>CM059429.1:1606852-1800593 GCA_030390025.1 Squalus acanthias | reverse complement strand
GGGAGAGAGGGAGAGAGAGGGAGCGAAAGAGAACCAACAATGTTGAGGCCAGAGGCGGTGCATTTCAAAAGCGCCTTTCACGACCTCAGGACGGTCCCAAAGCGCTTTACAGCCGATGAAGTACTTTTTGAAGTGTGGTCACTGTTGTAATGTAGGAAACGCGGCAGCCAATTTGCGCACAGCAAGCTCCCACACACAGCAATGTGATAATCACCAGATAATCTGTTTTAGGTGCTGGTTGAGCCGTAAATATTGGCCCCAGGACAATTCACTAAGATTCAATTCAAGAGATTCACGCAGGTAATCCCAGGTTAGGAGGGGAGACTGGAGAAAATGGGCTCCTTTCCTTAGAACTGAGAAGATTAAGAGGAGATCTGATAGTGGGGTTCAAAAATAAAGAAGGGACCTTCCAACCGTTGAGAGTCACCTTCCCGGTGCGTCTGGTGTACAAAGTAAAGCCGCTGTTTTCACTCAGTCTGCAGTGAGAAAGCTTCAAAGATGCATTAAGAGCGGCAATCCGCTCGGATCGCGAGCTAGCACTACAGCCACCAGAGGCAGAAAGAGTGCTCTGACCGGCCAACAACAACACCCAAGCCCCAAGAACAAGGCACCGACTCTGCTCCTCACACTAGCAGCTCGCAGTGAGCTGTAACAGGGTGTCTGCTCTGCTCTGGGGCTCTCAGGAGGGATGGTCACAGTTTCTCAACCATTGGTTCATCTTTGATTCTGCAGCTTGGCACCAACATCTTAATGGCAAAACTAAAATATTTCAGCTCTCTTAAATTATTTTCATATTTCATCGAACAACCATTGTACTTGCTTTTAAATCATTCACTGCTATCTCAGTAACCTCTCCAGCCCCGCCTCCCACCCTGGAACATAAGAACATAAGAAATAGGAGCAGGAGTAGGCCATTCGGCCCTTCGAGCCTGCTCCGCCATTCAATGAGATCATGGCTGATCTTCTGCCTCAACTCCATTCACCGGCCCTATCGCCATATCCCTTGATGCCTTTACTAGTCAGAAATCTAGCGACTTCTGTTTTGAATATACTCAATGACTGAGCCTCCACAGCCCTCTGGGGTAGAGAATTCCAAAGATTCACCACCCTCTGTGAAGAAATTTCTTCTCATCTCAGTCCTGAATGGCCGACCCCTTATTCTGAGACTGTGACCCTTGGTTCTGGACTCCCCAGCCAAGGGAAACATTCTCCCAGCATCCACCCTATCAAGCCCTGTAATAATTTTGTATGCTTCAATGAGATCCCCTCTCATTCTTCTGAATTCAAGAGAATACAGGCCTAGTTTACTCAATCTCTTCTCATACGACAGTCTCGACATCCCAGGAATCTACCTCGTGAACCTTCGTTGCACTCCCTCTCTGGCAAGTATATCCTTCCTTAGGTAAGGAGACTAAAATTGTACACAGTACTCCAGGTGTGGTCTCACCAAGGCCCTATATAATTGGAGTAAGACTTCTTTACTCCTGTACTCAAATCCTCTTGTAATGAAGGCCAGCATACCATTTGCCTTCCTAATGGCTTGCTGCACCTGCACATTCACTTTCAGTGACTCATGTACAAGGACACCCAGGTCCCTTTGAGCATCTGCATTCCCCAATCTTTCACCATTTAGGAAATACTCTGCCTTTCTGTTTTTTCTACCAAAGTGGATAACTCTCTGTTCTTCTGACTCTGGCCTCTTGTCCAACCCCACTCCCTTCGCCCCACCATTGGCAGCCGTGCCTTCAGCTGCCTGAGCCCCAAGCTCTGGAATTCCCTTCCTGAACCTCTCCGCCTCTCTCTGCTTCTCTAAGGCCTCTTTGACCAAGCTTTTTGTTCTAAGCTCTCTTTCTTTCGCTTCATTATTTTTCTCGCTGCCTCTGTGAAGCACCTTGGGAAGTTTTTCTACTCTAAAGGCGCTGTATCAATGCAGATTGAGGTTGGGATGTTTAGAGAGAGTTATCCGGGCAATTTCGTTCCTGCTGATGCTCACTTTCCACTCCACGCTCAGGAGCTGCTGCCTTGGGTTCTACTTTCAGTTCTACCCCGAGACTGGCCGAGACACCCCGAGAATCCCAGAGACTCCCCGACACTGCCCGAGAATCCCGGAGACTCCCCGAGACTCCCCGACACTGCCCGAGAATCCCGGAGACTCCTCGAGACTGCCCGAGAATCCCGGAGACTCCCCGACACTGCCCGAGACTCCCCGACACTGCCCGAGACTCCCGGAGACTCCCCAACACTGCCGGAGACTCCCCGAAAATCCCGGAGACTCCCGAAGACTCCCTGAGAATCCCGGAGACTCCCTGAGAATCCCGGAGACTCCCTGAGACTGCCATAGACTGCCTGAGACAGCCTAAGAATCCCGGAGACTGCCCGACACTGCCACAGACTGCCCGACACTGCCACAGACTGCCCGACACTGCCCGACACTGCCACAGACTGCCCGACACTCCCACAGACTGCCCGACACTGCCACAGACTGCCCGACACTGCCACAGACTGCCCTACACTGCCTGCTCTGCACAGTCTGAGGAAGAAACTCATATCCTGCAAATCTCAAGCACAGCAGACACGTGGGACTGAGATCTGCAGCTGTGGATTAATCGGCCAGCTTAAAGGAATTAAACCGCACAGAAGTGGCTATGAGCTCTAACCACTAAATGCCCGTACAAATCAAAAACACCCCAAAACCAGTACACCAAACCACTGGCTCCAGCTCACCACTTCACAGACACATTTTTGCTGTGAAATTACCACAGCTTGGTGTAGAATGACGGCGAGGGGCCCACCTCCTCTTTACTGATGGTGCTCACAGGCAGCTCCCTGGGTCTCGCTCTGAGCCTCGCCACAGCTCCAGTAAAGGGAGGCCAGGAATGTGATTTGAAGTCAGGGTCTCTAGGCAGTGGATCTGAGGAGGAGAGTTTGCACCCACTTTCTCACTCTATAAATGCTTTTTATAAATGTTTTTTTCGGGATGCAGGAATGTGGTCAAGGGCACATTTACTGTGGCTCACTGGGTAGCACTCCAGTGCTATTGGAGGGACTGTACTGAGGGAGTGCTGCACTGTTGGAGGGTCAGTACTGAGGGAGCGCTGCACTGTCGGAGGGGCAGTACTGAGGGAGCGCTGCACTGTCGGAGGGGCAGTACTGAGGGAGCGCTGCACTGTCGGAGGGGCAGTACTGAGGGAGCGCTGCACTGTCGGAGGGGCACTACTGAGGGAGCACTGCACTGTCGGAGGGGCAGTACTGAGGGAGCTCTGCACTGTCGGAGGGGCAGTACTGAGGGAGCGCTGCACTGTCGGAGGGGCAGTACTGAGGGAGTGCTGCACTGTCGGAGGGGCAGTACTGAGGGAGCGCTGCACTGTCAGAGGGGCAGTACTGAGGGAGTGCTGCACTGTCGGAGGGGCAGTACTGAGGGAGCGCCGCACTGTCAGAGGGTCAGTATTGAGGTAGCGCCGCACTGTCGGAGGGGCCGTACTGAGGGAGCGCCGCACTGTCGGAGGGGCAGTACTGAGGGAGCGCTGCACTGTCGGAGGGGCAGAACTGAGGGAGCGCTGCACTGTCAGAGGGACAGTACTGAGGGAGCGCTGCACTGTCGGAGGGGCAGTACTGAGGGAGCGCTGCACTGTCGGAGGGGCAGTACTGAGGGAGCGCTGCACTGTTGGAGGGGCAGTACTGAGGGAGCGCTGCACTGTCGGAGGGGCACTACTGAGGGAGCACTGCACTGTCGGAGGGGCAGTACTGAGGGAGTGCTGCACTGTCGGAGGGGCAGTACTGAGGGAGCGCTGCACTGTCAGAGGGGCAGTACTAAGGGAGCGCCGCCCTGTCGGAGGGGCAGTACTGAGGGAGCGCTGCACTGTCGGAGGGGCAGTACTGAGGGAGCGCCGCACTGTCGGAGGGGCAGTACTGAGGGAGCGCTGCACTGTCGGAGGGGCAGTACTGAGGGAGCGCTGCACTGTCGGAGGGGCAGTACTGAGGGAGCGCTGCACTGTCGGAGGGGCAGTACTGAGGGAGCGCTGCACTGTCGGAGGGGCAGTACTGAGGGAGCGCTGCACTGTCGGAGGGGCAGTACTGAGGGAGCGCTGCACTATCCGAGGTGCCGACTTTCGTCTGGGATGTTAAACTGAGGCCCCCTTTCAGGTGGATGTAAAGGGCTGAGGGGGAAAAATTTGGTTGCTTTGCGCCTCCCGTTAGCGCCCTAAGAGGGCGTTAATGGGGCGCAAAGCAACTAGCGCCCAGGCGCGGTGATGTTTGCGCCACTCGTGTAATTAACCAGACATTTTGCGGCGGCGCTAAACACTATCGCCACGATCTCCTGCGCCGGCAGATCGTGACGTCAGTCGAGCGTGCAACGCCCCGGACCGGACATTGAGTGGCGTCCCCCTGCCTTACCGCCTGCCACTAGCAATGACAGGTAGAGGGGAGCGTTTTGCAGTCGGGAAGGGACTGGGGGAGCGCTATTTAAAGGCGACGCTTCCTGCCTTTTTTTGTCGGCGACATTTTTGCACCACGCATTCTAAGAGAGAGAGAGAGAGACTTCTGCTGAGATTCAACGCTGTGTGAAGGAGTTTTGGGTACTGAGCAGCACTTTGCAGGTTCATTTTGATTTGCCCTTCCTTGTATCGATTTAGAAGAGACAGTGGGGACTGCACTCTGAGCTCTTTCCCTGGGCCTCTCCATTGTTCTTTCCAGCAGATTTGATGTACAGGTCTCTCCAGGCCGAGATTCAAGGCTGCAATGAGCAGGATGTGGATGGAGAGCAAGATCGACCCTCCCCTTTAAGAACTGGCCGACGTCATTGTGTCTGTGTTCCATTGCTAACTGACATCACATGAGCTTCGCCAGCGCTCTGAGTTAGCGCCTCGCTCCTCGGCCTTTGTGCCTCAAGAGAGGTGTGTAGCACCTGATTTAGCGCTCCAATCACCTCCAGGGGCGATAGAAGCCAAGTTTGCAGTCGGAGGCGATAATTAGCGCCAGTCGCTAAAAGTTGCGCCTGGCCGATAATTGCGCCCCAAATGGGGCGATATCGAATTTCTCCCCCTGAGTGTCTTTTCTCTAGAAATGAGAAGTGGGTGACCTGTTAGAGGTGTTTAAAATTATGAAGGGGCTTGATAAGGTAGACGTAGAGAAAATGTTTTCACTTGCAGGGGAGAACTAGGGGCCATTAATATAAGATAGTCACTAATAAATCCAATAGGGAATTCAGGAGAAACTTCTTTACCCAGAGAGTGGTGAGAATGTGGAACTCGCTACCACAGGGAGTGGTTGAGGCGAATAGTAGAGATGCATTTAAGGGGAAGCTAGATAAGCACACGAGGGAGAAAGGAATAGAAGGATATGTTGACAGGGTGAGATGAAGAGGGGTGGGAGGAGGCTTGTGTGGAGCACAAACACCGGCACGGACCAGTTGGGCCAAATGGCCTGCTTCTGTGCTATAACTACTTTGTAATACTCTGGACTTGCATGTAAACAATGGCTGTAGAATTTATACCCGAGGACGAGTCGGTACCTTGGGAGAGTAAGAGGAAAATGGGGGGTGGGAGGGGGAAAGGGGGAGAGAGGGGGGCCGGGAGATAAGGGGAGAGAGGAGGGCCTGGGGGGGTAAGAGGGAGAGAGTGGGGCCGGGGGGAGGGTTGGGAAAGGGGGAGAGAGGGGGTGAGGGGATCCGGGAGGGCTGAGGGGGAAAGGGGCAGAGAGGGGATGAGGGAGAAAGAGGCAGAGAGGGGGGCCGGGAGGGCGGTGAGGTGGGGGAAACAATTGGAAAGTAGAATAACCGAGATCACAGCAAGAGGGAGAAAGTAGGTCACGGAAACATGGCAGCGAGGGAGTCAGATTGTGGACATCATGTCCTGTGCTCAAAGAGCACACTTAGCTGTAATTTTGTTGATCAGATTGTGGAGCTGATGAATCTCATCACCGTCATTCTTGAAAGCTGCGTATCAATTTGTGCTGAGATGCCTGTGAGCGAATGAATCTTCCCCGGTTATGTCTCTTTCCAGAGAGAATAATGCGGTTTCCTTCAAATGAGAGTGAGATTCTCCAGCAGCTGCCACACTGGGCACCCGCTCCCATCAGTCACCCACTGCCTGAGAGTTTCCTCCATCACATTTACTGGACTCCATGTTCTGGGGAACATTTAGACAAATGCTTTGAAACGAGAAATGAATGATTCTCCATCTCAGATCTGACGTCCAATTCACTGCAATGAGCTGCCTGTTCAGCTCAGTGTTTAGTGTGACTGCAGAAAGTCTCAATCACCGTTCAATAAAAGACTTAAAAAAAAAATAATGGGATGGATTTTAACTTTCATATAGGTTGGGATAAGCAGAACAGCTCATGTCAGAAAGGTAGTGAATTTCTTGAGTGTGTTCAGGATAGTTTTCTGCATCAATGAGCCGTATATTCCGATCTGGAAAAAATCTACGCACTTACCTGAGGGCTCCCGAGGTGGGTACAGTTCCGATGCTGGGCCTCTCCAACTCCAAGTGTGCAGGGCCCGCGTATCCCAGGGGCGCAGGCAGTTCGCAAGCGTCCCTGGGATCATGTGGGCCATGGGGAGCCAATCAAAGAAGGGAATCTCCCTTCATACACTTGACAGATAGACCTGTCAAATATATGAATGGAGATCACCCCAAAAACACTTCAAAACATTAAATACATTTTTTTTAAAATCACATTTTTAAAATTAGTTGAAATTACAATAAATTAAATATTTTAAACAAAAATTAAATTTTTTGAAAAAAAGAATTAAAGTTTTTTACAGGGCTAAAAATAAACTTACCTTTTTTTTAAAGTATTTTTCAATGATAAATGACTGAAATTTTAAAAAGAAACTTTTTTCAACTCTTATCCTGGTAAAAGCAGGCCTTACGCTGCTTTTACCAGGCGTAAGAATTCTAAAGATTTTCTGCGGGCGGAGGGGCTCCAGAAAGCGGAACTATCCGCCCGCAGAGGCCCTTCTCCAGGGCAGCCGTCTGATCTGTCAAGAGCATTCTCGACAGATCGGAAATGCCGGTTTTCAGTGCGTGCGCTGTGCATGCCTGAAATCGGCATTTCCAAATTCCCTACGGGTGGGTACACAGCGCGTACACACCCGTAGGGATCAGAATATCTGGGCCATTGAGTCCTCGAACCAACAAGGGGGAAAGCCATCTTAGATTTAATAATGAGCCAGATTTAGTTAACAGCCTAACTGTGCGTGAACATAGCGATCATCACATGATCGAGTACAATGTTGTGTTTGAAAGGGAGAAACGTGAAACAGCTACTAAGATTCTAGATTTGGGGAAGGCCGACTTCAATGTGATGAGACAGAGACTGTGCACAGTAAACTGGGCAAATCTGGTAATGGGTAAAACGACAGAAGATCACTGGGAGATGTTCAAAAAAGCAGAGTGGGTCAGGAAGGGACAGAGAGAGTAACAAAGGTAATAAGGCATCAGTGACTAAGGTGACATCAGGGAAAAATAGAAATAAGGCCCTATATCTGAATGCGTGAAGCATTCACAACAAAATAGATGAATTAATAGCACAGATAGAAATTAATAGGTGTGATCTAATAGCCATTACGGAGACATGGTTGCAATGTGGCCAAGGTTGGGAACTAAATATTCCAGGATACTTAACTTTTAGAAGATATAGACAAAACGGAAAAGGAGCCCTGATAATAAAGGATGGGATAAAGACAGTAGAGAGAAAGGATCTTAGCTCCGAAAATCAAGAAGTAGAATCAGTTTGGGTGGAGCTAAGAAACAGCAAGGGGCAAAAAACATTGGTAGGAGTTGTGTATAGGCACGGTTTGCACCTGGGCAGGACCGGGACCGATGTCCTAGGGGGAGTGTTTGCTAGTGCTGTTGGGGAGGGTTTAAACTAAAATGGCAGGGGGTTGGGAACCTGTGCAGGGAAACAGAGGAAAGGGAAGCAAGGATAGAAGCAAAAGACAGGAAGGAGAAAAGCAAAAGTGGAAGGCAGAGAAATCAAGGGTGTAAATCAAACAGGGCTACAGTAAATAATAATTCTAAAAGGACTAAGAGTGTTAAAAAAAACAAGCCTGAAGGCTTTGTGTCTTAATGCGAGGAGCATTCGTAATAAGGTGGATGAATGAGCTGCGCAAATAGATGTAAACGGATATGATATAATTGGGATTACGGAGACATGGCTCCAGGGTGACCAAGGCTGGGAATTCAACATCCAGGGGTATTCAATATTCAGGAAGGACAGACAAAAAGGAAAAGGAGGTGGGGTAGCATTGCTGGTTAAAGAGGAGATTAACACAATAGTAAGGAAGGATATTAGCTCTGATGATGTGGAATCTGTATGGGTAGAGCTGAGGAATACCAAGGGGCAGAAAACGTTAGTGGGAGTTGTATACAGACCCCCAAACAGTAATGCTGAGGTTGGGGATGGCATTAAACGGGAAATTAGAGATGCGTGCAATAAGGGCACAGCAGTTATCATGGGTGACTTTAATCTACATATAGATTGGGCTAACCAAATTAGTAACAATACTGTGGAGGAGGAATTCCTAGAGTGTATACGGGATGGTTTCCTGGACCAATATGTTAAGGAACAAACTAGAGATTAGGCCATCTTAGACTGGGTATTATGTAATGAGAAAGGATTAATTAGCAATCTTGTTGTGCGAGGCCCCTTGGGGAGGAGCGATCATAATATGATAGAATTCTTCATTAAGATGGAGAGTGAAGTAGTTGACTCAGAGACTAGGGTCCTGAATTTAAATAAAGGAAACTACGATGGTATTAGGCGCGAGTTGGCTAGGATGGATTGGGGAGCGTTACTTAAAGGGTTGACAGTGGATAGGCAATGGCAAACATTTAAAGATTGCATGGATGAACTACAGAATTTGTTCATCCCTGTTTGGCATAAAAATAAAACAAAAAAGGTGGCGCAACCGTGGCTAACAAGGGAAATTAGGGATAGCATAAGATCCAAGGAGAGACATATAAATTGGCCAGAAAAAGCAGCAAACCTGAGGATTGGGAGCAGTTTAAGATTCAGCAAAGGAGGACAAAGGGATTAATTAAGAGGGTAAGCTTGCAGGGAACATAAAAACTGACTATAAAAGCTTCTATAGATATGTGAAGAGAAAAAGATTGGTAAGTCAAGCGTAGGTCCCTTGCAGTCAGAATCAGGGGAATTTATAATGGGGAACAAAGAAATGGCAGACCAATTAAATACATACTTTGGTTCTGTCTTCACAAAGGAGGACAGAAATAAACTCCCAGAGATGTCGGGGAACATAGGGTCTAATGAGAGGGAGGAACTGAATGAAATCAGTATTTGTAGCGAAATGGTGTTAGGGAAATTGAACGGGATTGAAGGCCGGTAAATCCCCAAGGCCTGATAATCTACATCCTAGGGTACGTAAGGAAGTGGCCCTAGAAATAGTAGATGCATTGCTGGTCATCTTCCAAAATTCTATAGACTCTGGAACAGTTCCCATGGATTGGAGGGTAGCTAATGTAACCCCACTATTTAAAAAAGGTGGTAGAGAAAAAATGGGGAATTATAGACCAGTAAGCCTGACATCGGTTGTAGGCAAAATGCTAGAGTCCATTATAAAAGATGTAATAGCAGAGCACTTGGAAAACAGTGACAGGATCGGACAAAGTCAACATGGATTTACAAAAGGTAAATCATGCCTGACTAATCTACTGGAATTTTTTGAGGATGTAACTGATAGAATAGATAAGGGAGAACCAGTGGATGTGGTGTATTTGGACTTTCAGAAGGCTTTCGATAAGGTCCCGCATAAGAGGTTAAAAGGTGTAAAGTTAAAGCACATGGGATTGGGGGTAAGGTACTGATTTGGATAGAGAACTGGTTGGCAGACAGGAAGCAAAGAGTTGGAATAAACGGGTCTTTTTCCGAGTGGCAGGCAGTGACTAGTGGGGTACCGCAGGGGTCGGTGCTAGGACCCCAGCTATTCACAATATATATTAATGATCTAGACGAGGGAACTAGATGTAATATCTCTAAGTTTGCAGATGACACAAAGCTGGGTGGGCGTGTGTACTGTGAGGAGGATGCAGAGAAACTCCAGTAAGATTTGGACAGGTTGGGTGATTGGGCAGATGCATGGCAGATGCAGTATAATGTGGATAAATGCGAGGTTATCCACTTTGGTGGCAAAAACAGGAAGACAGATTATTATCTGAACGGCAATAGATTGGGAAAAGGGGAAGTGCAACGAGATCTGGGAGTCCTTGTGCACCAGTCGCCAGAGGTAAGCATGCAGGTGCAGCAGGCGGTTAAGAAAGCAAATGGTATGTTGGACTTCATAGCGAGAGGATTCGAGTACAGGAGCAAGGATGTCTTGCTGCAGTTATACAAGGCCTTGGTGAGACCACACCTTGAGTATTGTGTGCAGGTTTGGTCGCCTTATCTGAGGAAGGATGTTCTTTCCATGGAGGGAGTGCATCGAAGATTTACCAGACTGATACCTGGGATGGCAGGAATGACGTATGAAGAGAGATTGGGTCGATTAGGCTTATATTCGCTAGAGTTTAGAAGAATAAGAGGGGCTCTCATTGAAACTTATAAAATTCTAACAGGACTAGACAGACTAGATGCAGGAAGGATGTTCCCGATGGCGGGGAGTCCAGAACCAGAGGTCACAGTCTAAGGATAAGGGGTAAGCCATTTAGGACTGAGATGAGGAGGAATTTCTTCACCCAGAGAGTGGTGAACCTGTGGAATTCTCTACCACAGAAGGCAGTTGAAGCCAATTCATTAAATATATTCAAGAAGGAGATAGATATATTTCTTAAAGCTAAAGTGATCAAGGGATATGGGGAGAAAGCAGGGACAGGGTACTGAATTTGGATGATCAGCCATGATCTCATTAAATGGCGGAGCAGGCTCGAGGTGCTGAATGGCCAACTCCTGCTCCTATCTTCTAATCTATTATTAACGACATGGTAACAGGGTACTTGGAAAATAATAATAGGATTGGGCAGAGTCAACATGGATTTATGAAAGGGAAATCATGTTTGACGAGTTTTTTGAGGTTGTAACTAGCAGAATAGAAAACGGGGAACCAATGGATGTGGTGTATTTGGATTTTCAGAAGGCATTCGATAAGGTGCCACACAAGAGGTTATTAAACAAAATTAGGGCTCATGGGATTGGGGGTAATATACTAGCATGGATTGAGGATTGGTTAACAGTCAGAAAGCAAGAGAGTAGGAATAAACGGGTCATTTTCGGGTTGGCAGGCTGTAACTAGTGGGGTACCGCAAGGATTAGTGCTTGGGCCTCAGCTATTCACAATCTACATCAATGATTTGGATGAGGAGACCAAATGTAACATATCCAAATTTGCTGATGATACAAAGCTAGGTGGGAACGTAAGTTGTGAGGAGGATGCAAAGAGGCTTCAAGGTGATATAGACAGGCTAAGTGAGTGGGCAAGAACATGGCAAATGGAATATAATGTGGAGAAATGTGAAGTTAACCACTTTGGTAGAAAAAATAGAAAGGCAGAGTATTTTTTAAATGCTGACAGGTTAGGAAATGTTGGTGTTCAGAAAGACCTGGGTGTCCTTGTACACGAATCACTGAAAGTTAACATGCAGGTACAGCAAGCAATTAGGAAAGCAAATGGTATGTTGGCCTTTATTACAAGAGGGTTTGACTATTTGTTTTTATTCGTTTATGGGGTGTGAGCGTCACTGGCAAAGCCAGCATTTATTGCCCATTCCTAATTGCCCTTGAGAAGGTGGTGGTGAGTGGCTGCCTTGAACCGCTGCAGTTCGTGTGGTGAAGGTACTCCCACAGTGCTGTTAGGGAGGGAGTTCCAGGATTTTGACCCAGTGACGATGAAGGAATGGCCAAGTCAGGATGGTGTGTGACTTGGAGGGGAACATGGAGGTGGTGGTGTTTCCATGCGCCTGCTGCCCTTGTCCTTCTAGGTAGTAGAGGTCCCGGGTTTGGGAGGAGCTGCCAAAGAAGCCTTGGTGAGCTGCTGCCATGCATCTTGTGGTGGAGGGAGTGAATGTTTAAGGTGGTGGATGGGGAGCCAATCAAACGGGCTGCTTTGTCCTGGATGGTGTTGAGCTTCTTGAGTGTTGTTGGAGCTGCACTCATCCAGGCAAGTGGAGAGTATTCCATCACACTCCTTACTTGTGCCTTGTAGATGGTGGAAAGGCTTTGGGGAGTCAGGAGGTGAGACAATCGCAGCAGAATACCCAGCCTGTGACCTGCTCTTGTTGCCACAGTATTTATGTGGCTGGTCCAGTTAAGTTTCTGGTCAATGGTGACCCCCAGGATGTTGATGGTGGGGCAGTCGGCGATGGTAATGCCGTTAATTGTCAAGGGGCGGTGGTTAGACTCTCGTTTGTTGGAGATAGTCATTGCCTGGCACTTGTGTGGCGCGAATGTTACCTGCCACTTATCAGCCCAAGCCTGAATGTCGTCCAGGTCTTGTTGCATGCAGGCATGGACTGCTTCATTATCTGAGGAGTTGCGAATGGCGCAGAACACTGTGCAGTCATCAGCGAACATCCCCATTTCTGACCTTATGTTGGAAGGAAGGTCATTGATGAAGCAGCTGAAGATGGTTGGGCCTAGGACACTGCAGCGATGTCCTGGGGCTGTGATGATTAACCTTCAACCACCACGACCATCTTCCTTTGTGCTAGGTATGACTCCAGCCAGTGGAGAGTTTTCCCCCCGATTTCCATTGACTTCAGTTTTACTCGGGCTCCTTGATGCCACACTCGGTGTGAAATACTGCCTTAATGTCAAGGGCAGTCACTCTCACCTCACCTCTGGAATTCAGCTCCCTTGTCCATGTTTGGACCACGGCTGTAATGAGGTCTGGAGCCGAGTGGTCTTGGCGGAACCCACACTGGGCATCTGTGAGCAGGTTATTGGTGAGTAAGTGCCGCTTGATAGCACTGTCGATGACACCTTCCATCACTTTTCTGATGATTGAGAGTAGACTGATGGAGCGGTAATTGGCCGGATTGGATTTGTCCTGCTTTTTGTGGACAGGACATACCTGGGCAGTTTTCCACAATGTTGGATAGTGCCAGTGTTGTATCTGTACTGGAACAGCTTGGCTAGAGGCGCGGCTAGTTCTGGAGCACAAGATTTCAGCACGACAGCCGGTATCCAGTGCACTCAGCCGTTTCTTGATATCATGTGGAGTGAATCGAATTGGCTGAAGACTGGCTACTGTAATGGTGGGGACCACAGGAGGAGGCCAATATGGATCATCCACTCGGCACTTCTGGCTGAAGACGGTTGCAAACGCTTCAGCCTTATCTTTTGCACTTACGTGCTGGGCTCTGCCATCATTGAGGATGGGGATATTCATGCAGCCTCCTCCTCCCATTAGTTGTTTAATGGTCCACCACCATTCACGACTGGATGTGGCAGGACTGCAGAGCTTTGATCTGATCCGTTGATTGTGGGATTGCTTAGATCTGTCTATAGCATGTTGCTTCTGCTTTTTAGCATGCATGCGTTGCAGCTTCCCCAGGTTTGCACCTCATTTTTAGGTACGCCTGGTGCTGCTCCTGGCATGCTCTTCTACAATCCTTATTGAACCAGGGTTGGTCCCCTGGCTTGGTGGTAATGGTAGAGTGAGGGATATGCCAGGCCATGAGGTTACCAGATTGTGGTGGAATACAATTCTGCTGCTGCTGATGGCCCACAGCGCCTCATGGATGCCCAGTTCTATTTCTATCCCATTTAGCACGGTGTGAAGATGGGACTTCGTCTCCACAAGGACTGTGCGGCAGTCACTGCTACCAATGCTGTCATGTACAGATGCATCTGCGACAGTTAGATTGGTGAGGACGAGGTCAAGTAGGTTTTTCCTTCGTGTTGGTTCTCTCACTACCTGTCGCAGGCCCAGACTGGCAGCTAGTCCTTCAGGACTCGGCCAGCTCAGTCAGTAGTGGTGCTACCGAGCCACTCTTGGAGATAGACATTGAAATCCCCCACCCAGAGTACATTCTGTGCCCTTGCTACTCTCAGTGCTTCTTCCAAGTGGTGTTCAACATGGAGGAGTGCTGATTCATCAGCTGAGGGAGGGCGGTAGGTTGTAATCAGCAGGATGTTTCCTTGCCCATGCTTGACCTGAAGCCATGAGACTTCATGGGGTCCAGAGTCAATGTTGAGGACTCCCATAGCCACTCCTTCCCGGCTGTATACAACTGTGCCGCCACCTCTGGTGGATCTGTCCTGCCAGTGGGACAGGACATACCCAGGGATGGTGATGGAGGAGTTTGGGACATTGGCTGAAAGGTATGATTCTGTGAGTATGACTATGTCAGGCTGTTGCTTGACTAGTCTGTGGGACAGCTCTCCCAATTTTGGCACAAGTCCCCAGATGTTGGTGAGGAGAACTTTGCAGGGTCGACTGGGCTGGGTGTGCTGTTGTCGTGTTTGTAGCCGGTGCCGAGGTCGATGCCGGGTGGTCTGTCCGGTTTTATTGTTATTATTGTTTGTTACAACTGAGTGTCTTGCTGGGCCATTTCAGAGGCAGTTTAGAGTCAATCACATAGCTGTGGGTCTGGAGTCACATATAGGCCAGACCGGGTATGGGCGGCAGATTTCCTTCCCTAAAGGACATTAGTGAACCAGATGGGTTTTTACGACAATCCGATAGTTTCACGGTCACCATTACTGATACTAGCTTTTTATTCCAGATTTATTTAATTAACTGAATTTAAATTCCCCAGTAACATAACCACTATGCTACCGTTCCCTAAAGTATAAGGGGGAGAAATTCGGTTGATTAGTGCTAACGGGGCGCAAAGCAACTAGTGCCCGGGCGCGGCGATGTTTGCGCCGCTCGCGAAGTTGACCAGACATTTTGCGGCGGCGCTAAACACTACCACCACGATCTCCTGCGCCCGCAAATCGTGACGTCAGTGGAGCGTGCAACGCCCCGGACTGGATATTGACTGGCGTCCCCTGCCTTTCCACCTGCCACTAGCAACGACAGGTTGAGGGGAACATTTTGCAGTCGGGAAGGGACTGGGGGAGCGCTATTTAAAGGCGGCCTCTTCCTGCCTTTTTTTGTCGGCGACATTTTTGCACCACGCATTCTGAGAGAGAGAGAGAGACTTCTGGAGAGATTCAACGCTGTGTGAAGGAGTTTTGGGTACTGAGCAGCACTTTGCAGGTTCATTTTGATTTGACCTTCCTTGCATCGATTTAGAAGAGATTATGGGGGCTGCACTCTGAGCTCTTTCCCTGGGTCTCTCCATTGTTCTTTCCAGCCAAATTCATGTACAGGGCTCTCCAGGCCGAGATTCAAGGTTGCAATGAGCAGGATGTGGCTGGAGAGCAAGATCGACCCTCCCCTTTAAGAACTGGCCGACGCCAGTGTGTCTGTGTTCCATTGCTAACTGACATCACCTGAGCTTTGCCAGCGCTCTGAGGGATCGCCTCGCTCCTCGGCGTTAGCACCTTAAGAGAGGTGTGTAGCGCCTGATTTAGCGCTCAAATCACCTCCAGGGGCGATAGAAGCCAAGTTTGCAGTCGGAGACGATAATTAGCGCTAGGCGCTAAACTTTGTGCCCGGCCGATAATTGCACCCCAAATGGGGCAATACCGAATTTCTCCCCCTCAGAGTATAAGTGTAAAGACGTCTTACTGCAATTATATAGGTCCCTGGTGAGACCACACCTGGAGTATTGTGTACAGTTTTGGTCTCCTTACCCAAGGAAGGATATACTGGTCATAGAGGGAGTGCAACAAAGGTTCACCAGACTGGTTCCTGGGATGGGGGGGATTGTCCTATGAGGAGAGATTGAGTAGACTCAGCCTATATTCTCTAGAGTTTAGAAGAATGAGAGGTGATCTCATTGAAACATACAAAATTCTAAGAGGGCTTGACAGGGTAAATGCAGGGAGAATGTTTCCCCTGGCTGGGGAAGTCGAGAACCAGGGGTCACAGTCTCAGAATAAGGGGTCGGTCATTTAGGACTGAGATGAGGAGAAATTTCTTCACTCAGAGGGTGGTGAATCTTTGGAATTCTCCACCCCAGAGGGCTGTGGAGGCTCAGCCGTTGAGTATATTTAAGGCAGAGATCGATATATTTTTGGATATTAAGGGAATCAAGTGATATGGGGATAGTGCAGGAAAGTGGAGATGAGGTAGAAGATCAGCCATGATCTTGTTGTCAGGAAATTACTGGAGCCTTTAATTATGGATAGGGTGACTGAACACCGTGAAAATTTTCAGTTGATCAGAGAGAGCCAGCATGGATTTGTGAAAGGCAGGTCATGCCTGACAAACCTGATTGAATTTTTTGAAGAGGTGACTAAAGTAGTGGACAGGGGAATGTCGACGAATGTTATTTATATAGACTTCGAGAAGGCATTCGATAAATTCCCTCAACAGAAACTGTTAGCTAAAGTTAAATCTCATGGAATTGATGGCAAATTATTGACCTGGTTAAGAAATTGGCTGAATGATAGGGGACAGGGAGGAGGGATAATGGGCAGATACTCTAATTGGCAGGATGTGACTAGGGGCATCCCACAGGGATCTGTGTTGGGGCCTCAAATATTCACTGTATTTATTAACGACTTAGATGATGGGATAGAAAGCCACATATCCAAGTTTGCCAATTACACAAAAATAGGTGGCATTGTAGGCAGTGTAGATGGAAGCATAAAATTACAAAGCGATATTGATAGATTAAGTGAATGGGCAAAACTGTGGCAAATGGATTTCAATGTAGGCAAGCCTAAGGTCATCCACTTTGGATCTAAAAAGGATAGAACAGGGTACTTTCTAAATGGCGTAAAGCTAGAAAAAGTGGAGGTCCAAAGAGACTTGGGGGTCCAGGTATATGGGTGGTTAAAATGGGGACCGAACCTAAAGGTTAGAGCCAGGTCTTTCAGGAGTGAAGTTAGGAAACAATGCTACACACAAAGGGTGGTAGGAGTTTGGAACTCCCTTCTGCAAATGGTAGTTGATGTTAGATCAATTGTTAACGTTAAATCGGAGATTGATAGCTTTTTGTTAACCAGGGGTATTAAGGGATATGGGCCAAAGGCGGGTATATGGAGTTAGGTGACAGATCAGCCATGATCTCATTGAATGGCGAAACAGGCTCGAGGGGCTGAATGGCCTCCTCCTGTTCCTATGCTGTAGCAGGGTGTCTGCCGTTAGTTGGACTTTCCCCTGCATCCTTCAGCTTAAAACATTTCTGCCCTCAAAGTTTCTGAAAGTGCGAGCTGATAAGGGCACAAGGAGGAAAACAGGGCATCTGGGCCCTGAGTGAACAGGGCAAGCAACAGCGTATCTCCTTAACCAATGAGATTGAAGGATTGGGAAATAAACATCGGAAGCACTGAGAAGGAAGGTGAATTAAAGGGGGTGAATTCAATGTCAAATCAGGTACAGAAAAATAAATAAAGAGAAGGAAAGAAAGATTGGATTAAGAGAGAGAGAGAGGAAAAAGAGACAGAAAGGAAAAGTAAGAAAGAAAATTTAAAATTACATTTTTAAAATCTCCTAAAACAATTCACAACATGAAGGAATGAGACACCACATTTATAATAGCGAATGTTCAGTGCCAGGGAGGTTGATTGTCAGTTGTTAACACTTATCACATTGTTAAAAGGGTACTTAACGCTACTAAACATTCACTCCCTCCACCACCGGCGCACCGTGGCTGCAGTGTGTACCATCTAGAAGATGCACTACAACAACTCGCCAAAGCTTCTTCGACAGCACCTCCCAAACCCGCGACCACTACCACCTAGAAGGACAATGGCAGCAGGCGCATGGGAACACCACCACCTCCAAGTCACACACCATACTGACTTGGAAATATAAAACCGTTCCTTCTTCGTCGCTGGGTCAAAATCCTGGAACTCCCTCCCTAACAGCACTGTGGGAGCACCTTCACCACACGGACTGCAGCGGTTCAAGAAGGCGGCTCACCACCACCTTCTCAGGGCAACTAGGGTTGGACAATAAATGCTGGCCTTGCCAGCGACACCCACATCCCAGGAACGAATTAAAAAAATTACTAGCCCTAAATATCTGTGACTTGTTTAGTTTGCATCTACTGTGCAGATGCAGCAATATTTCCCCGTTCAATGCCTGTCAATGGTGAGGCAGGCAGACAGCGAGGTGAAGCTAACGGCAGAGTGACGCAACTCAAGAGAGAAACTTCCAGAGAACTGCGTTTAACCACTCCTCTGCCCCTCGCCTGAAGGTGTTGTACCATTTACCCATAAATAACAGCGCGTGCCATTAGCCTCGCCGCTATTGTGGCAACAAAATCTGGCCGATACGTCTTGCGTTCTGCAGCGTTCCGGTGGGAGTGGGAGGGAGAGATGGAAGATTCTAGACAAAAGCAGGAACATTCAAAGCCTTCGATTTGCTCCCTCTCCCCTCCTGTCCTGCAGGTTTCTTGCTCCCACCAAACACTCTCTGGCCAAATGGCAGCTCTCCCTGTCTGAGCCGAGGTGTGATAAAGGGCAGTTAGAAAGATTAACTGTAGTCGTCTGGCATTGTTCTCTGACTATATATGCTGTGCCCATATGTATTTCTTCACTTCACCTGACGAAGGAGCAGCGCTCCGAAAGCTTGTGATTTCAAATAAAGCTGTTGGACTATAACCTGGTGTTGTGCGACTTCTCACTTTTGTCTGAGCCTAGACAGTCAGTTTTGGCAGGCTATTTAACAGTGGAGGCCATCGCATCTGGGTCCAATCCCCTCTTCATATTTCTATCAGGGGTGACTGGACAGCCCCTCTCCCCCGACCCCAAGTGACCTGCCGTGGAGCTCCGGTGTTTGGCATTTTTTGTTGCTGCAGTCAATCTTTTTTACCTGGAGAACATTTGTATATTGTGGGGATAAAGTTCTCGCCTTGGCTCTCTCAGTCCCAGCGTGTGATGTGTTGTCACCTGGTCCTTTCGACCTCTGCTTTGAGGGTGAGTGTTTCTCTCTGAGCGAGCATGTTATGAATTTCATTCTGTTCTGTTTGGGAGTTCATTAAATTTACATATGCCTGCTGTTTTATCAAAACACAGAGCGCCCCACTGATCAATCAGTGTAATGAAAACCATCGAAACAGCTTGAAGCGTACCGTAAACAACTCACTGCCAACAAAAAGCTTTCACATTAGCCGAGTCTGTCATTTCTCTTTTGCTAATGAGTAGTTTGTAGAAACTAGCTGTTATATATTCACCAGGCTGCATGTCACTTAACGCACAATCAGCAGAGCCGACAGGACAAACTGCCAATGGAATGAGTCACACCTTCCTTCCCGACACACACACATCCTTAATCTGCACACACTGCTTCCTGAGGGAATGGCCAAATCAACACAACAAGCTCATTGACACCGCAACTAATCAGAATTAATATTTCCTCCTCGTTTCCTGCGCTTCAGGAGTCGTTTAGATTGTGACTCAGTTAAAAATAAATTGTACAGCAAAACCCGACCTGATTTTGCAAGACAGTTTCAGGGCGATAAACTATTAAGGTATTTACGGTAATGTTCGTGTACAGTGGGGTGAGGGAGGGGTGGAGGGAGAAGTGAGGGGGAGGGAGGGCAGAGTGAGGGGGAGGGAGGGCGGAGTGAGGACAGAGTGAGGGGGAGGGAGGGTGGAGTGAGGGGGAGGGAGGGCGGAGTGAGGACAGAGTGAGGGGGAGGGAGGGTGGAGTGAGGGGGAGGGAGGGTGGAGTGAGGGGGAGGGAGGGCGGAGTGAGGAGGTGAGGGAGGGGCAGAGGGTGAAGTGAGGGGGAGGGAGGGCGGAGTGAGAGGGAGGGCGGGCGCAGTGAGGGGGAGGGAGGGCAGAGTGAGGGGGAGGGAGGGCAGAGTGAGGGGGAGGGAGGGCAGAGTGAGGGGGAGGGAGGGCAGAGTGATGGGGAGGGAGGGCGGAGTGAGGGGTGGAGGGGGTGAGGGAGGGGCGGAGGGCGGAAAGAGGGGCGGAGGGGGCAGGCGATGTTCCAGCGGTGGAAATAGGTCTGCTTCGCCCCAACATTGCAAAAGGATCGTGACCTGTTCAACAGATCCAGCACCTCAAACACACAAGGTTCTCAATAAGGAGATGAAGCCAAAAGACCAGAGTCCCAAATGTCCTTTCCATTTA
The DNA here is from genome assembly GCA_030390025.1 of Squalus acanthias. Taxonomy (NCBI): domain Eukaryota; kingdom Metazoa; phylum Chordata; class Chondrichthyes; order Squaliformes; family Squalidae; genus Squalus; species Squalus acanthias. Next base: position 1,780,490 of record CM059429.1, on the reverse strand, counting down.
CAGACCACTGGCTGGACCTACTGCCCAACCCACTCCATCTCCTGCGTTGATCAGTCACTGAATGTACCCTCCAATTCAGTAAAGCTCTGTGAAATTTTTCTCCTCTCCCACGGTGCCCCCGTAACCAGGCAATACATGAACAATTCACAAACTCAATTCTCAAACCGGGGTATTTCAGAGTTGACTGATCTCTGGTCCCAGCGGAGAGGCCGCTGTCAAACTCCTCCAGCCCTACACCTGTTCGAGATCTCTGTGATCTCTCCAGCCCTACACCCTTTCGAGATCTCTGTGATCTCTCCAGCCCTACACCTGTTCGAGATCTCTCTAATCTCTCCAGCCCTACACCCGTTCGAGATCTCTCTAATCTCTCCAGCCCTACACGACTTCGAGATCTCTGTAACCTCCTCCACCACTACACAATTCATGGAATGCATTCAAGATAGTTTTCTAGATCCGTACGTCGAAGAACCAACTAGGGAACAGGCTATTTTAGATCTACTATTGTGCAATGAGACAGGGTCAATTAATAACCTTGCAGTAAAGGAGCCTCTGGGGAGCAGTGATCATAATATGATAGAATTTTATGTTCAGTTTGAGAGTGATTTAGTTGAGTTTGAGAGTGATTTAGTTAAGTCTGAAATTAAAGTCTTAAATCTGAAGAAAGCAAACTACGTAGGTATGAAAGGCGAGTTGGCTAAGGTAGGTTGGGAAACTAGATTAAAAGATATGACGGTAGATAAGCAATGGCAAACATTTAAAGAAATAATTCATAATTCACAACGAATATACATTCCCTTAAGGAATAAAAAAACCCCACAGGAAAAATTGTTCAACCGTGGCTAACAAGAGAGGTTAAAAATAGTATTAGATTAAAGGATGAGGCTTATAATTTTGCCACAAAGAGTAGTAAGCCTGAGGACTGGGTGGATTTTAGAATTCAGCAAAGGAGGACCAAGAAATTGATAAAGAAAGGGAAAATAGAACATGAGAGTAACCTAGCAAGAGATAAAAACAGACTATAAAAGCTTCCATAGGTATGAAAAAAGGAAGTGATTAACAAAAGTAAGCATGGGTCCCTTACAGGCAGAGACAAGAGAAATTATAATGGGCAATAAGGAAATAAGAGACATTAAACAAATACTTTGTACAAAAGCAAAATTCTGCGGATGCTGGAAATCTGAAATAAAAACAGAAAATGCTGGAAATACTCAGCATGTCAGGCAGCATCTGTGGAGAGAGAAACAGAGTTAACGTTTCAGGTCGATGACCCTTCATCAGAACTGGAAAAAGCTGGAGATGGAACAGGTTTTTAAGCAAGTGCAGGGGCAGGGAGAGGGGGGAGGGGGGGAAAGAACAAAGGGGAAGGTCTGTGATAGGCTGGAAGGCAGGAGATATTAAGAGATATTAAGAGATGGTTCAAGGCAAAAGGAGATGGCGATGGGACAAGTCAAGAAACAAAAGATGGCTCTCGATGAAGTGTAAATGGCACTGGCAGAATGAAAGACAGCTGCCATGTGGGAAAGAGAAAAAAATAAATAAATGGGAAAAAAAGGAACAGGGGCAGAGGTTATGGTCGGAAATTGTTGAACTCTATGTTGAGTCCAGAAGGCTGTAAAGTGCCTAATCGAAAGATGAGGTGCTGTTACTCGAGCTTACGTTGAGCTTCACTGGAAGCCGAGGACGGTGAGGTCAGAGTGGGAGTGGAGCGGAGAATTAAAGTGACAGGCGACCAGAAGCTCGGGATCACCCCTACGGACTGAACGGAGGTGTTCTGCAAAGCGGTCACCCAATCTGCGTTTGGTCTCCCAATGTAGAGGAGACCGCATCGTGAGCAGCGAATACAGTATACTAAATTGCATGAAGTACAAGTAAATCGCTGTTTCACCTGGAAGGAGTGTTTGGGGCCCTGGACAGTGGGAAGGGTGGAGGTAAAAGGTCATGGGGGAAAAATTAGGTCGCGCCCCTTTTGGGGCGCAAATATCGTCTGGACGCAAATATTAGCGCCTGGCGCTAATTATCGGCACTGACTGGAAACTTCACTTTTACCGCCCCGGGAGGTAAGTGGAGCGCTAAATCAGGCGCTGCACACCTGTCTTAAGGCGCAAAGGCCAAGGAGTGAGGCGCTAACTCAGAGCGCTGGCGAAGCTCATGTAATGTCAGTCAGCAATGGAACACACACACAATGGCACGGGCCAGTTCTTAAAGGGGATGGTTAATCTTGCTTTCCATCCACATCCTGTTCATTGCAGCCTTGAATCTCGGCCTGGAGAGACTTGCACATCAAATGTGCTGGAAAGAACAATGGAGAGTACCAGGCAAAGAGCTCAGAGTGCAGCTCCCACAGTCTCTGCTAAATCGATACAAGGAATGGCAAATCAAAATGAACCTGCAAAGTGCTGCTCAGTACCCAAAACTCCTTCACACAACGTTGAATCTCTCCAGAAGTCTCTCCCTCTCTCTCTCAGAATGCGTAGTTCAAAAATGCCACCAACAATAAAAGACAGGAAGAGGCCCCCTTTAAATAGCGCCCCCCCCAGCCCCACAGCGATTGATAGCGTTCCAGTCTTCTGGTCGTTGGATGCGCCAGGCGGTAAGGCAGGGGGCGCCACTCAATTTCCGCTCCGGGGCGCCACAAGGGCGTTGCACCATGGAATGACGTCACAATCTGCGCGCGCAGGTGGTCGCAGCGGTAAAGTTTAGCGCCGCCGCACAATCTCTAGTTAAGTTCCCGAGCGGCGCAAACATCGCTGCGCCCGGGCGTTAGCGGCTTTGCGCCCCATTAGCGCCCTCTTAAGGCGCTAACGGGAGGCGCAACCAACTGAATTTTTACCCCCATGTGTTGCATCTCCTGCGCTTGCACGGGAAGGTGCTGGGCGAAGGGGAAGGGGTGTTGGGGGTGATAGAGGAGTGGACCAGGGTGTCGCGGAGGGAGCGGTCCCTTCGGAATGCTGAAAGGGGAGGTGAGGGGAAGATGTGTTTGGTGGTGGGATCACGCTGGAGGTGGCGGAAACGGTGGAGGATGGTCCGTTGAATGTGGAGGCTGGTGGGGTGAAAGGTGAGGACAAGGGGAACCCTATCGTGGTTCCGGGTGGGAGGGGAAGGCGTGAGAGCAGAAGTGTGGGAAATAGAACGGACACGGTCAAGGGCCGTGTCAACCACAGTAGAGGGGAATCCTCGGTTGAGGAAAAAGGAAGACATGTATGGAAGGTGGCATCGTCAGAGCAGATGCAGCGGAGACGGAGAAACTGGGAGAATGGAATAGAGTCCTTACAGGAAGCGGGGTGGGAGGAAGTGTAGTCCAGGTAGCTGTGGAGTCCGTGGGCTTGCAGTGATTGTTTGTCGATAACCTATCCCCAGAGATGGAGACAGAGAAGTCGAGGAAGGGAAGGGAAGAGTCAGAGATGGACAATGTGAAGGTGAGGGAAGGGTGGAAATTGGAAGCAAAGTGAATGAAATTTTCTGGTTCAGGGTGAGAGCAGGAAACAGCACCGATACAGTCATCAATGTACTGGAAAAAGAGGTGAGGGAGGGGACCTGAGTAGGACTGGAACAAAGAATGTTCCACATATCCCACGAAAAGGCAGGCATAGCTAGGACACATGCGGGTTCCCATAGCAACACCTTTAATTTGGAGGAAGTGAGTGAAGTCAAAGGAGAAGTTGTTCAATGTGAGAACAAGTTCAGCCAGGCGGAGGAGGGTGGTGGTGGATGGGACTGGTTGGGCCTCTGTTCAAGGAAGAAGCGGAGCGCCCTCAGGCAAGGGCAGCAGGCGCATGGGAACACCACCTCCTCCACGTTCCCCTCCAAGTCACACACCATCCTGACTTAGTATATCGCCGATCCTTCATCATCGCTGGGTCAAAATCCTGGAACTCCCTCCCTAACAGCACTGTGGGAGCACCTTCACCACACGGACTGCAGCAGTTCAAGAAGGCGGCTCACCACCACCTTCTCAAGGGCAACTAGGGATGGGCAATAAATGCTGGCATTGCCAGCGACACCCTGATCCCATAAATGAATTAAAACAAAAGGTAGAACAAAAATTCTGAAAACAGGAGAAAGGGTCAGCTGTGCGGGGGGAAGACTCCTGGCCAAAGAAGTGGGCACGGAGACGAAGGCGGCGGAAAAGGAGCTCAACATCGTGCCGAGCTCGAAATTCATTGAGATGGGGGCGTAAGGGGATGAAGCTCAGGCCTTTGCTGAGGACTGATTGTTCGGGGTCAGAGAGGTGAAGGTCAGAGGGGATAGTGAAAACTCAGCAGGGGGTGAGATTGGAAGAAGGGATGGGGTCAGAGGAAAGTGAAGGGGCAGAAGGTTCCGGAGGGGTGTTGGTGTCCAAGAGTTCTATCTGCCTTCACGGAAGAAGACACAAAGAAAATTCCGGAAATAGTGGGGAACCAAGGGTCTAGTGGGAATGCGGAACTTAAAGAAATGAGTATTAGTAAAGAAATAGTACTGGAGAAATTAATGGGACTAAAAGTTGACAAATGCCCTGGACCTGATGGCCTGCATCCTAGGGTTTTAAAAGATGTAGCTATAGAGATAGTGGATGCATTGGTTATCATTTTCCAAAATTCTATAGATTCTAGAACGGTTCCCGTGGATTGGAAGGTAGCAATTTAAGAAAGGAGGGAGAGAGAAAACCGGGAACTACAGACATCAGTAGTAGGGAAAATGCTAGAATCTATTATTAAGGACGTGGTAATTATGGGATTGGGCAGGGTCAACATGGATTTATGAAAGGGAAATCATGTTTGACAAATCTGTTAAGAGTTTTTTGAGGTTGTAACTAGCAGAATAGATAAGGGGGAACCAGTGGATGAGGTGTATTTGGATTTTCAGAAGGCATTTGATAAGGTGCCACACAAGAGATTATTAAACAAAATTGGGGCTCATGGGATTGGGGGTAATATACTAGCATGGATTGAGGATTGGTTAACGGACAGAAAACAGAGAGTAGGAATAAATGGGTCATTTTCGGGTTGGCAGGCTGTAACTAGTGGGGTACCACAAGGATCAATGCTTGGGCCTCAGCTATTCACAATCTACATCAATGGTTTGGATGAGGGGACCAAATGTAGTCTTCTACTTAGGCAGTCCCTCGGAACCGAGGATGACTTGCTTCCACATTAAAAATGAGTTCGCAGGTGATTGATGAGTCCAATGCGGGACCTACAGTCTCTGTCACAGGTGGGGCAGACGGTGGTTGAAGGGGCGGGTGGGTGGGGTGCTTGGGTTGACGTGCGCTCCTTGCGCTGCCTGCGCTTGGCTTCCGCTTGCTCCTGGCGAAGAGACTCGAGGTGTTCGGCGCCTTCCCGGATGCTTCTCCTCCACTTTGTACGGTCTTGGGCCAGGGATTCCCAGGAGTCGGTGGGGATGTTACACTTTTTCAAGGAGGCTTTGAGGGTGTCCTTGAAGAATTTCCTCTGCCCACCTGGGGCTCTATTGCCATGCCGGAGCTCCGAGTAGAGCGCTTGTTTTGGGAGTCTCGTATCGGGCATGCAGACAATGTGACCTGTCCATCGGAGCTGATCGAGCATGGTCAAAGCTAATGTGGCCAAATGTAATATATCCAAGTTTGCTAATGATACAAAGCTGGGTGAGAATGTAAGTTGTGAGGAGGATGCAAAGAGGCTTTAAGGGGATATAGAAAAGCTAAGTGAGTGGGCAAAAACATGGCAAATAGAATATAATGTGGTGAAATGTGAAGTTATCCATTTTGGTAGGAAAAATAGAAAAGCAGAGTATTTTTTAAATGGAGAGAGATTGGGGAATGTTGGTGTTCAGAGGGACCTGGGTGTCCTTGTACACGAATCGCTGAAATCTGTTCGCGTTTTTTGAGGTTGTAACTAGCAGGATAGCAGTAGATGTAGTGCATTTGAATTTTCAAAAAGCATTCGATAAGGTGCCACACAAGAGGTTATTAAACAAAATTAGGGCTCATGGGATTGGGGGTAATATACTAGCATGGATTGAGGATTGGTTAACGGATAGAAAACAAAGAGTAGGAATAAACGGGTAATTTTCGGGTTGGCAGGCTGTAACTAGTGGGGTACCGCAAGGATCAGTGCTTGGGCCTCAGCTATTCACAATCTACATCTGCATGGAGGGACCGAGTGTAATGTATCCAAGTTTGCTGATGATACAAAGCTGGGTGGAAACTAAGTTGTGAGGAGGATGCAAAGAGGCTTCAAAGGGATATAGACAGGCTAAGTGAGTGGGCATGAACATGGCAAATGGAATATAAGGTGGAGAAATGTGAAGTTATCCACATGGGTAGGAAAAATAGAAAAGCAGATTATTTTTTAAATGGTGCGAGATTGGGAAATGTTGGTGTTCAGAAGGACCTGGGTGTCCTTGTACACGAATCACTGAAAGTTAACATGCAGGTACAGCAAGCAATTAGAAAAGCAAATGGTATGTTGGCCTTTATTACAAGAGGGTTTGAGTATCAGAGTAAAGACGTCTTACTGCAATTATATAATTATATAGTGGCCATGATGCGGAGATGCCAGTGTTGGACTGGGGTGGACAAAAGTGAGAAGTCGCACAACACCAGGTTATAGTCCAACAGTTTTATTTGAAATCACAAGCTTTCGGAGCTGCTGCCCCTTCGTCAGGTGAAGTAAAGGAATACGAATCGACAAAGCATACAAACAATGCATGTGTAGCGTACAATGTCAGACGACTACATTTAATCCTCCTGACTGCCTTTCGTCACACCTCGGCAGAGAAACAATCAGGTCAGCCAGGAAGGCACCACATCAAAGACATAGCAAGATACAACTGAGACAATGAGGTGGGGTTACAGGGGGTCTAATGTGTCAAATGCTGCAGTCTGTATGGAAAACCATAAACTTTAAAATTTTAACTTTTTTTTACTGGAAATCACCGCGCAACAATCGCCAGGCAGGAGTGTTCCCTCCCAGTCGGGGAACACTTCAGCAGTCAAGGACATTCAGCCTCGGATCTGCGGGTAAGCGTTCTCCAAGGCGGCCTTCGAGACACACGACAATGCAAAATCATCGAGCAGAAACTGATAGCCAAGTTCTGCACTCATGAGGACGGCCTCAACCGGGATCTAGGGTTCATGTCACGCTACATGACGTAAAGTCATCCAGACTCGAGTCGTCGTTGGCTTGTTCACAGATGTGATTTCCAGTAAAAAAAAGTAAAAATTTTAAAGTTTATGGTTTTCCATACAGACTGCAGCATTTGACACATTAGACCCCCTGTGACCCCACCTCATTGTCTCAGTTGTATCTTGCTATGTCTTTGATGTGGTGCCTTCCTGGCTGACCTGATTGTTTCTCTGCCGAGGTGTGACGAAAGGCAGTTAGGAGGATTAAATGTAGTCGTCTGACATTGTACGCTACACATGCATTGTTCTCTGTCTATATATGCTTTGTCGATTCGTATTCCTTTACTTCACCTGACGAAGGGGCAGCAGCTCCGAAAGCTTGTGATTTCAAATAAAACTGTTGGCCTATAACCTGGTGTTGTGCGACTTCTCACTTTTGCAATTATATAGTGCCTTGGTGAGACCACACCTGGAGTATTGTGTACAGTGTTGGTCTCCTTACCTAAGGAAGGATATACTTGCCATAGAGGGAGTGCAACAAAGGTTCACTAGACTGATTCCTGAGATGGGGGGTTTGTGTATGAGGAGAGATTGAGGAGATATTTCCTAGATATTCCAATATTTCCTAAAATTTAGAAGAATGAGAGGTGATCTCATTGAAACATATAAAATTCTTACAGGGCTTGACAGGGTAGATGCAGGAATGATGTTTCCCCTGGTTGCGGAATCTAGAACCAGGGATCACAGCCTTAGAATAAGGGGTCGGCCATTTAGGACTGAGATGAGGAGGAATTTCTTCACTTAATGGGTTGTGAATCTTTGGAATTCTCTACCCCAGAGGGCTGTGGAGGCTCAGTTATTGAGTATATTCAAGATTTTTGAATATTAAGGGAATCAAAGGATACGGGGATAGTGCAGGAAAGTGGAGATGAGGTAGAAGATCAGCGATGATCTTAATGAATGGCAGAGCAGGCACCAAAGGCTGAATGTCCTACTCCTGCTCCTATTTCTTATGTTCTTATGTACCCCTCCGCGATCTCTGTAACCTCCTCCAGCCCTAAAACCCCCAGAGATCTCTGTAACCTCCTCCAGCCCTACAACCCCCAGAGATCTCTGTAACCTCCTCCAGCCCTACAACCCCCAGAGATCTCTGTAACCTCCTCCAGCCCTACAACCCCCAGAGATCTCTGTAACCTCCTCCAGCCCTACAACCCCCAGAGATCTCTGTGCTCCTCCAATTCTGGCCTCTTGAGCATCCTTGATTATAATCGCTCAAACTTTGGTGGCCGTGCCTTCAGCTGCCTGGGCCCTAAGCTCTGGAATTCCCTCCCTAATTCTCTCCGCCTCTCTCTCCTCCTTAAGGTGCTCCATAAAACTGACCTCTTTGACCAAGCTTTTGGTCACCTGTCCCAATATCTCCTTATGTGGCTCGGTGTCAAATTTTCCTGTGGAGCACCTTGGGACATTTTACTACATTAGCGGCGTTATATAGATGCAAGTTGTTGTTGTATTTACTGTGAGCAACCAAGAGTGTGACTTGATTTCACTCCTGAACGGCCTGGCCCTAATTTTAAGGTTCTTCCCCCTTGTCTGGACTCTCCCCACCAGAGGAAATAGTTTCTCTCTATCGACCCTATCGACTCCTTTAATCATCTTAAACACCTCGATTAGATCACCCCTTAATCTTTTAAACTCGAGGGAATACAAGCCCAGTCTGTGCAACCTGTCCTCGTAATTTAACCCTTTTAGCCCCGGTGCCATTCTGGTGAATCTGCGCTGCCCCCCCACTCCGAGGCCAATATATCCTTCCTGAGGTGCGGAGCCCAGAGTTGAACCCAGTTACTCCAGATGGGATATGACCAGGGTTGTGTACAAGTGAAGCATCACTTCCTCACTGTTGTATTCCAGTTCCCTTGAGATTCCATTAGCCTTTTTTGATTGGCTTTTGTCTCCGTGCAGTAGCTTTTAATGATGTGTGTACATGGACTGCTCCTCCACAGCTCCTACACTCTCACCATTAAGAAAAGGGGCCATTCAGAGGCTGCAGCGAGCAATCACCCACCACATGGGCTCCAACAAACCCGACAGCTTCTACAGGCCTGCTACTTATAGACTCCATATAAAAGCACAATGTTCTCATAAAGGCAGCATTTTTATGTAGAATTTACAGCACAGAAACAGGCCATTCGGCCCAACTGGTCCGTGCTGGTGTTTCTGCTCCACACAAGCCTCCTCCCACCCTACGTCATCTCACCCTATCAGCATATCCTTCTATTCCTTTCTCCCTCGTGTATTTATCTAGCTTGCCCTTAAAATTAAAAGTTAAGGCCTTCTGTGAAGTTGGTGTTTCTGTTGGGGAGAATTTTCACAGGTTCTCCTAAATCTCCCGAAACCCTGGAGAAACGGACAAAGAACCACTTTTAGCCGTTCACGCGTTTCTCCAGCGCCTACGCCAATCTTCCACCGAAGTTACATCGGGAATTTGGGACCAACATTCGGAAATTCCTGCCCTGTGCTTTTAATTGAGAAAATGAAGTGAAAAGTCAAGGCCTGTAGCGCAGCACCGTGGTTCAACACAATGCAGGGAAATCGAGCAAGTCTTTAGCGCCTTATCACATCCGCAGGATGCTCCAAAGCACAACTAATGGACCACTCTGGACGTGCAGTCGCTGTTTTATGTGGGGCAGGGACTGGTGACTACGTGACACCAAGCTTGAGTTTTAACGAACTGTAGACTGTAGGAGGAAGGGGCGACCGAGAGAGGTGAGGATGGGGGTCCCACAAACGGAGGGCAGGACAATGACCCTCAGGCATCAGGACAATGACCCTCAGGCATCAGGACAGTGACCCTCAGGCATCAGGACAGTGACCCTCAGGCATCAGGACAATGACCCTCAGGCGTCAGGACAATGACCCTCAGGCATCAGGACAATGACCCTCAGGCATCAGGACAATGACCCTCGGGCATCAGGACAATGACCCTCAGGCGTCAGGACAATGACCCTCAGGCATCAGGACAGTGACCCTCAGGCATCAGGACAATGACCCTCAGGCATCAGGACAGTGACCCTCAGGCATCAGGACAGTGACCCTCAGGCATCAGGACAGTGACCCTCAGGCATCAGGACAATGACCCTCAGGCATCAGGACAATGACCCTCAGGCATCAGGACAGTGACCCTCAGGCATCAGGACAGTGACCCTCAGGCATCAGGACAATGATCCTCAGGCATCAGGACAATGACCCTCAGGCATCAGGACAATGACCCTCAGGCATCAGGACAGTGACCCTCAGGCAAATGTACATCAACATTCTTAACATGAGATGCCCTCGTACCTTGGGTTGGAGCAGAGGTGCAGCTGGTACCAGTGCTGGGTCAGTGATGTAGGTCTTCTTGGTGGGAGATGGTTGATGATAGGCGATAGGGTTAGGTCCAGGAGCGGCGTGGGTATAGGCTGCCTCTGGTCTCCAGGTATTCTGAGCTCCATATGTTGGGTCACCTGCGTATCCGACTCCATATGCTGGAGCCATGGGCCGATGGTCTTGGTAGCGACTTGGTGAAGGAGCGTAACCGTAACCGGGGTCAGGGTATCGCGTGGGCGGTGGTCCATATCCAAGGTCTGCAGTGCGAGGCTGGTGAATGTAGTGCTGGATTGGTGGAGCTGGCTCGGGTGACCTGGTCGGCTGCAAGTTATACTGCTGGTATGGAGAGGGGGCACGCTCTTGCCCTGGCTGCTGCAGTCCTGGTGGCAAGAAGTTGGGATTGGGTTGTGCCGTTTTGACTTGCACGTTGAAAGCAGGCCGGGCTGGAGTGGAGGCTGTGGTGTAGGAGGCTGGAATCGGCTGTGGCTGGCTCTTCGGAGTCGTGGCAACGCTCTGTGTCACATGGGGCTTTGCGGCTGTCTTCTTGGTGGCTGTTAGAAGCGGCTGAGAGGGGATGATCATCCTCTGGTGCCCTATCACCGGACTGTGAGAGGCTGTCGTTACCGGAGTTTGTAGAGCTGAGGAGCCGATGCTTGAGCTGACTCCGTGACTCTGAAATAGAAGAAAAAGAGTCACAAAGATGATACCAGAACTGAGAGATTATACCTATCAGGAAAGATTGAACAGACTGGGGCTGTTTTCTCTAGAGAAGAGAAGACTGAGGGGTGACCTGATGGAGCTCTTTAAGTTTATGAAAGGGTTTGATAGGGTAGACGTAGAGAAGATGTTTCCATTTGTGGGGGAGACCAGAACTCGGGGCCATAAATATAAGACAGTCACTAATAAATTCAATGGGGAATTCAGGAGAAACTCCTTTACCCAGAGAGTGGTGAAAATGTGGAACTTGCTACCACAGGGAGTGGTTGAGGCGAATAGTAAAGATGCAGTTAAGGGGAAGCTGGATAAACACGAGGGTGAAAGGAACAGAAGGATGTGCTGATAGGGTGAGATGAAGAGGGGTGGGAGGAGGCTCGTGTGACGCATAAACACCGGCACGGACTGGTTGGGCCGAATGGCCTGTTTCTGTGCTGTACATTCTATGTGATTCTATGTAAAAAGGTAAAATCAGAAAGTACTGAGCAGGTCTGCTCCCCAGGGGGTATCACTGTGTGTGCGTGTGTTGGACACACTGAACATTTAACGGGCTAGTCAACATCTGCAGGAAAGCAACACAGACACTAAAGTTCCATTTCATTAGAGAGCAATCTAAGCTGCTGGAGAAATATTGGCACAGCTCAAATTATCTGAAATATAAAACGGTACCCGCTGATAGTGGGGCCAGGGGACATCAATGGGAATGGAAATTCACAACAGAGATCTGGAAAACCATCCACACTCAAACAGTGGCCTCTCTCCAAACTTATCCCACCAGGCATCTCAGGCCTGACCCTCCCTCTGTCCCTGACTGGATTACTACTGCCTGTTCCCCTCGCCCTCAGAACCTAGACCCGAAGCACCGGTCAGCGCTCCCAGGAGAGGAGTGGCAGAGACAGAAAGGAGGACTCCATCCCCATTGTGATCCCACATCTGAGCTCAGCCTCTGCCGGCCTTGCCTCTTGCTCTAGCGTTTGATTGATGGGATTGTGAGGGAGCCACAAGTTCTCAAGGTAGCACATTCTGCGCATACAGTCCGAGCCCTGTCAACAGTCCGGGATTGAGGGGTTAACCGATGGATTCAAACACACGGAAAGGGCTTTGAAAGCAGAGCAAGGGATTGTTGACAACACGGAGTGACCTCTGCTGACAGGTCAAGTTCCAATCCCAGTTCACAAGCAACGGTTGTCTATCTGTTGGGTGCTGAGCAAGGGGAGTCCACTTTCACCTTTATACACAGTCAAGCTCTGATCGACTCAGCTCAGTATAGTCCCAGAAAGGGCAGCGGAGAAACAAAGGATAGAATCATAGAAGGAGGCCATTCGGCCCATCGAGCCCGTGCCGGCTCTCTGCAAGAGCACTTCAGCTAGTCTCACTGCCCCACCACAGGGTAACTGTGAATACTGGAAATCTAATAAAAACTAGTAAATGCACAACAGCTGCTGTACATCGGAGAGAGAAAAGTGTCTCGCTCCGTCACTTCACAGGGCCGTTCAGAGTCAACCACATTGCTGTGGGACTGGAGTCACAGGCCCACACTGGGTAAAGACGGCAGCTTTCCTTCCATGAGGACATGAGTGAATCAGTCAAAAATCAAAAATCTATCGATCTCAATCATGAAAGCTCCAATTGACCCCCAGCTTCCACTGTCTAATTCTAAGGTTACGCCCCCTTGTTCTGGACTCTCCCACCAGAGGAAATAGTTTCTCTCAATCTACCTTATCAAATCCTTGAATCATCTTAAACACCTCAATTAGGTCACCCCTTAATCTTCTATACTCGAGGGAATACAAGCCAATTCTAAAGGGGGTGCAGGAACAGAGAGGCCTGGGGGTATATGTGCACAAATCGTTGAAGGTGGCAGGGCAGGTTGAGAAAGCGGTTAAAAAAACATACGGGATCCTGGGCTTCATAAATAGAGGCATAGAATACAAAAGCAAGGAAGTTATGATGAACCTTTATAAAACACTGGTCCACCCTCAACTGGAGAAGTGTCCCCAATTCTGGGCGCCGCACTTTAGAAAAGATTTACGAGAATGATTCCAGGGATGAGGGACTTCAATTACATGGATATACTAGAGAAGCTGGGGTTGTTCTCCTTAGAGCAGAGAAGGTTGAGAGGAGATTTGATAGAGGTGTTCAAAATCATGAGGGGTCTGGACAGAGTAGATAGAGAGAAACTGTTCCCATTGGACACAGAGGACACAGATTTCAGGTGATTGGCAGAAGAACCAAAGGCGACATGAGGAAAAACTTTTTTACGCAGCGAGTGGTTAGGATCTGGAATGCACTGCCTGAAAGGGTGGTGGAGGCAGATTCAATCGTGGTTTTCAAAAGGGAATTGGATAAGTGCCTGAAGGAAGAAAATTTTCAGGGCTACGGGGAAAGGGCGGGGGAGTGGGATTAGCTGAAGTGCTTTTGCAGAGAGCTGGCACGGGCTCGACGGGCCGAATGGCCTCCTTCTGTGCTGTAGCCATTCTATGATTCTATTCTAGTCTATGCAACCTGTCCTCATAATTTAATCCTTTAGGCCCTGGCATCATTCTGGTGAATCTGCGCTGCCCCTCCTCCAAGGCCAATGTATCCTCCCTAAGGTGCGGAGCCCAGAGCTGAACACAGTCTCTCCAGATGGGGCCTGACCAGTGCCCTGTACAACTGAAGCATCACTGCCTCACTGTTGAATTCTAACCTGCTTTGAGATAAAGGACAACATTCCATTAGCCTTTCTCATTACTTTTTCCACCTGTGCACCAGCTTCCAGTGATTTGTGCACATTCATTATGTGGCAGTATTTGAGACATTTTGGAGATGTGATTAGGCAGTATATAAATGCAAGTATTATTGTAAAGGGTTAATTCTGATAGGCTCCACCAACAGATACTTCCCGTCAGAAGGTTTTAAATATATTTCCTTTATTTTTCAATTTTCAAAGATTAGGAAGTTTTTTTTGTCTATTTTCAGATTTTTATTCAAATATGTTTTTTTTATTGCATCATATAAGGATCTGCACGCTCACTAAAAGCACTGACAACTACGAAACCACAGACACAACGATTATTGAGACAGGTTCTCATCGACTCTGTTCCAATCCAACCCACTTTAAAGGGGCAGTCATTCTTTCATTCAAGTAATTTAGGAACAGAGGATTTGCTGGGTGAAAACAGACTGAGGTCCATCCAGTTCGCCTTCTCCCATCCTGGCAGTCCCATGATCCAACAATAATGGAGTTGTTGACTAATCACAGCGATCAATCTCTATCAATGAGTCTACAACAGTCCCAGACATGAGGTGAGGAAAACCCCGAATGATGGAGAGCTTTGGGAACCAGAGGTCCAACGTCACCTCTTCCTCCCGAGCTCGCTACACTCCCCACACGGCATGTCTCCAATCACTCATATCCTGCATTGCAAAATATTATTTTCTGATAGAAATCTATCGAATTCGTATTAGAATAAATCAACAGTATCTATTTCCACCGTCTTCTTCCGGAGCCTATTCCACAGATTGACCAGTTCCTGTTATCGATTGATATGGAGCTATGGGGAGAGAGCGGGGCAGTGGGATTAGTTTGGGATTGATACAGGGCTATGGGGAGAGAGCGGGGCAGTGGGATTAGTTTGGGATTGATACAGGGCTATGGGGAGAGAGCGGGGCAGTGGGATTAGTTTGGGATTGATACAGGGCTATGGGGAGAGAGCGGGGCAGTGGGATTAGTTTGGGATTGATACAGGGCTATGGGGAGAGAGCGGGGCAGTGGGATTAGTTGGGGATTGATACAGGGCTGTGGGGAGAGAGCGGGGCAGTGGGATTAGTTTGGGGATTGATATAGGGCTATGGGGAGAGAGCGGGGCAGTGGGATTAGTTTGTGTTTGATACAGGGCTATGGGGAGAGTGCGGGGCAGTGGGATTAGTTTGGGGATTGATATAGGGCTACGGGGAGAGAGCGGGGCAGTGGGATTAGTTGGGGATTGATACAGGGCTATGGGGAGAGAGCGGGGCAGAGGGATTAGTTGGGGATTGATACAGGGCTATGGGGAGAGAGCGGGGCAGTGGGATTAGTTTGGGATTGATACAGGGCTATGGGGAGAGAGCGGGGCAGTGGGATTAGTTTGGGATTGGTACAGGGCTCTGAGGAGAGAGCAGGGCAGTGGGACTAGTTTGGGGAATGACACAGGGCTATAGTGAGAGCGCAGGGCAGCTGGATTAGTTTGGGATTGATACAGGGCTATGGGGAGAGCGGGGCAGTGGGATTAGTTTGGGAATTGATACAGGGCTATGGGGGGAGAGCGGGGCGGTGGGATTAGTTTGGGATTGATACAGGGCTATGGGGAGAGAGCGGGGCAGTTGGATTAGTTTGTGACTGATACAGGGCTATGGAGAGAGAGTGGGGCAGTGGGATTAGTTTGGGATGATACAGGGCTATGGGGAGAGAGCGGGGCAGTGGGATTAGTTTGGGATTGATATAGGGCTATGGGGAGAGAGCGGGGCAGTGGGATTAGTTTGGGATTGATACAGGGCTATAGTGAGAGAGCGGGGCAGTGGGATTAGTTTGGGATTGATACAGAGCTATGGGGGGAGAGCGGGGCAGTGGGATTAGTTTGTGTTTGATACAGGGCTATGGGGAGAGAGCGGGGCAGTGGGATTAGTTTGGGGATTGATATAGGGCTACGGGGAGAGAGCGGGGCAGTGGGATTAGTTGGGGATTGATACAGGGCTATGGGGAGAGTGCGGGGCAGTGGGATTAGTTGGGGATTGATATAGGGCTACGGGGAGAGAGCGGGGCAGTGGGATTAGTTGGGGATTGATACAGGGCTATGGGGAGAGTGCGGGGCAGTGGGATTAGTTGGGGATTGATACAGGGCTATGGGGAGAGAGCGGGGCAGTGGGTTTAGTTGGGGATTGATACAGGGTTATGGGGAGAGAGTGGGGCAGTGGGATTAGTTTGGGATTGATACAGGGCTATGGGGAGAGAGCGGGGCAGTGGGACTAGTTTGGGATTGGTACAGGGCTATGAGGAGAGAGCAGGGCAGTGGGATTAGTTTGGGGATTGATACAGGGCTATGGGGAGAGAGCGGGGCAGTGGGATTAGTTTGGGATTGATACAGGGCTATGGGGAGAGCGGGACATTGGGATTAGTTTGGGAATGATACGGGGCTATGGGAAGAGAGTGGGGCAGTGGGATTAGTTTGGGATTGATACAGGGCTATGGGGAGAGCGGGACATTGGGATTAGTTTGGGAATGATACAGGGCTATGGGGAGAGAGCGGGACATTGGGATTAGTTTGTGTTTGATACAGGGCTATGGGGAGAGAGCGGGGCAGTGGGATTAGTTTGGGATTGATACAGGGCTACGGGGAGAGAGCGGGGCAGTGGGAATAGTTGGGGATTGATACAGGGCTATGGGGAGAGAGCGGGGCAGAGGGATTAGTTGGGGATTGATACAGGGCTATGGGGAGAGAGCGGGGCAGTGGGATTAGTTTGGGGATTGATATAGGGCTACGGGGAGAGAGCGGGGCAGTGGGATTAGTTGGGGATTGATACAGGGCTATGGGGAGAGAGCGGGGCAGAGGGATTAGTTGGGGATTGATACAGGGCTATGGGGAGAGAGCGGGGCAGTGGGATTAGTTTGGGATTGATACAGGGCTATGGGGAGAGAGCGGGGCAGTGGGATTAGTTTGGGATTGGTACAGGGCTCTGAGGAGAGAGCAGGGCAGTGGGACTAGTTTGGGGAATGACACAGGGCTATAGTGAGAGCGCAGGGCAGCTGGATTAGTTTGGGATTGATACAGGGCTATGGGGAGAGCGGGGCAGTGGGATTAGTTTGGGAATTGATACAGGGCTATGGGGGGAGAGCGGGGCGGTGGGATTAGTTTGGGATTGATACAGGGCTATGGGGAGAGAGCGGGGCAGTTGGATTAGTTTGTGACTGATACAGGGCTATGGAGAGAGAGTGGGGCAGTGGGATTAGTTTGGGATGATACAGGGCTATGGGGAGAGAGCGGGGCAGTGGGATTAGTTTGGGATTGATATAGGGCTATGGGGAGAGAGCGGGGCAGTGGGATTAGTTTGGGATTGATACAGAGCTATGGGGGGAGAGCGGGGCAGTGGGATTAGTTTGTGTTTGATACAGGGCTATGGGGAGAGAGCGGGGCAGTGGGATTAGTTTGGGGATTGATATAGGGCTACGGGGAGAGAGCGGGGCAGTGGGATTAGTTGGGGATTGATACAGGGCTATGGGGAGAGAGCGGGGCAGTGGGATTAGTTGGGGATTGATACAGGGCTATAGGGAGAGAGTGGGGTAGTGGGATTAGTTTGGGGATTGATACAGGGCTATGGGGAGAGAGCGGGGCAGTGGGATTAGTTGGGGATTGATACAGGGTTATGGGGAGAGAGTGGGGCAGTGGGATTAGTTTGGGATTGATACAGGGCTATGGGGAGAGAGCGGGGCAGTGGGACTAGTTTGGGATTGGTACAGGGCTATGAGGAGAGAGCAGGGCAGTGGGATTAGTTTGGGGATTGATACAGGGCTATGGGGAGAGAGCGGGGCAGTGGGATTAGTTTGGGATTGATACAGGGCTATGGGGAGAGCGGGACATTGGGATTAGTTTGGGAATGATACGGGGCTATGGGAAGAGAGTGGGGCAGTGGGATTAGTTTGGGATTGATACAGGGCTATGGGGAGAGCGGGACATTGGGATTAGTTTGGGAATGATACAGGGCTATGGGGAGAGAGCGGGACATTGGGATTAGTTTGTGTTTGATACAGGGCTATGGAGAGAGAGCGGGGCAGTGGGATTAGTTTGGGATTGATACAGGGCTATGGGGAGAGAGCGGGGCAGTGGGATTAGTTTGGGAATGATACAGGGCTATGGGGAGAGAGCGGGGCAGTGGGATTAGTTTGTGATTGATACAGGGCTATGGGGAGAGAGCGGGGCAGTGGGATTAGTTTGGGATTGATACAGGGCTATGGGGAGAGAGCGGGGCAGTGGGATTAGTTTGGGATTGATACAGGGCTATGGGGAGAGAGCGGGGCAGTGGGATTAGTTTGGGATTGATACAGGGCTATGGGGAGAGAGCGGGGCTGTGCGATTAGTTTGGGAATGATACAGGGCTATGGGGAGAGCGGGGCAGTGGGATTAGTTTGGGGATTGATACAGGGCTATGGGGAGATAGGGGGCAGTGGGATTAGTTTGGGATTGATACAGGGATATGGTGAGAGAGCGGGGCAGTGGGATTAGTTTGGGGATTGACACAGGGCTATAGTGAGAGCGCAGGGCAGTTGGATTAGTTTGGGATTGATACAGGGCTATGGGGAGAGCGGGGCAGTGGGATTAATTTGGGATTGATACCTGGATATGGTGAGAGAGCGGGGCTGTGGGATTAGTTTGGGAATTGATACAGGGCTATGGGGGGAGAGCGGGGCGGTGGGATTAGTTTGGGATTGATACAGGGCTATGGGGAGAGAGCGGGGCAGTTGGATTAGTTTGTGATTGATACAGGGCTATGGAGAGACAGTGGGGCAGTGGGATTAGTTTGGGATGATACAGGGCTATGGGGAGAGAGCGGGGCAGTGGGATTAGTTTGGGATTGATACAGGGCTATGGGGAGAGAGCGTGGCAGTGGGATTAGTTTGGGATTGATACAGGGCTATAGTGAGAGAGCGGGGCAGTGGGATTAGTTTGGGATTGATACAGGGCTATAGTGAGAGAGCGGGGCAGTGGGATTAGTTTGGGATTGATACAGAGCTATGGGGGGGAGAGCGGGGCAGTGGGATTAGTTTGGGATTGATACAGGGCTATGGGGAGAGAGCGGGGCAGTGGGATTAGTTTGGGATTGATACAGGGCTATGGGGAGAGAGCGGGGCAGTGGGATTAGTTTGGGGATTGATACAGGGCTATGGGGAGAGAGCGGGGCAGTGGGATTAGTTTGGGATTGATACAGGGCTATGGGGAGAGAGCGGGGCAGTGGGACTAGTTTGGGATTGGTACAGGGCTATGAGGAGAGAGCAGGGCAGTGGGATTAGTTTGGGGATTGATACAGGGCTATGGGGAGAGAGCGGGGCAGTGGGATTAGTTTGGGATTGATACAGGGCTATGGGGAGAGCGGGACATTGGGATTAGTTTGGGAATGATACAGGGCTATGGGAAGAGAGTGGGGCAGTGGGATTAGTTTGGGGTTGATACAGGGCTATGGGGAGAGCGGGACATTGGGATTAGTTTGGGAATGATACAGGGCTATTGGGAGAGAGCGGGACATTGGGATTAGTTTGTGTTTGATACAGGGCTATGGGGAGAGAGCGGGGCAGTGGGATTAGTTTGGGATTGATACAGGGCTATGGGGAGAGAGCGGGGCAGTGGGATTAGTTTGGGAATGATACAGGGCTATGGGGAGAGAGCGGGGCAGTGGGATTAGTTTGTGTTTGATACAGGGCTATGGGGAGAGAGCGGGGCAGTGGGATTAGTTTGGGATTGATACAGGGCTATGGGGAGAGAGCGGGGCAGTGGGATTAGTTTGGGATTGATACAGGGCTATGGGGAGAGAGCGGGGCAGTGGGATTAGTTTGGGATTGATACAGGGCTATGGGGAGAGAGCGGGGCTGTGCGATTAGTTTGGGATTGATACAGGGCTATGGGGAGAGCGGGGCAGTGGGATTAGTTTGGGGATTGATACAGGGCTATGGGGAGATAGGGGGCAGTGGGATTAGTTTGGGATTGATACAGGGATATGGTGAGAGAGCGGGGCAGTGGGATTAGTTTGGGGATTGACACAGGGCTATAGTGAGAGCGCAGGGCAGTTGGATTAGTTTGGGATTGATACAGGGCCATGGGGAGAGCGGGGCAGTGGGATTAATTTGGGATTGATACCTGGATATGGTGAGAGAGCGGGGCTGTGGGATTAGTTTGGGAATTGATACAGGGCTATGGGGGGAGAGCGGGGCGGTGGGATTAGTTTGGGATTGATACAGGGCTATGGGGAGAGAGCGGGGCAGTTGGATTAGTTTGTGATTGATACAGGGCTATGGAGAGACAGTGGGGCAGTGGGATTAGTTTGGGATGATACAGGGCTATGGGGAGAGAGCGGGGCAGTGGGATTAGTTTGGGATTGATACAGGGCTATGGGGAGAGAGCGTGGCAGTGGGATTAGTTTGGGATTGATACAGGGCTATAGTGAGAGAGCGGGGCAGTGGGATTAGTTTGGGATTGATACAGGGCTATAGTGAGAGAGCGGGGCAGTGGGATTAGTTTGGGATTGATACAGAGCTATGGGGGGGAGAGCGGGGCAGTGGGATTAGTTTGGGATTGATACAGGGCTATGGGGAGAGAGCGGGGCAGTGGGATTAGTTTGGGATTGATACAGGGCTATGGGGAGAGAGCGGGGCAGTGGGATTAGTTTGGGATTGATACAGGGCTATGGGGAGAGAGTGGGGCAGTGGGATTAGTTTGGGATTGATACAGGGCTATGGGGAGAGAGCGGGGCAGTGGGATTAGTTTGGGATTGATACAGCGAAGTGCCGGTACAGACACGATGGGCTCCTTCTGTGCTGTGAACATCTGTGGTTCTGAAGCCATGAAGAATTCGCAGCCAATTAAAATGTGATTGGGTTCAGACGGTTGAATGAGAAGAGGATTAAAGATTTGTTAAAAATAAGCATTGTGCTTTACTTGACATTTCTATTTAAATTCTGCCAGTGACCAGAAATAGAAATAGAATTTAAATTAACTGGCCATCTTCTTCTCTTTTTTCGGACAATAGAAATTAGATTTAGTTTTTTTGTTGCGAAAGCACAGCTGGATTAGAATAGAAAGTCTCGGTCAGATATCTCCAGCCACATGGCTGAAACCTGGGCCTTGTGTTTGGAATTGAGAAGCATTATGAAGTTTGGTGGAGAGGATTTTTCTATCACAGGGTCTGACTGGCAACGCACCAGTGCCAGAAGCTGAATGGAGATCTGACCAGCAGCGAGTGTCCACGCATCAACTTCTGGTCCGAACTGGCTCGTTACCTTCTGAGGGGGAGGCAGGAGAAATCAGAGCAAGAGTGGGGATTGAGAGAAAGTAGAGGAAAGGGGAGATATCCGAGGAAACATTGGAACAGGAGGAGGCCATTCAGCTCCTTGAGCCTGTTCCGCCATTCAATCAAATCATGGCTGATCTGTATCTTAATTCCATCTACCCACCTTGGTTCCAGAACCCTTAATACTCTTGGCTAGCAAAAATCTATCGATCTCAGATTTAAAATTATTGATTGAGCTAGCATCTACTAATTTTTGTGTGAAGAAGTGCTTCCTAACTTCTCTCCTGAATGGCCAGGCTCTGATTTTAAGGCTATGTCCCCTTGTCTGAGACTCCCCACCAGTGGAAAGAGTTTCTCTCTATCCAGCCAATCAAAGAAGAAGTCAGAGACAAAAGGGGAGAGATCAGAGGTCACGGCCTCTGTCGACCTCCCCTGTGTTGCTCTCGGCAGCTGGGTTGGGAGAGACACTGATGGATTCTCGGAAGCTGATCCCGAGGACAGACACCTGAAGTTGCTTGAACAGGGGAAAAGGAAGAAAAGTTCTTTAGAGGGAAGATCTGGGACTGAAAATAAAAAGAAAGATTAGGCAGAATTTAAAAAGGGCGAAAAGAATCGGTTATGGTCCAATTGTAAATGCAGCTGGTGATGAGGAAGTGGTAGCCAAGACACATTTGCTGCGCTCAGAGCGTTTACACTTCGAGTTAAATTTTCAAATAGAAGAGTTCCACTAATTATAATGCAATGTGACCCCAGCTCTATTAAACAGGAAATACCTGTCATGCAAATTACTCTAGTATGCATTGTACCTAAATTTACTCTGAAAAATGTGACAATAAATTCATACTGTGTTCAACAACACCTCCCAAACCCACGACCTCTTCCACCTAGAAGGACAAGGGCATTAGGCACATGGGAACACCACCACCTCCAAGTTCCCCTCCAAGTCACACACCATCCTGACTTGGAAGTATATCGCTGATCCTTCATCGTCGCTGGGTCAAAATCCTGGAACTCCCTCCCTAACAGCACTGTGGGAGCACCTTCACCACACGGACTGCAACGGTTCAAGAAGGCGGCTCACCACCACCTTCTCGAGGGCAACTAGGGATGGGCAATAAATGCTGGCCTTGCCAGCGACGCCCATATCCCAGAATGATTTTTTTAAATTTTGAAATGTTTGTATTTCAATTCAAATTTTGAAAATCTTTGTGAGCTGAAAATCTTTAAGGAAACTGTGAGAAGAGGAGAGGTCCAGTCTGGTTACTGTTAAAGACCCTTGAGATAATCCAGCACCTTCATGCCATTCTGAATTATGATCCCCTTCTCACTACTTTCTAGTATCCCTCACCACTGACACAAGTCATGGCCAAAACTCTCCAGTAACTGGGCTTTTCTGCAGCAGATGAGATGTCTCCTGTACTGAAGAATTCATGTTAATACCGTGCCCAGCCTCCCAGCCATGTGCCAAGAAATAAAACAGATGGCAACTGGCGATTACTCGAGCAAAACGCCTATAAAACTAGCACTTCGCAGAATTAGTCACCGCAGCTCATAAATCTATCAACAAGTGACTGAAGATAGTGTCCGCACAGTAATTGAAGATTGAATCGAATCCAAACTAGGGATCTACGAGGAGTAGTGAGAGAGTGTGGAATCACGAGTACAAAAACAGAACATCAACTGGTGCCAAAGAGAGCAGAAGACAAGAGAGAAAATGTACAGAGAGTGTGAATATACACAGAGAGAGTCAATATACACAGAGAGAGGCAATATACACAGCGAGAGGCAATATACACAGAGTCAATATATACAGAGATAGTCAATATACACAGAGAGGTAATATACACAGAGAGAATCAATATACACAGAGAGCGTGAATATACACAGAGAGCGTGAATATACACAGCGAGAGGCAATATACACAGCGAGAGGCAATATACACAGCGAGAGGCAATATACACAGAGAGAGGCAATATACACAGAGAGAGGCAATATACACAGAGAGAGGCAATATACACAGAGAGAGGCAATATACAGAGAGAGAGGCAATATACACAGAGAGAGGCAATATACACAGAGAGAGGCAATATATAGAGAGAGTCAATATACACGGAGAGTGTCAATATACACAGAGATAGTCAATATATACAGAGAGAGTCAATATACACAGAGAGAGGCAATATACACAGAGAGAGGCAATATACACAGAGAGAGGCAATATACACAGAGTGTCAATATACACAGAGACTGTCAATATACACAGAGAATCAATATACACAGAGAGTGTCAATATACAGAGAGAGAGTCAATATACACAGAGAGAGGCAATATACACAGAGAGAGTCAATATACACAGAGAGAGTCAATATACACAGAGAGAGGCAATATACACAGGGATAGTCAATATACACAGAGAATCAATATACACAGAGAGTGTCAATATACACAGAGAGGCGCAATATACAGAGAATCAATATACACAGAGAGTGTCAATATACACAGAGAGTGTCAATATACACAGAGAGTGTCAATATACACAGAGATAGTCAATATACACAGAGAGAGGCAATATACGCAGAGATTGTCAATATACACAGAGAGAGGCAATATACACAGAGAGAGGCAATATACGCAGAGATTGTCAATATACACAGAGAGAGGCAAATACACAGAGATAGTCAATATACACAGAGAGAGGCAATATACGCAGAGATTGTCAATATACACAGAGAGAGGCAATATACACAGAGAGAGGCAATATACGCAGAGATTGTCAATATACACAGAGAGAGGCAATATACACAGAGAGTCATATACAGAGAGAGGCAATATACGCAGAGATTGTCAATATACACAGAGAGAGTCAATATACACAGAGAGAGGCAATATACGCAGAGATTGTCAATATACACAGAGAGAGGCAATATACACAGAGAGTCATATACAGAGAGAGTCAATACACATAGAGAGAGTCAATATACACAGAGAGAGTCAATATACATAGAGTCATATACAGAGAGAGTCAATATACAGAGAGTCATATACAGAGAGAATCAATATACACAGAGAAGCAATATATACAGAGAATCAATATACACAGAGAATCAATATACACAGAGAATCAATATACACAGAGTTAATTACAACAGCGAGAGTCAATATACAGAGAGAGTCAATATACACAGAGAGTCATCATTGGCAACTGCTGTGTCGTGGTTATGTTACTGGACTAGCAATCCAGAGGCCTGGACTAATATTCTGGAGGCATGTGTTCAAATCCCACAATTGCCGTTTGTGATTTCAGTTAAAAAAATCTATTTAATAAATTAGGAATGAGCAATGTGGTTGACTCTTAACTGCCCACTGAAATGGTCTAGCAAGTCACTCAGTTGTATCAAGCCACTACAAAGAAGTATAGTAAGCATAGAACCACTGGCCTTCGGATTCGGACAAGACAAAGGCACACCCAGCCCAGTCGACCCTGCAAAGTCCTACTCACTAACATCTGGACACTGGTGTCAAAATTAGGAGAGCTGTCCCACAGGCAAGTCAAGCTACAGGCCTAACACTGTCATACTCAAAGAATCATACCTTTCAGCCAACGTCCCAACCTCCTCCATCAACTTCCCTGGGTATGTTCTGTCCCACCGGTAGGACAGACCCACCAGAGGTGGCTGCACAGTGGTATACTATCGGTAGGGAGTGGCCCTGGGAGTCCTCAGCAGTGACTCCAAAACCAATGGCGTCTCATGGCTTCAGGTCAAGCATAGGCAAGGAAACCTGCTGCTGATTACCATCTACCGCTCTCCCTCAGCGGATGAATCAGTACTCCTCCATGTTGAACACCACTTGAAAGAAGCACTGAGAGTAGCAAGGCACAGAATGTACTCTGGGTGGGGGATTTAGAATCATAGAAGTTTATGACACAGAAGGAGGCCATTGGGCCCATCGTGTCTGTACCGGCCAACAAAGAGCTATCCAGCTTCATCTCACTTTCCAGCTCTTGGTCTGTAGCCCTGTAGGTTACGGCACTTCAAGCGCCTATCCAATTTATTTTTAAATGTGATGAGGGTTTCTGCCTCTACCACCCTTTCAGGCAGTGAGTTCCAGACCCCCACCACCCTCTGGGTGAAAAAAGTTCTCCTCAACTCCCCTCTAATCCTTCTACCAATTACTTTAAATCTATGGCCCCTGGTTATTGACCTCTCTGCTAAGGGAAATAGATCATAGAGTCATAACGGCACAGAAGGAGGCCATTCATAGAAAGTTACAGCACATCGAGTCCGTGCCGGCTCTCTGTAGACCAATCCAGTCAGTCCCATTCCCCCGCTCTATCCCCGTAGCCCTGCAAGTTTATTTCCTTCAAGTGCCTATCCCGTCTCCCCTTGAAAACAGTGAGGGGGAGAAATTCAGTATCGCCCCATTTGGGGCGCAATTATCGGCCGGGCGCAAAGTTTAGCACCTGCCGCTAATTATCGCCTCCGACTGCAAACTTGGCTTCTATCGCCCCGGAGGTGATTTGAGCGCTAAATCAGGCGCTACACACCTCTCTTAAGGCGCTAACGCCGAGGAGCGAGGCGCTACCTCAGAGCGCTGGCAAAGCTCATGTGATGTCAGTTAGCAATGGAACACAGACACATTGGCGTCGGCCAGTTCTTAAAGGGGAGGGTCGATCTTGCTCGCCATCCACATCCTGCTCACTGTAGCCTTGAATCTCGGCCTGGAGAGACCTGTACATCAAATCTGCTGGAAAGAACAATGGAGAGGCCCAGGGAAAGAGCTCAGAGTGCAGCCCCCACAGTCTCTTGTAAATCGATGCAAGGAAGGCCAAATCAAAATGAACCTGCAAAGTGCTGCTCAGTACCCAAAACTCCTTCACACAGCGTTGAATCTCTCCAGAAGTCTCTCTCTCTCTCTCTCTCAGAATGCGTGGTGCAAAAATGTCACCAACAAAAAAAGGCAGGAAGCGGTCGCCTTTAAATAGCGCTCCCCCAGTCCCTTCCCGACTGCAAAATGTTCCCCTCAACCTGTCGTTGCTAGCGGCAGGCGGTAAAGCAGGGGGCGCCACTCAATATCCGCTCCGGGGCGCTACCGGGGCGTTGCACGCTCAACTGACGTCATGATCTGCGGGCGCAGGAGATTGTGGCGGTAGTGTTTAGCGCCGCCGCAAAATGTCTAGTCAATTTCGTGAGTGACACAAACATCGCCGCGCCCGGGCGCTAGTTGCTTTGCGCCCCATTAACGCCCTCTTAGGGCGCTAACGGGAGGCGCAAAGCAACTGAATTTTTCCCCCTGAGCGTCTCAGCTTCCACCACTTCCGTCGGCAACGAGTTCCAGGTCCTCACCACTTGCTGCGTAAAAATGTTTTTCCTCACATCCCCCTGTATCTCCCGCCCAAAACCTTAAATCTGTGTCCCCTAGTCCTTGTACCATCAACTAGTGAGAACAGCCTTTCCCTGTCTAGCCTATCCAAACCTGTCATAATCTTGTACACCTCTATCAAATCACCCCTCAACCTCCTTTGCTCTAATGAAAACAAATCCAGCTTCTCCAACCTGTCCTTGTAGCTAAGATCCCCCATCCCCAGAATCATTCTGGTAAATCTCCTCTGCACCCTTTCAAGGGCCTTCACATCCTTCCTAAAGTGTGGTGACCAGAACTGGATGCAATACTCCAGTTGTGGCCTAACCAGTGCTTTATAAAGATTCAGCATAATTTCTCTACTTTTGTACTGAATATCTCTATTTCTGAAGCCCAAGATCCCATATGCTTTGCTAACCACTCTCTCAATATGTCCTGCCACCTTCAGGGACCTATGCACATTAACTCCCAGGTCTCTCTGTCCCTGCACACTCTTTAAAACTGTGCCATTAAGTGTATATTGCCTCTCCCTGTTCCTTCTGCCAAAATGCATCGCCTCACACTTCTCTGTATTAAATTCCATCTGCCACTTGTCTGCCCATTCTGCTAGCCTTTCTATGTCCTGTTGCAGTCGATTGGTATCATCATCACTGTTTGCCACACCCCCAAGTTTGGTGTCATCGGCAAATTTAGAAATTCTACTCTGTATTCCAATATCCAGGTCATTTATATATATCAAAAAAAGCAGCGGCCCCAGCACTGACACTTCGGGAACACCACTGTCTACCATCCTCCAGTCTGAAAAACAGCCATTTACCACAACTCGCTGTTTTCTGTCCTTAAGTCAATTCCTTATCCAAGCTGCTACTGACCCACCTATTCCATGAGCCTCAATTTTGTTAACCAGCCTTCTATGTGGTACTTTGTCAAACGCCTTCCTAAAATCCATGTAGACAACATCCATTGCATTCCCTTCATCAATCCTCCCTGTTACTTCGTCAAAAATTCAATTAGATTAGTCAAACATGATCTTCCTTTTACAAATCCGTGCTGGCTCTCCTTAATTAACTTAAACCTCTCCAAGTGCCCGTTAACTTTTTCCTTGATTATTGTTTCTAAAACTTTACCCACCACTGATGTTAAACTGCCCGGCTTGTAGTTACTAGGATTGTCCTTGCACCCTTTCTTGAACAATGGTGTCACATTTGCCACTTTCTAATCCTCAGGCACCTCCCCCGCATCAAGGGAAGATTGGAAAATTATGGCAAGCCCTTCCGCTATCTCCTCTGCCAATTCCCTTAGCAACCTGGGATGCAAGCCATCTGGACCAGGTGACTTATCCACTCTAAGCATACCCAGTCTTTCTAGTACACCGTATCTATCAATTTTCACCCCTTCCATTGCTTCTACCTTTTCCACTTTTACCGATATTTTGTTAGCATCCACCTCCTTAGTAAACACTGATACAAAGTACTCATTGAGTAATCTAGCCTTGCCCTGTGCCTCTAAGCATATATCACCTTCTTTGTCCCTAATAGGCCCCACCCCGCCTCTTACTACCCGCTTACTGTTTTGGGTTCCCTTTTATGTCAACCGTCATTCTACTCTCATATTCTCTCTTTGCCAATCTTATTTTCATCTTCACATCCCCTCTCAACTTATTGTATTTGGTCTGGTTCTCCCTTGAAGAATTCACCTGACATGCATCATACACCCTCTTTTTTTGTTTCATCATCTGCTCTATCTCCCTCGTCATCCAAGGAACCTTTGCTTTGGTTCCCTTACCCTTCCCTCTTGTTGGAATGTACCCAGCCTGTACTTGGAACATCTCCTCCTTAAAGATCACCCATTGTTCCATTACAGTTTTTCCTGTCTGTCTTTGGTTCCATTTTACCCTGGTTAGATCCTTTCGTATCCCATTGAAGTTAGCCCTATTCCAGTTTAGAAGTTCCACTCTAGATTGTTCCTTGCTCCTCTCCATTGCTAATCTAAATCTTATGATACGATGATCACTCGTACCCAAGTGTTCTCCCACAGACACTTGGTCGACCTGGCCCACCTCATTCCCCAGCACCAGATCCAGCAATGCCTCCTTCCTAGTTGGGCCAAGAACATACTGGTCAAGGAAATTCTCCTGAACACATTTCAGAAATTCCTCCCCCTCCTTTCCCTTTACCCTAGCATTATCCCAATCAATATTTGGGTAATTAAAGTCCCCCAATATCACCACTCTATAGCTCTTGCATATCTCTGCGATTTCCCTGCAGATTTGCTCCTCTACCTCCCTCGCACTATTTGGAGGCCTATAGAATACCCACAATAGCGTGATCATACCCTTTTTGTTCCTCAAGTCTAATCAAATGGATTCTGTCCTTGTCCCCTCAAAAACATCCTCCCTTCCAACACTACAATGTCTTCCTTAATCAGCACTGCCACCCCACCTCCCTTTTTGTCTTCCCTATCTTTTCTTAACACCTTGTACCCTTGAATATTAAGTGCCCAGTTGTCACCACTTTTAAGCCACGTTTCCGTTATTGCCACAACATCATATTGCCACACGGCTAATTGTGTTTGTAGCTCACCAACCTTATTCACCACACTTTGTGCGTTTACGTAGATGCATTCTAAACCCATTTTTGAATTTTTCGTAGTCTTTCTTAGTCTGCTCCTATCTAATATGGTACTACTTCTGCCTCTAATACTATTTTCTTCTCTAGTACTATCCAACAAACTCACTCTTTTATGCACCTTATTCCTCTTTTCTACTCCTATATGCTGGTGCCCATCCCCCTGCCAAGCTAGTTTAAACCCTCCCCAACAGCACTGGCAAACCTCCCCGCGAGAATATTGGACCCGGCTCTGTTGAGGTGTAACCCATCCGGCTTGTACAAGTCCCACCTTCCCCAGAAACGGTCCCAATGCCTCAGGAATCAAAACCCTCCCTCCTGCACCATCTCTCCAGCCACGCATTCATCTGTTCTATCCTTCCTATCCACTCTATCTAGGCCCCTCATAATTTTATACACCTCAATTAAATCTCCCCTCAGCTTCCTCTGTTCTAAAGAAAACAACCCCAGCCTATCCAATCTTTCCTCATAGCTAAAATTCTCCAGTTCTGACAACATCCTTGTAAATTTCCTCTGTATCCACTCAAGTGCAATCACAGCTTTCCTGTAATGTGGTGACCAGAAATGTACGCAGTATTCTAGCTGCAGCCTAACTAGTGTTTTATACAGTTCAAGCATAACCTCCCTGCTCTTATATTCTATGCCTCAGCTAATAAAGGAAAATATCCCAAATGCCTCCTTAACCACCTTATCTACCTGTCCTGCTACCTTCAGGGATCTGTGGACATGCACTCTGTTCCTCTACACTACTCAGTGTCCTACCATTTATAGTGTATTCCCTTGCCTTGTTTGCCCTCCCCAAATGCATTACCTCACACTTCTCCAGATTGAATTCTATTTGCCACTTTTCTGCCCACCTGACCAGTCCATTGATATCTTCCTGCAGTCTACAGCTTTCTTCCTCACTATCAACCACACAACCAATTTTTGTATCATCTGCAAACTTCTTAATCATGCCCACTACATTGAAGTCTAAATCATTGATATATACCACAAAAAGCTTACAGTACTGAGCTCTGCAGAATCCCACTGGAAACAGTCTTCCAGTCACAAAAACACCCTTCGACCATTACCCTCTGCTTCCCTTCACTGAGCCAATTTTGGATCCAACTTGCCACTTTCCCTTGGATCCCATGGGCTTTTACTTTTCTGACCAGTCTGCCAGGTGGGACCTTGTCAAAAGCCTTGCTAAAATCCATGTCGATTACATCAAATGCGCTACCTTCATCGACCCTCCTTGTTACCTCCTCAAAAAATTCAATCATGTTAGCCAGACATGACCTTCCCTTAACAAATCCATACTGACTGTCCTTGATTAATCTGTGACTTTCTAAACGACGATTAATACTGTCCCTCAGAATTTTTTCCAATGATTTGCCCACCACCGAAGTTAGGCTGACTGGCTGTAATTACTCAGTCTATCCCTTTTTAAACAATGGTACAACGTTAGCAGTCCTCCGGCACCACGTCTGTAGCCAGAGAGAATTGAAAAATGATGGTCAGAGTCTCCGTTATTTCCTCCCTTGCTTCTCTTAACAGCCTGGGATACATTTCATCCGGGCCTGGGGATTTATCGACTTTCAAAGATGCTAAACCCTTAATATTTCCTCTCTCACTATGTTTATCTGATCTAATATTTGGCACTCCTCTTCCTTAACTACAATGTCTACATCGTCCCTCTCTTCTGTGAAGACAGACGCAAAGTATTCATGAAGAATCATACCCACGTCTTCCGCCTCAAGAGACAGTTTACCTTATTGGTCTCTCATAGGCCCTACTCTTTCTTTAGTTATCCTCTTAGTCTTCATGTATTTATAAAACATCTTTGGGTTTTCCTTGATTTTACTTGCCAGTATTTTTTCATGCCATCTCTTTGCCTTCCTAATTTCCTTTTTAATTTCACCCCTGCGTTTTCTAAACTCCTCTAGGGTTTCTGTAGTATTGAGCTCTCGGTATCTGATATAAGCTTCCCTTTTTTGCTTTATCCTACCTTATATACCTCTTGACATCCAGGGGGCTCTAGATTTGAGAGTCCCACCCTTTTTCTTTGTGGGAACATATTTGCACTGAACCCTCACTATCTCCTCCTCGAATGCCTCCCACTGCTCTGTCACTGATTTACCTTCAAGTAGCTGTTTTCAGTCCACTTTTGGTGAATGACATCTCAGCTTAGTACAATTGGCCTTTGCCCAATTGAGAACTTTTACTCCTGGTCTATCTTCATCCTTTTCCATAACTACGCTAAATCATAGAATCATAGAATGGTTACAGCACCTCAGCTGGTTCCACTGCCCCGCCCTTTCCCCGTAGCCCTGCAAATTTTTTCCTTCAGGTACTTATCCAATTCCCTTTTGAAAACCACGATTGAGTCTGCCTCCACCACCCTTTCAGGCAGTGCATTCCAGATCCTAACCAGTCGCTGTGTAAATAAGTTTTTCCTCAGATTGCCTTTGGTTCTTCTGCCAATCACCTTAAATCTGTGTCCTCTGGTTCTCAACCCTTCTGCCAATGGGAACAGTTTCTCTTTATTTACTCTGTCTAGACCCCTCATGATTTTGAACAGCTCTATCAAATCTCCTCTCAACCTTCTCTGCTCTAAGGAGAACAACCCCAGCTTCTCCAGTCTATCCACGTAACTGAAGTCCCTCATCCCTGAAACCATTCTTGTAAATCTTTTCTGCATCCTCTCTAAGGCCTCCACATCCTTCCTAAAGTGCGGTGCCCAGAAGTGGACAAAATACTCCAGTTGAGGCCGAACTAGTGTTTTATAAAGGTTCATCATAACTTCCTTGCTATTGTACTCTATGCCTCTATTTATGAATGAATACACTTCACCTGAGGAAGGAGCAATCGATAGCTCCGAAAGCTTGTGATTTCAAATAAAACTGTTGGACTATAACCTGGTGTTGTGCGACCTCTCTATTTATGAAGCCCAGGATCCCGTATGCTTTTTTAACCACTTTCTCAACGTGCCCTGCCACCTTCAACGATTTGTGCACATATACCCCCAGGTCTCTGTTCGGGCACCCCCTTTGGTATTGTACCCTTTAGTTTATATTGTCTCTTCTCGTACTTCCTACCAAAATGTATCACTTCACACTTTTCTGCGATAAATTTCATCTGCCACGTGTCCGCCCATTCCACCAGCCTGTCTAAGTCCTCTTGAAGTCTATCACTCTCCTCACTGTTCACTATACTTCTAAGTTTTGTGTCATATGCAAATTTTGAAATTGTGCCCTGTACACCCAAGTCTAAGTCATTAATATATATCAAGAAAAGCAGTGGTCCTAGTACCGACCCCTGGGGAACACCACTGTATACCTTCCTCCAGTCCGAAAAACAACTGTTCACCACTACTCTCTGTTTCCTGTCATTTAGCTAATTCCTTATCTATGCTGCCACTGTCCCTTTTATTCCATGGGCTTCAACTTTGCTGGCAAGCCTATCATGTGGCACTTTATCAAACGTCTTTTGGAAGTCCATGTACATAACATCAACCGCATTGCCCTCATCAAACCTCTGTTACCTCATCAAAAAACACAATCAAGTTAGTTAAACACAATTTGCCTTTAACAAATCCATGCTGGCTTTCCTTAATTAAACCACACTTGTCCAAGTGACTGTTTATTTTGTCCCGGATTATCGTTTCTAAAAGCTTCCCCACTACCGAGGTTAAAATGACTGGCCTGTAGTTGCTGGGTTTATCCTTACACCTTTTTGAACAAGGATGTAACATTTGCAATTCTCCAGTCCTCTGGCACCAGCCCCATATCCCAGGAGGATTGGAAGATTATGGCCAGTACCTCTACAATTTCCACCTTTACTTCCCTCAGCATCCTAGGATGTATCCCATCCGGTCCTGGTGACTTATCTACTTTAAGTACAGCCAGCCTTTCTAGTACCTCCTCTTCATTAATTTTTATCCCATCTAGTATCTCAACTACCTCCTCTTTGACTATGACTTTGGCAGCATCTTCTTCCTTGGTAAAGACAGATGCAAAGTAATTATTTAGTACCTCAGCCATGCCCTCTGCCTCCATGCATAGGTCTCCTTTTTGGTCCCTAATTGGCCCCATCCCTCCTCTCACTACCCATTTACTATTTATATGCCTATAGAAGACTTTTGGATTCCCTTTTATGTTAGCTGCCAATCTATTCTCATACTCTCTCTTTGCCCCTCTTATTTCCTTTTTCACTTCCCCTCTGAACTTTCTATATTCAGCCTGGTTCTCACTTGTATTCTCAACCTGGCATCTGTCATACGCCCCCTTTTTCTGCTTCAACATACTCTCTATCTCTTTCGTCATCCAGGGAGCCCTGACTTTAGTTGCCCTACCTTTCCCCTTCGTGGGAATGTACCTCGACTGTACCCAAAGCATGTCCTCTTTAAAGGCAGCCCATTGTTCCATTACAGTTTTGCCTGCCAATCTTTGATTCCAATTTACCCGGGCCAGATCCGTTCTCATCCCACTGAAATCGGCCTTCCTCCAATTAGGTATTTTTACTCTAGATTGCTCCCTGTCCTTTTCCATAGCTAATCTAAACCTTATGATACTATGATCACTGTTCCTTAAATGTTCCCCTACTGACACTTGCTCCACTTGACCCACCTAATTCCCCAGAACCAGATCCTCCTTCCTTGTTGGGCCAGAAACGTACCGATTAAGAAAGTTCTCCTGAACACACTTCAGAAATTCTTCCCCCCTCTGCCCTTTACACGATTACTATCCCAGTCTATATCAGGACAAAAGTGAGAAGTTGCACAACACCAGGTTATAGTCCAACAGTTTTATTTGAAATCACAAGCTTTCGGAGCTGCTGCCCCTTCGTCAGGTGAAGTGAACTTGACGAAGGAGCAGCCGCTCCGAAAGCTTGTGGTTTCAAATAAAACTGTTGGACTATAACCTGGTGTTGTGCGACTTCTCACTTTTGTCCACCCCAGTCCAACACCGGCATCTCCGCATCATATATTAGGATAGTTGAAGTCCCCCATTATCACTACTCTATAGTTCTTGCACCTCTCTGTAATTTCCAGGCAAATTTGTTCCTCTATATCCTTCCCACTATTTGGTGGCCCATAGAATACACCTAGTAGTGTAATGGCACCTCTATTATTTCCGAACTCTAACCAAATATATTTTATACTTGACCCCCAGGACATCCACTCTCTCCAGCACTGTAATATTCTCCTTAACCAATACTGCCACCCCACCTCCTTTCTTTCCCAAACACCCTATATCCAGGAATATTTAATACCCAATCCTGCCCTTTTTGAGCCAGGTCTCCGTTATCGCCACAACATCATATTCCCATGTGGCTATTTGCGCCTGCAGCTCACCAACCTTATTTACCACACTTCGTGCATTCACACACATGCACTGTAAACCTATCTTAGACCTTCTTGTATTCTCTTAGTCTGACCCCACCTACTATTTCTTACTCTAGTGCTATCTGTCTCTCCTAATCCTTTGTGTACCTTGTTTCTCCTTTTTAATGCTACATCCAGGTGCCCCTCCCCCTGCCAAATTAGTTTAAACCCTCCCCAACAGCACGAGCAAACCTCCCCCACGAGGACATTGGTCCCGGCTCTGTTGAGATGCAACACATCCGGCCTGTACAGGTCCCACCTCCCCCAGAACCGGTCCCAATGTCCTAGGAATAAGAAGCCCTCCCTCCTGCACCATCTCTCCAGCCACGCTTTCATCTGCTCCATCCTCCTATTTCTATACTCACTAGCTCGTGGCACCGGGAGTAATCCAGAGATTACTACCTTTGAGGTCCTGCTTTTTAATCTCTTTCCTAGCTCTCTAAAATCAGCCTGCAGGATCTCATCCTTCTTTCTACCTATGTTGTTGATACCGATATGGACCACGACCTCTGGCTGTTCACCCTCCCCCCCTCAGAAGCTAACTGAATTATGATCACTACCACCAAAATGCTCTCCCACTGACATCACTTCCACCTGCCCAGCTTCATTCCCTAAAACCAAGTCCAGAACCGCCCCCTCTCTTGTTGGGCTTGCTACGTACTGGCTAAAAAAGTTTTCCTGAAAGCATTTTAAGAATTCTGCGCCCTCTATGCCTTTTACACTGATTCTATCCCAGTTAATATTAGTGTAGTTGAAATCCCCTACTATTACTGCCCTATTGTTTTTGCACTTCTTAGAAATTTGCCTTCAACTTCTATGTCCATCACCAAGAGTGGCTCTGTAGCACCACTACTGACTGAGCTGGCCGAGTCCTGGAGGACATAGCTGCCAGACTAGACTTGCGGCAGGTGTTGACAGAATCTACACGAGGTGTCGTAAGAATGAGCCTTACGCGTGGTGAACTTAAAGTAAGCTTTAATCAACTGAAAAGGTGCTACATACAAAAGAGGTCTTACTCTATGCCTCTCCAGGATCCAACTGCTCAGGCCAGTATTTATCCTGGACTAATCACAGGAAGTGATGCAATAAAGTTCGAGTCACAGGAAGCTGTATTGTGTTACCACATTCTCCCCCCCCCAAAAGATTAGGAGGCCGGGATGCTCCCTCCATTTCGTAGCCGCCGGACGAGGGAGAGCCGCACCCGTTTGGGTTCTCGTAGCGGTAGAGGGCCCCTAGCCCGTTTACCCGCCGCGGGCCGTGGACCAGAGTCCGAGTGATCCAGCCCGCTCTGTGAGGGGTCAGGACGATCCTGACTGTGTACTGGTGCCCGAACGGGCGTCGGGCAGGGCTGTGGCAGATCCGTTTCCGAGCGTATGGTACGGGGTGGATCGTGGCTGCGCGTGCGAGCCCCGACGGGCTCATAATCAGTCTGCCCCAGGTCGGTACGCTGGAGTGAGGTACCAGCCGGCGTCAGATCCAGATCGTGATGAGAGGCACCTGGCGAGCCCAGAGATGTGCCTGGTACAATATCATCCCCTGGTGTCCCTCTATGTTTCGGCGGGCAGGGAGCCAGATCCCGCAATGACACTGTAGATTCCCGACCGTCAGGATACCGAATATAGGCGTAGGTAGGGTTGACGTCAGTGAGCTCAACCTCATCTACCAGGGGGTCATTCTTAGACGCCCGGACATATCTTCGGAGTAGCACTGGTCCCGGTGCAGTCAGCCACGACGGGAGAGATATCCCATAGGATGAGCGACGCTGAAATCGGAAGAACCGTTCATGAGGCGTCGTATTTGTGGCGGTCGAAAGGAGGGACCGTGTGGAGTGTAATGCGTCTGGAAGTACTGCTTCCCATTGCTGGTTGGGTAGGCCCCGAGATCTCAAAGCCAGACGTACCGCATTCCAGATGATAGCGTTAAAACGCTCGACTTGCCCATTCCCGACCGGATGATAAGGCGTCGTTCTGCTGGCAGCAATACCCCGTTCCGAGAGATAGGCCTTGAGTTCTCCTGACATAAAAGAAGGGCCCCGATCCGAATGAACATAGGATGCCATGCCACAGAAAGCAAATACCTGCTCAAGGCAGCTGATAACCGTGGTCGTCAGCATATTGGGGCAGGGAAAGGCAAACGGAAAACGGGAATACTCATCGACCATGGTCAATAGATAAGTGTTGCGAGTTGAAGAGGGCAGCGGCCCCTTAAAATCGATGCTAAGCCGTTGCATTGGCTGGGTCGCATGTATGAGTATACCACCCGAGGGGCGGAAAAACTGAGGTTTCAATTCCGCACAGACTCTGCAGTCCGAGCACATCTTCTTTACATCCCCGGTAGAGAATGGGAGATTTCGGGACCGCACGAAGTGTAGCATGCGAGTAACGCCCGGATGACACAACCCATCATGGATGTCTACGAGCGTAGAGGGTGCCATGGCGGAGCAGAATGCTCGTGTGAGGGTATCCGGAGCCACATTCTCCTTGCCAGGTCGATAGTGGATGGTGTAACCAAAAGAGGCCAATTCCAGCCGCCAAAGCTGGATTTTATTATTTTTAATTTTGGTCCGTTTTCGATTATCAAGCATGAAGGCGACCGATCGCTGGTCCGTGATTAAGGTAAAGTGCTGGCGAGCTAGGAGATGAGTCCACTTCCGTACTGCCTCTATGATGGCTGTAGCTTCTTTCTCGACTGGAGGATAATGTAGCTCAGCCCCTTGAAAAGTCCTGGACAAAAATGCCACCGGACGACCTTCCTGATTCAGAGTGGCCGAGATCGCCACCTCCGAGGCATCACACTCAACAACAAAAGGAAGACTCTCATCGATGGAGTGAAGAGCCGCTTTCTCCAACTGTTTTTTCAGGAGGTTAAAGGCTGCAACAGCCGCTGTGTCGAGTGGGAATGTGCTGGCCTTCAGTAGAGGTTGGATTCGGTCCGAGAAGTTAGGAATCCATTTAGCATAGTATGCAAACAGGCCGAGGACCCGGCGCAAGGAGGCCGGATTCTTAGGTGGCGGGAGTTCTTGGAGTGGGCGAAGCCTTTCAGGGTCAGGTTTAATGATGCCATTGCCCACACAATAGCCAAGGATGTTGATGGTTGGTTGTGACTCAATGGATTTAGCCGCATTTAATGTCAAATTACGGTGCTGGAGTGCATCCCAAAATCGTTGGAGATTGGCGTCATGTTCCCGCTGATTGCGACCTGCGACAGTAATATTGTCCAGATAAGGAAACGTATCCTTCAAGTCTTCCTGTTTGACCAGGTCATCCATTGCTCGCTGGAAGACAGCCACTCCATTAGTGACCCCAAAGGGGAGGCGACGAAATTGATACAGCCGTCCATTGGCTTCAAAGGCCGTATACTGCTTGTCTGAGACCTTCAAGGGTACCTGATGATGGGCACTTTTTAGATCATATGTTGAGAACACCGTGTACTCAGCCAGTTTATTAACCATATCATCGATGCGCGGCAATGGGTATGCGTCCAAGTCCGTATATTGATTGATGGTCTGTGAATAGTCAATGCACAGCCGTTTCTTGTGAGGTTGTAGAGGGTTCTTAACAATAACGACCTGGGCGCGCCATGGCGACGAACAAGGCTCGATGATATCCTCTGCTAAAAGCCGAGAAATCTCAGCCGCAATAAAAGACTGGTCTTCCTGACTGAAACGTCGTGACTTTGTTATAATCGGTTTGCATCGAGGAGGGATACTGGTAAACAGTGAGGGTTCATCCAGTGAAGCTGCTGACAATGCACAGAACGGTAATCGAGGTTGTATATTAGAAATAGTGAGTTCAGGTTTGGATCCGCCGAACTCAATGGTGAGCTTCTTATGCTGCTTTTGAAAATCCAGCCCTAAGATAAGATCACTACATAAGTCCTTGAGCACCGAAAGCCGGGTGGAGGGATACCTGTGACCATTAAGTGTTATTTCAACCATACAAAAGCCAGAAATTCTGGTATTAAGTGATGACTGAGCCATCGCAATTGCCTGGTCCGATGGGAAAACATGTAGCTTTAACTCTGCAACAATCTGTTCCCTAATGAAACTATCAGTGCTACCTGAGTCAATTAAGGCATCTAAAGTATGTCCATTAATTGATGCTTTTGTAGCTGCATGGAATAGGTTCTGAGGACAAGCAGCTGTAATTGGTGTCATTGCACAAAGAGTGGCTGAAACTCTAGGTGTGTTTCTTCGAGAGAAAACCCGAGAGGAAGCACGATAGATTTTAGCCGGAACATCTTGATAGGCCCTTACCGGGGCAGTTCAGTAGGACTTAGCTTGATAAGCCCTCGTAGAGGCTCTTGATAGGCAAACCTTTGCAAAATGACCCTTTTTGTTGCAATGACTGCAAAACGCATTGCGAGCAGGGCAGAATTTCCAAGGGTGAAACTCATCACCACAAAAGAAGCATTTCTTAGATTGCCAAGAGGCTGCCACAGTGGGGTCATCATCCTCTTCATCAGTGAAGTCATCAGATTGATCGTCAGGGATAAAGTCCTCCCTAATAGAGTTCACCTGTGGCCTCTTAAATTGCCTGACTGTAGTTAAGGCAGCAGACCGAGGTCTGGGCACTGTATAAAGGTCTGCATTCCTTTTTGCCAGATCTTGAGAGCAAGCCATGTCATAAGCTCTCTGAAGTTCAAGTGTCTTACTTTCCAGTAGACGCTGGCGTATAAATGGGGAGGCAAGCCCGCAGATGAAAGCATCACGGATCATTTCTTCACGGTACAGCTCAGCTGAGGCCGCCTGAAAGTTACAGTCCATACTAAGTCTGCGAAGCTCTTGGAGGAATTTATCAATGGATTCCTCCGGCCCTTGTTGGGCTGTAGCTAGTAGATGTCTGGCATAGACCTCATTCGGTGTCTTAGTATATAGTCTTTTAAGCGTCCGAATTGCCTCCTCATAACTGCCCCATTCCTCAACATACTGAAATACATTCGGAGTGACACAGTTGATGAGTATCCGCAACTTTGTGTCATCATCAGCCTTGCAATATTCGAGAAAATTGTCAAACGTGCGATACCAGTGTTTCCACACCTTACCGGCTGCTGGGGTGTTTGGGTCCAAGTCAAGACGCGATGGTTTAAGGAGGTTTTCCATGATGGGTGATTCCCTGGATCCTTAGTTCCGAGTTCGTCCAAAAAGTTTGAGTGCGAAGTTTTTCCAAAGTTGATTAAATTGTCGTAAGAATGAGCCTTACGCGTGGTGAACTTAAAGTAAGCTTTAATCAACTAAAAAGGTGCTACATACAAAAGAGGTCTTACTCTATGCCTCTCCAGGATTCAACTGATCAGTCCAGTATTTATCCTGGACTAATCACAGGAAGTGATGCAATAAAGTTCGAGTCACAGGAAGCTGTATTGTGTTACCACACGAGGGAAAAACCTACTTGATCTTGTTCCCACCAATCTACCTGACGCATCACTAATTAACCTTCTAAATTCCAGGGAATACAACCCTAGTTTGTGCAATCTCTTCTCATAATTTAACCCTCGGAATCCAAGTATCATTCTGGTAAACGTACGCTGCACTCCCTCCAAGGCCAATATATCCTTCCTCAGGTGTGGTGCCCACAACTGCTCCCAGTGCTCCAGGTGTGGTCTAATCAGGGTTTTGTATAGCTGCAGCATAACTTCTATCCTCTAGATATAAAGACCAGCATTCCATTAGCATTTTTGATTATTTTCTGTACCTGTTCATGACATTTTAATGATCTATGTACCTGGACACCCCGAGTCTCTTTGGGCTTCCAGTGTTTCTAGCTTTTCACCATTTAGAAAATACTCTGGTCTATCCTTTTTAGGTCCCAAGTGGATGACTTCACAATAGCCTACATTGAAATCCATTTGCCCATTCGCTTAATCTATTAATATGGCTTTGTAATTTTATGCTTCCATCTACACTGCTTACAATGTCGCCTATCTTTGTATCATCGGCAAACTTGGATATGTGGCTCTCTATCCCATTATCTAAGTTGTTAATAAATACGGTGAATATCACCAAGAGTGGCTCAGTAGCATCACTACTGACCGAGCTGGCCGAGTCCTGAAGGACATAGCTACCAGACTGGGCCTGCGGCAGGTGGTGAGAGAACCAACACGAGGGGAAAACCTACTTGACCTCGTCCTCACCAATCTACCTGTCGCAGATGCATCTGTCCATGACAGCATTGGTAGCAGTGACCACCGCACAGTCATTGTGGAGTCCAAGTCCCGTCTTCACAATGAGGACACCCTCCATCTGCTGTGTGGCACTACCACTGTGCTAAATGGGATAGATTCAGAGCAGAGCTAGCAGCTCAGAACTGGACATCCATGAGGCGCTGTGGGCCATCAGCAGCAGCAGAATTGTATTCAACCAAAATCTGTAAGCTCATGGCCCGGCATATCCCTCACTCTACCATTACCATCAATCCAGGGGACCAACCCTGGTTCAATGAGGAGTTTAGAAGAGCATGCCAGGAGCAGCACCAGGCGTACCTAAAAATGAGGTGCCAACCCAGGGAAGCTGCAACACAGGACTACATGCATGCTACGCGGTTCAAGAAGACGGCTCACCACCATCTTCTCAAGGGCAATTAGGGATGGGCAATAAATGCTGGCCTTGCCAGCGACGCCCACATCCCATAAAGGAATTTTTTAAAAAACAGCGGAAGCAGCATGCTATAGACAGGGCTAAACAATCCCACAACCAACTGATCAGATCAAAGCTCTGCAGTTCTGCCACGTTTAGTCGTGAATGGTGGAGGACAATTAAACAACTAACAGGAGAAGGAGGTTCTATGAACATCCTCATCCTCAATGATGGTGGAGCCCAGCACGAGTGCAAAATACAAGGCTGAAGTGTTTGCAACCATCTTCAGCCAGAAGTGCTCAGTGGATGATCCGTTTCGGCCTCACCCAGAGGTCCCCACCATCACAGAAGCCAGTCTTCAGCCAATTCGATTCACTCCACGTGATATCAAGAAACGGTTGAGTGCATTGGATACAGCAAAGGCTATGGGCCCCGACAACATCCCAGCTGTCATGCTGAAGACTTATGCTCTAGAACTAGCCGCGCCTCTAGCCAAGCTGTTCCAGTACAGTTACAACACTGACATCAATCCGACAATGTGGAAAACTGCCCAGGTATGTCCTGTCCACAAAAAGCAGGACAAATCCAATCCGGCCAATTACCGCCCTATCAGTCTACTCTCAATCATCAGCAAAGTGACGGAAGGTGTCATCGACAGTGCTATCAAGCGGCACTTACTCACCAATAACCTGCTCACTGATGCCCAGTTTGGGCTCCGCCAGGTCCACTCGGTTCCCGACCTCATTACAGCCTTGGTCCAAAACGGAAAAAGAGCTGAATTCCAGAGGTGAGGTGAGTGACTGCCCTTGACATCAAGGCAGCATTTGATCGAATGTGGCATCAAGAGCCCTAGTAAAATTGAAGTCAATGGGAATCAGGGGGGAAACACTCCACTGGCTGGAGTCTTACCTAGAACAAAGGAAGATGGTTGTGGTTGTTGGAGGTCAATCATCTCAGCCCCAGGACATCGCTGCAGGAGTTCCTCAGGGCAGTGTCCTAGGCCCAACCATCTCCAGCTGCTTCATCAATGACCTTCCCTCCATCATAAGGTCAGAAGTGGGAATGTTCGCTGATGATTGCACAGTGTTCAATGCCATTCGCAACTCCTCAGATAATAAAGTAGTCCGTGCCCACATGCAACAAGACCTGGATGACATTCAGGCTTGGGCTGATAAGTAGCAGGTAACATTCGCGCCACACAAGTGCCAGGAAATGACCCTCTGACAAGAGAAAGTCTAACCATCTCCCCTTGACATTAAACGGCATTACCATCTTCGAATCCCATCAACATCCTGGGGGTCACCATTGACCAGAAACATAACTGGACCAGCCACATAAATACCGTGGCTACAAGAGCAGGTCATAGGCTAGGTATTCTGCAGCGACTGTCTCACCTCCTGACTCTCCAAAGCCTTTCCACCATCTACAAGGTACAAGTCAGGAGTGTGATGGAATACTCTCCACTTGCCTGGATGAGTTGCAGCTCCAACAACACTCAAGAAGCTCGACACCATCCAGGACAAAGCAGCCCGCTTGATTGGCACCCCATCCACCACCTTAAACATTCACTCCCTCCACCACTGGCGTACCGTGGCTGCAGTGTGTACCATCTACAAGATGCACTGCAGCAACTCGCCAAGGCTTCTTCGGCAGCACCTCCCAAACCCGCGACCTCCTCCACCTAGAAGGACAAGGGCAGCAGGCGCATGGGAACACCACCACCTCCAAGTTCCCCTCCAAGTCACCCACCATCCTAACTTAGAAGTATATCGCTGTTCCTTCAGCGTCGCTGGGTCAAAATCCTGGAACTCCCTCCCTAACAGCACGGTGGGAGCACCTTCACCACACGGACTGCAGCGGGTCAAGAAGGCGGCTCACCACAACCTTCTCAAGGACAATTAGGGATGGGCAATAAATGCCGGCCTTGCCAGCGACGCTCACATCCTGAGAATGAATAAATAAAAATAAAAAAATACACAGAGTCAATAGACACAGGGAGTCAATATACAGGAAGATATATATATATATATATACACACACACACAGACTCACTCATTATAAGGTGTCAATATACAGAGAGCCATATATATATATAAATATATATACAGGCTACATATAATATACAAGGTACGGTGGTGTAGCGTTATTGTCACTGGACCAATAACCCAGGGAACGTGAGTTCAAATCCCACCAGGGCAGTTTGAGAATTTGAATTCAGTTTAAAAATCTTGAAATAAAAATCTGGGGTCAGTAAAAGTGACCATGAAGCCGTCGGATTGTCATAAAAACCCAACTGGTTCATGAATGTCCTTTAGGGAAGGAAACCTGCCGTCCTTACCCGGTCTGGGCCTATATGTGACTCCAGACCCACACCAACGGTTGACCACTAACTGCCCTCTGAACTGGTCACTCTGTTGTCTGAAACCTCAGGGTAACTGGGGGATGGGCAATAAATGCCGACTCTGCCAGTGACTTAAAAACGGAGCCCCATAACACACGTTAGAGGGAGGGAGCAGGAAGCACAGTCTGACTGACCCAAACACACTTTCCCAAAATGACAGGGAAGAGGCCAACAGCTTTGAGCTGAATTACACAGCAAACAGATGGTGAGTATACTGCAGAGCTGAGTGCGTACATCGTCTACAACCAAAAGAAACAAGCCGGGACTGTACAGTGTCTCCCCGGCCGGGACTGCACAGCGTCTCCCCGGCCGGGACTGCACAGCGTCTCCCCGGCCGGGACTGCACAGCGTCTCCCCGGCTGGGACTGTACAGCGTCTCCCCGGCCGGGACTGCACAGCGTCTCCCCGGCCGGGACTGCACAGCGTCTCCCCGGCCGGGACTGCACAGCGTCTCCCCGGCTGGGACTGTACAGCGTCTCCCCGGCCGGGACTGCACAGCGTCTCCCCGGCCGGGACTGTACAGCGTCTCCCCGGCCGGGACTGTACAGCGTCTCCCCGGCCGGGACTGCACAGCGTCTCCCCGGCTGGGACTCACTCCTTCTACGTTCCCATTTGTAACATCACAGCCGGTGGTGTCTGAGGTGACGGCACAGGTAACGGGGGTGGTAACAAACTGTTTGTACATGTCAGAGAGCAAGGCGGGGAGGCAGGGAAAGCGAGGGAGAGGGCGACTGAGAGAGGGGAGAGAAAGGGATTGAGTGAAACACAGGAGGAGAGAAAGAGATAGATTGAAAGAGAGAGAGAGATGGAGAGAGAGAGTGATAGATGCAGAGAGAGATCGGGAGAGAGATTGGAGAGTGAGAAAGACACAAACAGGTGGGGGAGAGAGACAGGCAGGGAGAATACAGAAAGAGAGGAAAACAGAGGGAGAGAGAATGCAAGAGAACAATGGTTCTAATGCTGAAGGTGAAACCCAACAAGCATTCAGATACTGGGCAATGGGCCAGAATCGCACGTTGGCAATGACAAGAGATTAAAATCCCTGGTGTAGGTTACAGTGACTGAAAGGGAATAAAGAATTTGCTCAGAGACTGCACTCAGTACACGACACCCCCCCGACCCCCAGCTCACCTATCTCACATTCTTAGATGTTAAAAACATTGTGTTTTTGTCATCGCCCCACCCTCAGGCTCCATGAGCAGGGAGAGTAAACACCCAGCCCTGCTATTGGAAGGCAGTGCTCTGGGTCGAGAGTGCCTTGGCCGACACAGACCTCG
This sequence comes from Squalus acanthias, assembly GCA_030390025.1. Lineage (NCBI taxonomy): Eukaryota > Metazoa > Chordata > Chondrichthyes > Squaliformes > Squalidae > Squalus > Squalus acanthias. Next base: position 1,735,710 of record CM059429.1, on the reverse strand, counting down.
CGATTCTACACTAGGGTCGCTAACTCTGGGTGGACGTGTTCCTGGATGTTTCAACATACGACCTCCTGCTCCCTACCGCCCCGCCCACTCAAACGGCCCCTTTGTCCATCTCCAATACGGTTAGAACTAATAAACAGAATTTTGAATGATTTCTCTCCCTGTGTTGCTGGCAGCCGTGTCCAGGAGATCAATCTCTAATTCCTGCCGATCCTGGAGGGTTGGAGACGCTATTCTGGACCCTTCCTGAGACCTTGGCTCCGAGGAGCCTCTCGCTGGGGCTGTGACTGGCACAGGGTGTTGGACAAGTCCGGGAACAAGCTGTGGGTTTGGAGCGTCCATGCGATATAAAATACATGGTGCAGCAGCATTCCCATCCAAACTCTCCAGAAATAGGAATGATGCCTCAAAGGTGCCCCAAGGTTTATTTCCCGACACACAGGAAATCTCTCAAACCTCCTCCCTCAATCTTGGGCTCATCAAAACAAAGTTCTGTACATTTTGTTCTTGTTTCAAACATATTGCTAAACTGGAGAATTTATTTTGATTTGTCTAATCCTTTGCAGTGTTCCATTTCCTCGGCAGATTGCAAGCAGCACACAGATATTCCATCATCGAGCTGTATTTCATCTATCTCTTTCCCAAAATATTAAACAGAGATGGAGGAAAAAACTGGGACCACAAACACCATACCAAGACCTAGTTCACTGGGGACTGAAAGAGCAGAGACTTCCCTGATCGTTCAGCTGGCAAATCCATCACGTTACAGAGTCACACACAGAGCAGGAAGATCCCAGGATCCATCCCTGGCCTTTGCTCAGATACCAGGTCTCGGCCGAGGTGGTGCTGGGGAGAAGGAGATGTCACTAAAACTGGTCTTAGTGCCGCTGTGATCAGCAAACGGGACATCAGGCAGTGTTCCCTCTCCTAATCGTTATCCAGCGGCTCATGCAGATATTGGGTAAGGACAGTATCATAGGATCATTGAATGATACAGCACAGAAGGAGGCCATTCGGCCCATCGTGCCTGTGCCGGCTCTTTGGTAGAGCGATCTATTTAGTCCCACTCCCCCCGCTCTTTCCCCATAGTCCTGTAATGTATTTCCCTTCAAGTATTTATCCAATTCCCTTTTGAAAGTTACTATTGAATCTGCTCCCACCGCCCTTTCAGGCAGCACGTTCCAGATCATGACTTGCTGTGTAAAAAAATATTTCTTTATGTCGCCTCTGGTTCTTTTGCCAGTGGCTTTAAATCTGTGTCCTCTGGTTGCTGACCCTTCAGCCACTGGAATTATTTTTTTCTTATTTACTCTATCAAAAACCATCATGATTTTAAACACCTCTATCAAATCTCCTCTTAACCTTCTCCACTCTAAGGAGAACCCCAGCTTCTCCAGTCTCTCCACATAACAGAGGTCCCTCATCCCTGGAATGATTCTAGGATCAGGCTTGGTTATGATGTCCTCTCCAGTGGAACAGCCTGTCAACGTTCACTTTGAGGGTCACATGTAAAGAATGGCCATTTGAGCAAAGTAGCAGGGGTCTGTGGAACCATATCCCAACCATAAGGGCAAATCTTCAGGAGCGGAGAGGAAACCAATCCCTGAGAGGGGTGAACGCTCCATTTGAAGCATCAATATGAAATGCAAAGGTTAACCCCAAATATACAGCAGCATCTTCAAGGAAATTCTGTCTCCCTTGGACTATTACCCCTTTTTTGATCACTCTTAAACTGCATTCGCCATTGATCTGCCCACTCGTTTGATTTGTGTCTTTTGCAACTTTCTCCTCCGCTCTTCACAATTCACTATGCACCCAAGCTTATTATCATAAAGAAATCTTACTCCAATTATATAGGGCCTTGGTGAGACCACACCTGAAGTACTGTGTATAATTTTGGACTCCTTACCTAAGGAAGAGAGGGAGTGCAATACTACACTGGGAATACTACACTGGGAATACCACACCGGGAATACCACACCAGGAATACCACACCGGAATACCACACCGGGAATACTACCATAGAGGGAGTGCAACGAAGGTTCACGAGATTGATTCCTGGGATGGAGGGACTGTCGTATGAGAAGAGGTTGAGTAAACTAGGCCTGTATTCTCTTGAATTCAGAAGAATGAGAGGGGATCTCATTGAAGCATACAAAATTATTACAGGGCTTGATAGGGTGGATGCTGGGAGAATGTTGCCCTTAGCTGGGGAGTCTAGAACCAGGGGCCACAGCCTCACGATAAAGGGTAGGCCATTCAGGACTGAGATGAGAAGAAATTTCTTCCCACAGATGGTGGTGAATCTTTGGAATTCTCTACCCCAGAGGGCTGTGGAGGCTCAGTCATTCAGTATATTCAAAACAGAAGTCGATAGATTTCTGACTAGTAAGGGCATCAAGGGATATGACGATAGGGCCGGTGAATGGAGTTGAGGCAGAAGATCAGCCATGATCTCATTGAATGGCGGAGCAGGCTCGAAGGGCCGAATGGCCGACTCCGGCTCCTATTTCTTATGTTCTTGTGTTAAACACCTTTATACTCCCCTCCAATCATTCATAAGTTGAGTGAAAAGGATTCATCCTTGGGAGACGTCATTTGTCATTGCCCACCAATGTTCCTTTTAACCCAATTATCTGCCTGCCTCCAGTTTCCAAACCATGAGTGAGCTTCCCCTTCCATCAGCTCGAGTATAGTCTGCAATATCTGGTGCAGTTGCTGCAGGGCTAGAGCAATCGCACAGACAGTTTGGATTAATGTAAAAACCTGGCATTAAACAAAGGTGGGGCACTGAGTGTCTTTCACTCAAAGCCTGCATTGAAGTGGATCAGGAGCAGTTTTAGCCACAGGCTGTGTTATTATCACCAGGTAGCTTTGTTTGCTGCTACACGTCCCGGGGCTAAACCGTTAAACCAGTGACGCGCCAAACAGGGCATCGCAATTCCTAAATGTGTATTGGGTAAAAGCTGACACTGAACATATAAATAGGACAATATCACACGGTGAATAATACACCGGGAATACTACACCGGGGATACTAAACCGGGAATACTACACCGGGGATACTACGCCGGGAATACTACGCCGGGGATACTACGCCGGGAATACTACGCCGGGGATACTACGCCGGGAATACTACGCCGGGGATACTACACCGGGAATACTACACCGGGAATACTACACCGGGGATACTAAACCGGGAATACTATGCCGGGGATACTACGCCGGGAATACTACGCCGGGGATACTAAACCGGGGATACTACACCGGGAATACTGCACCGGGGATACTACACCGAGAATACTGCACCGGGAATACCACACCGGGAATACTACACCGGGAATACTACACCGAGAATACTGCACCGGGAATACCGCACCGGGAATACTACACCGGGGATACTACACCGAGAATACTGCACCGGGAATACCGCACCGGGAATACTACACCGGGGATACTACACCGAGAATACTGCACCGGGAATACCACACCGGGAATACTACACCGGGGATACTACACCGAGAATACTACACCGGGGATACTACACCGAGAATACTGCACCGGGAATACCACACCGGGAATACCACACCGGGGATACTACACCGGGGATACTGCACCGGGAATACTACACCGGGGATACTACACCGGGGATACTACACCGGAGATACTACACCGGGGATACTACACCGGGGATACTACACCGGAGATACTACACCGGGGATACCACACCGGGGATACTACACCGGGAATACTACACCGGGAATACTGCACCGGGAATACTGCACCGGGGATACTGCACCGGGAATACTACACCGGGAATACTACACCGGGAATACTACACCGGGAATACTACACCGGGAATAATACACCGGGGATACTGCACCGGGAATACCGCACCGGGAATACTACACCGGGAATACTGCACCGGGGATACCGCACCGGGAATACTACACCGGGAATACCGCACCGGGAATACCACACCGGGGATACCACACCGGGAATACTAGACCGGGAATACTACACCGGGAATACTACACCGGGGATACTACACCGGGAATACTACACCGGGAATACTACACCGGGGATACTACACCGGGAATACTACACCGGGAATACTACACCGGGGATACCACACCGGGAATACTACACCGGGAATACTACACCGGGGATACTAGACCGGGAATACTACACCGGGAATAATACACCGGGAATAATACACCGGGAATACTACACCGGGAATACTATACCGGGAATACTGCACCGGGGATACTGCACCGGGGATACTAGACCGGGAATACTGCACCGGGGATACTACACCGGGAATACTACACCGGGAATACTATACCGGGAATACTACACCGGGGATACTACACCGGGAATACTACACCGGGAATACTACACCGGGAATACTACACCGGGAATACCACACCGGGAATACTACACCGGGAATACTACACCGGGAATACTGCACCGGGGATACTGCACCGGGAATACTACACCGGGAATACTACACCGGGAATACTACACCGGGAATACTACACCGGGAATACTACACCGGGAATACTACACCGGGAATACTACACCGGGAATACTACACCGGGAATACCACACCGGGGATACTACACCGGGAATACTACACCGGGAATACTACACCGGGAATACTACACCGGGAATACTACACCGGGAATACTACACCGGGAATACTATACCGGGAATACTGCACCGGGGATACTACACCGGGAATAATACACCGGGAATACTGCACCGGGAATACCGCACCGGGAATACTACACCGGGAATAATACACCGGGGATACTGCACCGGGGATACTACACCGGGAATAATACACCGGGGATACTGCACCGGGAATACCGCACCGGGAATACTACACCGGGAATACTACACCGGGAATACTACACCGGGAATACTACACCGGGAATACTACACCGGGAATAATACACCGGGGATACTGCACCGGGAATACCGCACCGGGAATACTACACCGGGAATACTACACCGGGAATACTACACCGGGGATACTACACCGGGAATACTAGACCGGGAATACTAGACCGGGAATACTACACCGGGAATACTACACCGGGAATACTACACCGGGGATACTACACCGGGAATACTAGACCGGGAATACTGCACCGGGAATACCGCACCGGGAATACTACACCGGGAATACTACACCGGGAATACTACACCGGGAATACTAGACCGGGAATACTACACCGGGAATACTACACCGGGAATACTACACCGGGGATACCACACCGGGAATACTAGACCGGGAATACTACACCGGGAATACTACACCGGGGATACCACACCGGGAATACTACACCGGGAATAATACACCGGGAATACTACACCGGGAATACTGCACCGGGAATACTATACCGGGAATACTGCACCGGGGATACTAGACCGGGAATACTATACCGGGAATACTGCACCGGGGATACTGCACCGGGAATACTGCACCGGGAATACTATACCGGGAATACTGCACCGGGGATACTACGCCGGGGATACTACACCGGGGATACTAGACCGGGAATACTACACCGGGAATACTACACCGGGGATACTACACCGGGAATACTACACCGGGAATACTAGACCGGGAATACTACACCGGGAATACTACACCGGGAATACTACACCGGGAATACTACACCGGGGATACTACACCGGGAATACTACACCGGGAATACTACACCGGGAATACTACACCGGGAATACTACACCGGGGATACTACACCGGGAATACTACACCGGGAATACTACACCGGGAATACTACACCGGGGATACCACACCGGGAATACTACACCGGGAATACTACACCGGGGATACTGCACCGGGAATACTACACCGGGAATACCGCACCGGGAATACCACACCGGGAATACCGCACCGGGAATACTGCACCGGGGATACTGCACCAGGAATACTACACCGGGAATACTGCACCGGGAATACTACACCGGGAATACTGCACCGGGAATACTGCACCGGGGATACTGCACCAGGAATACTACACCGGGAATACTGCACCGGGAATACTACACCGGGAATACCGCACCGGGAATACCGCACCGGGGATACCGCACCGGGAATACTGCACCGGGAATACTGCACCGGGAATACCACACCGGGGATACCGCACCGGGAATACCGCACCGGGGATACCACACCGGGAATACTGCACCGGGAATACTGCACCGGGAGTACTGCACCGGGAATACCGCACCGGGAATACCGCACCGGGGATACCGCACCGGGAATACCGCACCGGGAATACTGCACCGGGGATACTGCACCGGGAGTACTGCACCGGGAATACCGCACCGGGAGTACCGCACCGGGAATACCGCACCGGGAATACCACACTGGGGATACCGCACCGGGAATACCGCACCGGGAATACCGCACCGGGGATACCGCACCGGGAATACCGCACCGGGAATACCGCACCGGGAATACCGCACCGGGGATACCGCACCGGGAATACCGCACCGGGAATACCGCACCGGGGATACCGCACCGGGGATACCGCACCGGGAATACCGCGCCGGGAATACCACGCCGGGAATACCACGCCGGGAATACTACGCCGGGAATACTACGCCGGGGATACTACGCCGGGAATACCGCACCGGGAATACCGCACCGGGAATACCGCACCGGGAATACCGCACCGGGGATACCGCACCGGGAATACCGCACCGGGAATACTACGCCGGGAATACTACGCCGGGAATACTACGCCGGGGATACTACGCCGGGAATACTACACCGGGAATACTGCACGGGGAATACTACACCGGGAATACTACACCGGGAATACTACACCGGGAATACTACACCGGGGATACCACACCGGGAATACCGCACCGGGAATACCGCACCGGGAATACCGCACCGAGGATACCGCACCGGGAATACCGCACCGGGAATACTACACCGGGAATACTACACCGGGGATACTACACCGGGAATACTACACTGGGAATAATACACCGGGAATACTACACCGGGGATACTACACCGGGGATACCACACCGGGAATACTACACCGGGAATACCGCACCGGGGATACCGCACCGGGAATACCGCACCGGGGATACTACACCGGGAATACTGCACCGGGAATACTGCACCGGGAGTACTGCACCGGGAATACCGCACCGGGAATACTGCACCGGGAATACTGCACCGGGGATACTGCACCGGGAGTACTGCACCGGGAATACCGCACCGGGAGTACTGCACCGGGAATACCGCACCGGGAATACCGCACCGGGAATACTGCACCGGGGATACTGCACCGGGAGTACTGCACCGGGAATACCGCACCGGGAGTACTGCACCGGGAATACCGCACCGGGAATACCGCACCGGGAATACCGCACCGGGAATACCGCACCGGGAATACCGCACCGGGGATACCGCACCGGGGATACCGCACCGGGAATACCGCACCGGGAATACCGCACCGGGGATACCGCACCGGGGATACCGCACCGGGAATACCGCACCGGGGATACCGCACCGGGGATACCGCACCGGGAATACCACGCCGGGAATACCACGCCGGGAATACTACGCCGGGAATACTACGCCGGGGATACTACGCCGGGAATACTGCACCGGGAATACCGCACCGGGAATACCGCACCGGGAATACCGCACCGGGGATACCGCACCGGGAATACTGCACCGGGAATACTACACCGGGAATACTACGCCGGGAATACTACGCCGGGAATACTACGCCGGGGATACTACGCCGGGAATACTACACCGGGAATACTGCACGGGGAATACTACACCGGGAATACTACACCGGGAATACTACACCGGGAATACTACACCGGGGATACTACACCGGGAATACTACACCGGGGATACTACACCGGGAATACTACACCGGGAATACCGCACCGAGGATACCGCACCGAGGATACCGCACCGGGAATACTACACCGGGGATACTACACCGGGAATACTACACCGGGGATACTACACCGGGAATACCGCACCGGGAATACCGCACCGAGGATACCGCACCGGGAATACTACACCGGGGATACTACACCGGGAATACTACACCGGGAATACTACACCGGGGATACTACACCGGGAATACTACACCGGGAATACTACACCGGGGATACTGCACCGGGAATACCGCACCGGGAATACCACACCTGGGATACTACACCGGGAATACTACACCGGGGATACTACACCGGGGATACTACGCCGGGAATACTACGCCGGGAATACTACACCTGGGATACTACACCGGGGATACTACACCGGGGATACTACACCGGGAATACTGCACCGGGGATACTGCACCGGGAATACTACACCGGGAATACTACACCGGGAATACTACACCGGGGATACTACACCGGGAATAGTACACCGGGAATACTACACCGGGGATACCACACCGGGAATACTAGGCCGGGAATACTACACCGGGGATACTACACCGGGAATAGTACACCGGGGATACTACACCGGGAATACTACACCGGGGATACTACACCGGGAATACTAAACCGGGAATACTACACCGGGGATACTACACCGGGGATACTACACCGGGGATACTACACCGGGGATACTACACCGGGAATACCGCACCGGGAATACCACACCGGGAATACCGCACCGAGGATACTGCACCGGGAATACTACACCGGGGATACTACACCGGGGATACTACACCGGGGATACTGCACCGGGAATACTACACCGGGGATACTACGCCGGGGATACTACGCCGGGAATACTACACCGGGAATACTGCACGGGGAATACTACACCGGGAATACTACACCGGGAATACTACACCGGGAATACTACACCGGGGATACTACACCGGGAATACTACACCGGGGATACTACACCGGGAATACTACACCGGGAATACCGCACCGAGGATACCGCACCGAGGATACCGCACCGGGAATACTACACCGGGGATACTACACCGGGAATACTACACCGGGGATACTACACCGGGAATACCGCACCGGGAATACCGCACCGAGGATACCGCACCGGGAATACTACACCGGGGATACTACACCGGGAATACTACACCGGGAATACTACACCGGGGATACTACACCGGGAATACTACACCGGGAATACTACACCGGGGATACTGCACCGGGAATACCGCACCGGGAATACCACACCTGGGATACTACACCGGGAATACTACACCGGGGATACTACACCGGGGATACTACGCCGGGAATACTACGCCGGGAATACTACACCTGGGATACTACACCGGGGATACTACACCGGGAATACTGCACCGGGGATACTGCACCGGGAATACTACACCGGGAATACTACACCGGGAATACTACACCGGGGATACTACACCGGGAATAGTACACCGGGAATACTACACCGGGGATACCACACCGGGAATACTAGGCCGGGAATACTACACCGGGGATACTACACCGGGAATAGTACACCGGGGATACTACACCGGGAATACTACACCGGGGATACTACACCGGGAATACTAAACCGGGAATACTACACCGGGGATACTACACCGGGGATACTACACCGGGGATACTACACCGGGGATACTACACCGGGAATACCGCACCGGGAATACCACACCGGGAATACCGCACCGAGGATACTGCACCGGGAATACTACACCGGGGATACTACACCGGGGATACTACACCGGGGATACTGCACCGGGAATACTACACCGGGGATACTACACCGGGGATACTACACCGGGGATACTACACCGGGGATACTACACCGGGAATACCGCACCGGGAATACCACACCGGGAATACCGCACCGAGGATACCGCACCGGGAATACCGCACCGGGGATACTGCACCGGGGATACTGCACCGGGAATACTACACCAGGAATACTGCACCGGGGATACTGCACCGGGAATACTACACCGGGAATACTGCACCGGGAATACTACACCGGGAATACTACACCGGGGATACTACACCGGGAATACTACACCGGGAATACTACACCGGGAATACTACACCGGGAATACTACACCGGGGATACTGCACCGAGGATACTGCACCGGGAATACTACACCAGGAATACTGCACCGGGAATACCGCACCGGGAATACCACACCGGGAATACTACACCGGAGATACTACACCGGGAATACTACACCGGGAATACTACACCGGGAATACTACACCGGGAATACTACACCGGGGATACTACACCGGGAATACCGCACCGAGGATACTGCACCGGGAATACCACACCGGGAATACTACACCGGGAATACCGCACCGGGGATACTACACCGGGAATACTACACTGGGGATACTGCACCGGGAATACCACACCGGGAATACTACACCGGGAATACTACACCGGGAATACCACACCGGGAATACCACACCGGGAATACTACACCGGGAATACTGCACCGGGAATACCACACCGGGAATACCACACCGGGAATACTACACCGGGAATACCGCACCGGGGATACTACACCGGGAATACCACACCGGGAATACTACACCGGGAATACCGCACCGAGGATACTGCACCGGGAATACCACACCGGGAATACTACACCGGGGATACTACACCGGGAATACTACACCGGGGATACTACACCGGGAATACTACACCGGGAATACTACACCGGGAATACCACACCGAGGATACTGCACCGGGAATACCACACCGGGAATACTACACCGGGAATACTGCACCGGGGATACTGCACCGGGAATACCACACCGGGAATACGCCGGGAATACTACACCGGGAATACTACACCGGGAATACCACACCGGGAATACCACACCGGGAATACGCCGGGAATACTACACCGGGAATACTACACCGGGAATACCACACCGGGAATACTACGCCGGGGATACTGCGCCGGGAATACTACACCGGGAATACTACACCGGGAATACTACACCGGGGATACTACACCGGGGATACTACACCGGGAATACTACACCGGGGATACTACACCGGGAATACCACACCGGGAATACCACACCGGGAATACCGCACCGGGAATACCGCACCGGGAATACTACACCGGGAATACTGCACCGGGGATACTAGACCGGGAATACTGCACCGGGGATACTACACCGGGAATACTACACCGGGGATACTACACCGGGGATACTACACCGGGAATACTGCACCGGGAATACTACATCGGGAATACTACACCGGGAATACTACACCGAGGATACTGCACCGAGGATACTGCACCGGGAATACCGCACCGGGAATACTACACCGGGAATACTGCACCGGGGATACTAGACCGGGAATACTGCACCGGGGATACTAGACCGGGAATACTGCACCGGGGATACTAGACCGGGAATACCACACCGGGAATACCGCACCGGGAATACTACACCGGGAATACTGCACCGGGGATACTAGACCGGGAATACTGCACCGGGGATACTACACCGGGAATACTACACCGGGGATACTACACCGGGGATACTACACTGGGGATACTACACCGGGAATACTACACCGGGGATACTACACCGGGAATACTGCACCGGGGATACAACACCGGGAATACCGCACCGGGGATACCACACCGGGAATACCACACCGGGGATACAACACCGGGGATACAACACCGGGAATACTACACCGGGGATACTACACCGGGGATACTACACCGGGGATACTACACCGGGAATACTACACCGGGGATACTACACCGGGAATACTACACCGGGAAAAGTACACCGGGAATACTGCACCGGGAATACTGCACCGGGAATACTGCACCGGGAATACTGCACCGGGAATACTACACCGGGGATACTACACCGGGGATACGACACCAGGAATACTACACCGGCAATACCACACCGGGGATACTACACCGGGAATACTACACCGGGAATACTACACCGGGAATAGTACACTGGGGATACTACACCGGGAATACTACACCGGGAATACTACACCGGGAATACAACACCGGGAATATTACTCCGAGATATTATACAGAGATATTACAGAACAAATATTTCACTGGGGATATTACACGTAATGTAGGAAACGCTGCAACGAATTTGCGCACAGCAAGGTCCCTCAAAGAGCATGTGATGAATGACCAATTAAACTGCATTCGTAATGTTTATTGAGGGATAAATATTGACCAGGACATTGGGGAGAACTCCCTGCTTTTCTTCGAATAGTGGCCGTGCGATCTTTTACGTCCACCTAAGAGGGCACGTGGGACATCGGTTTAACATCTCATCGGAAAGACGGCACCTCCGACAGTGCAACACTCCCCCAGTACTGCCCCTCCGACAGTGCAGCACTCCCACAGCACTACACCGGAATGTCAGCCTGGATTATGGGCTCAATGTGTGGAGTGGGACTTGAACCCATGACCTTCTGTTTCTGAGGTGAGAGTGCTAACCACTGAGCCACAGCTGATTCTATCCTTCAAGCCTGGGTGGTAAAAGGAGAATCTTATAGAACCTTAATCGAACACGCCCGATTTCCATTCCACACAAATCGACAGATTATAAAAATATACCCCAATTAGGTCATCCAATTTAATTGGAGAAAGTAATAGAGGGAAGCCATAGCTGTTGCAGAACACCACCAGCCACAACACCGACACACCACCAACCACAGCACCGACACACCACCAACCACAGCACCGACACACCACCAACCACAGCACCGACACACCACCAACCACAACACCGACACACCACCAACCACAGCACCGACACAACACCAACCACAACACCGACACACCACCACCAACCACAGCACCGACACACCACCAACCACAACACCGACACACCACCAACCACAGCACCGACACACCACCAACCACAACACCGACACACCACCAACCACAGCACCGACACAACACCAACCACAGCACCGACACAACACCAACCACAACACCGACACACCACCAACCACAGCACCGACACACCACCAACCACAACACCGACACAACACCAACCACAGCACCGACACAACACCAGCCACAACACCGACACACCACCAACCACAGCACCGACACACCACCAACCACACCACCAACCACAGCACCGACACACCACCAACCACAACACCGACACAACACCACCAATCACAGCACCAACACACCACCAACCAGAGCACCGACAAAACACCACCAACCACAACACCGACACACCACCAACCACAGCACCGACACACCACCAACCACAACACCGACACACCAGCCACAGCACCGACACAACACCACCAATCACAGCACCAACACACCACCAACCAGAGCACCGACAAAACACCACCAACCACAACACCGACACACCACCAACCACAGCACCGACACACCACCACCAATCACAGCACCAACACACCACCAACCACAACACCGACACACCAACCACAGCACCGACACACCACCAACCACAACACCGACACAACACCAGCCACAGCACCGACACACCACCAATCACAACACCAACACACCACCAACCACAACACCGACACACCACCAACCACAGCACCGACACAACACCAACCACAACACCGACACACCACCAATCACAACACCGACACAACACCAGCAACAGCACCGACACAACACCAACCACAGCACCGACACACCACCAACCACAGCACCGACACAACACCAACCACAGCACCGACACAACACCAACCACAACACCGACACACCACCAACCACAGCACCGACACACAACCAACCACAGCACCGACACAACACCAACCACAGCACCGACACAACACCAACCACAGCACCGACACAACACCAACCACAACACCGACACACCACCAACCACAACACCGACACACCACCAACCACAACACCGACACACCACCAACCACAGCACCGACACACCACCACCAACCACAGCACCGACACAACACCAACCACAACACCGACACACCACCAACCACAACAGCGACACAACACCAACCACAGCACCGACACAACACCACCAACCACAGCACCGACACAAAACCACCAACCACAGCACCGACACAACACCACCAACCACAGCATCTACACACCACCACCAACCACAGCACCGACACACCGCCAACCACAGCACCGACACACCACCACCAACCACAGCATCTACACACCACCAACCTGAACACCGACACAACACCACTAACGACAGCACCGACACACCAACATCAACCACACACTGACTCAACACCAGCCACAGCACCGACACACCACCAACCACAACACCGACACACCACCAACCACAATACCGACACAACACCAACCACAGCACCAACACACCACCAACCACAGCACTGACACAACACCAACCACAACACCGACACACCACCAACCACAGCACCGACACAACACCAACCGCAACACCGACACACCACCAGCCGCAGCACCGACATACCACCAACCACAGCACCGACACACCACCACCAACCACAGCACCGACACAACACCAACCACAACACCGACACACCACCAACCACAGCACCGACACAACACCAACCACAGCACCGACACACCACCACCAACCACAGCACCGACACAACACCAACCACAGCACCGACACACCACCAACCACAGCACCGACACACCACCAACCACAGCACCGACACACCACCAACCACAGCACCGACACACCACCACCAACCACAGCACCGACACAACACCAACCACAACACCGACACAACACTAACCACAACACCGACACACCACCAACCACAACACCGACACAACACCAACCACAACACTGACACACCACCAACCACAGCACCGACACAACACCACCAATCACAGCACCGACACACCACCAACCACAGCACCGACACAACACCAACCACAGCACCGACACACCACCAACCACAGCACCGACACACCACCAACCACAACACCGACACACCACCAACCACAGCACCGACACACCACCAACCACAGCACCGACACACCACCAACCACAGCACCGACACAACACCAACCACAGCACCGACACAACACCCACAACACCGACACAACACCAGCCACAGCACCGACACACCACCAACCACAGCACCGACACAACACCAACCACAACACCGACACACCACCAACCACAGCACCGACACAACACCAACCACAGCACCGACACACCACCAACCACAGCACCGACACACCACCAACCACAGCACCGACACACCACCACCAACCACAGCATCTACACACCACCACCAACCACAGCACCGACACACCGCCAACCACAGCACCGACACACCACCAACCTGAACACCGACACAACACCACTAACGACAGCACCGACACACCAACACCAACCACAGCACCGACACACCACCAACCACAACACCGACACAACACCAACCGCAGCACCGACACACCACCAACCACAGCACCGACACAACACCAACCAACCACAGCACCGACACAACACCAACCACAACACCGACACACCACCAACCATAACACCGACACACCACCAACCACAGCACCGACACACCACCAACCACAGCACCGACACACCACCAACCACAGCACCGACACAACACCAACCACAACACCGACACAACACCAACCGCAGCACCGACACACCACCAACCACAGCACCGACACACCACCACCAACCACAGCACCGACACAACACCAACCACAACACCGACACACCACCAACCACAACACCGACACAACACCGACACAACACCAACCACAGCACCGACACACCACCAACCACAGCACCGACACAACACCAACCACAGCACCGACACAACACCAACCGCAGCACCGACACAACACCAACCAACCACAGCACCGACACACCACCAACCACAACACCGACACACCACCAACCACAGCACCGACACAACACCAACCACAGCACCAACACACCACCACCAACCACAGCACTGACACAACACCAACCACAACACCGACACAACAGCAACCACAGCACCGACACACCACCACCAACCACAGCACCGACATACCACCAACCACAGCACCGACCACCACCACCAACCACAAGCATCGACACAACCACCAACCTCAACACCGACACAACACCACTAACCGACAACACCGACAGACACCAACATCAACCACACACCTGACTCAACACCAGCCACAGCACCGACACACCACCAACCACAGACACCGACACACCACCAACCACAATACCGACACAACACCAACCACAGCACCGACACAACACCAACCACAGCACTGACACAACCACCAACCACAGACACCGACACACAACACCAACCACAGCACCGACACAACACCAACCACAACACCGACACACCACCATCCGCAGCACCGACATACCACCAACCACAGCACACCGACACCCACCACCAACCACAGCTCCGACACACCACCAACCACAAACACCGACACACCACCAACCACAGCACCGACACAACACCAACCACACACCGACACACCACACCAACCACAGCACCGACACAACACCAACCACACACCGACACAACACCAACCACAGCACCGACACACCACCAACCACAGCACCGACACACACCACCAACCTCAGCACCGACACATCACCACCAACCACAAGCACCGACACAACCACCAACCACAACACCGACACAACACCAACCACAACACCGACCACACCACCCAACCCACAACACCGACACACCACCAACACAACACCGACACAACACCAACCACAGCACAGACACACCCACAACCCAACACGACACAACACCGACACAACACCAACCACAGCACGACACAACCCCACAACACGACACACACCAGCCACAGCACCGACACACACCAACACAGCACCGACACAACACCAACCACAACACCGACACACCACCAACCACAGCACCGACACAACACCAACACAGACACGACACACCACCAACCCACAGCACCGACCACACACCAACACATCACCGACACCACCACCAACCACAGCATCTACACCACCACCCCAACCACAGCACCGACACACCGCCAACCACAGCCCGACACACCACCAACCTGAACACCGACACAACCACCACTACGACAGCACCGACACACCAACACCAACCACAGCACCGACACACCACCAACCACACACCGACACAACACCAACCGCAGCACCCGACACACCACCAACCACAGCACCGACACAACACCAACCAACCACAGCACGACACAACACAACCACAACACCGACACACACCACCCAAACACGACACACCACCAACCACAGCACCGACACACCACCAACCACAGCACCGACACACCACCAACCACAGCACCGACACAACACCAACCACAACACCGACACAACACCAACCGCAGCACCGACACACCACCAACCACAGCACCGACACACCACCACCAACCACAGCACCGACACAACACCAACCACAACACCGACACACCACCAACCACAACACCGACACACCACCAACCACAGCACCGACACACCACCAACCACAACACCAACAACCACAACACCAGCCACAGCACCGACACACCACCAACCACAGCACCGACACACCACCACCAACCACAGCACCGACACAACACCAACCACAACACCGACACACCACCAACCACAACACGACACAACACCAACCACAACACCGACACAACACCAACCACAGCACCGACACACCACCAACCACAGCACCGACACAACACCAACCACAACACCGACACACCACCAACCACAACACCGACACAACACCAACCACAACACCGACACAACACCGACACACCACCAACCACAGCACCGACACAACACCAACCACAACACCGACACAACACCAACCACAGCACGGACACACCACCAACCACAGCACTGACACACCACCAACCACAACACCGACACACCACCAACCACAGCACCGACACAACACCAACCACAACACTGACACACCACCAACCACAACACCGACACACCACCAACCACAACACCGACACACCACCAACCACAGCACCGACACAACACCAACCACAACACCGACACAACACCAACCACAGCACCGACACAACACCAACACACCACCAACCACAACACCGACACAACACCAACCACAACACCGACACACCACCAACCACAGCACCGACACACCACCAACCACAGCACCGACACAACACCAACCACAACACCGACACACCACCAACCACAACACCGACACAACACCAACCACAACACCGACACAACACCAACCACAACACCGACACACCACCAACCACAGCACCGACACAACCACCAACACACAGCACCGACACAACACCAACCACAACACCGACACACCACCAACCACAGCACCGACACAACACCAACCACATCACCGACACACCACCAACCACAGCACCGACACACACCACCAACCACAACACTCGACCACTACCACCAACCACAGCACCGACACAACACCAACCACAGCACCGACACACCACCAAACCACAGCACCGACACAACACCAACCACAGCAACCGACACAACACCCAACCACAGCACCGACACAACACCATCCACAGCACCGACACACACCACCAACCACAGCACCGACACAACACCAACCACAACACCGACACACCACCAACCACAGCCACCGACACATCACCAACCACAGCACCCGACACACCACCAACCACAGCACCGACACACTCACCAACCACAGCACCGACACAACACCAACCACACACCGACACACAGCCAACCACAACACGACACACCACCAACCACAGCACCGACACAACACCACAACAAGCACCGACACACCACCAACCACACACCGACACAACACCACAATCACAGCTCCCGACACACACACCAACGACAACACCGACACACCACCAACCACAGCACCGACACAACACCAACCACAACACCGACACAACACCAACCACAGCACCGACACACACCACCAACCACAAGCACCGACACACCACCAACCACAGCACCGACACACCACCAACCACAGCACCGACACACCACCAACCACAACACCGACACACCACCAACCACAGCACCGACACAACACCAACCACAACACTGACACACACCACCAACCACAGCACCGACACAACACCAACCACAACACCGACACACCACCAACCACAGCACCGACACACCACCAACCACAGCACCGACACAACACCAACCACAACACCGACACACCACCAACCACAGCACCGACACACCACCAACCACAGCACCGACACAACACCAACCACAACACCGACACACCACCAACCACAACACCGACACAACACCAACCACAACACCGACACAACACCAACCACAACACCGACACACCACCAACCACAGCACCGACACACCACCAACCACAGCACCGACACACCACCAACCACAACACCGACACACCACCAACCACAGCACCGACACACCACCAACCACAGCACCGACACAACCACCAACCACAACACCGACACAACACCAACCACAACACCGACACACCACCACCACAGCACCGACACACCACCAACCACAACACCGACACAACACCAACCACAGCACCGACACAACACACCAACCACAGCACCGACACACCACCAACCACAGCACCGACACAACACCAACCACAGCACCGACACACCACCAACCACAGCACCGACACACCACCAACCACAGCACCGACACAACACCAACCACAACACCGACACACCACCAACCACAGCACCGACACAACACCAACCACAGCACCGACACACCACCAACCACAGCACCGACACAACACCAACCACAGCACCGACACAACACCACACCACAGCACCGACACACCACCAACCACAGCACCGACACACCACCAACCACAGCACCGACACAACACCAACCACAACACCGACACACCACCAACCACAACACCGACACAACACCAACCACAACACCGACACAACACCAACCACAACACCGACACACCACTCACCACAACACCGACACACCACCACAGCACCGACACACCACCAACCACAACACCGACACAACACCAACCACAGCACCGACACAACACCAACCACAACACCGACACAACACCAACCACAACACCGACACAACACCAACCACAGCACCGACACAACACCAACCACAACACCGACACAACACCACCAACCACAGCACCGACACACCACCAACCACAACACCGACACAACACCAACCAACCACAGCACCGACACAACACCAACCACAGCACCGACACAACACCAGCCACAACACCGACACACCACCAACCACAGCACCGACACACCACCAACCACACCACCAACCACAGCACCGACACACCACCAACCACAACACCGACACACACCACCAACACAGCACCAACACACCACCAACCAGAGCACCGACAAAACACCACCAACCACAACACCGACACACCACCAACCACAGCACCGACACACCACCAACCACAACACCGACACACCAGCCACAGCACCGACACAACACCACCAATCACAGCACCAACACACCACCAACCAGAGCACCGACAAAACACCACCAACCACAACACCGACACAACCACCAACCACAGCACCGACACACCACCACCAATCACAGCACCAACACACCACCAACCACAACACCGACACACCAACCACAGCACCGACACACCACCAACCACAACACCGACACAACACCAGCCACAGCACCGACACACCACCAACCACAACACCGACACACCACCAACCACAACACCGACACACCACCAACCACAGCACCGACACAACACCAACCACAACACCGACACACCACCAATCACAACACCGACACAACACCAGCAACAGCACCGACACAACACCAACCACAGCACCGACACACCACCAACCACAGCACCGACACAACACCAACCACAGCACCGACACAACACCAACCACAACACCGACACACCACCAACCACAGCACCGACACACAACCAACCACAGCACCGACACAACACCAACCACAGCACCGACACAACACCAACCACAGCACCGACACAACACCAACCACAACACCGACACACCACCAACCACAACACCGACACACCACCAACCACAACACCGACACACCCACCAACCACAGCACCGACACACCACCACCAACCACAGCACCGACACAACACCAACCACAACACCGACACACCACCAACCACAACAGCGACACAACACCAACCACAGCACCGACACAACACCACCAACCACAGCACCGACACAAAACCACCAACCACAGCACCGACACAACACCACCAACCACAGCATCTACACACCACCACCAACCACAGCACCGACACACCGCCAACCACAGCACCGACACACCACCACCAACCACAGCATCTACACACCACCAACCTGAACACCGACACAACACCCACCACAACACCGACACACCACAGCACCGACACACCACCAACCACAACACCGACACAACACCAACCACAGCACCGACACAACACCAACCACAACACCGACACACCACCAACCACAACACCGACACAACACCAACCACAACACCGACACAACACCAACCACAACACCGACACACCACTCACCACAACACCGACACACCACAGCACCGACACACCACCAACCACAACACCGACACAACACCAACCACAGCACCGACACAACACCAACCACAACACCGACACAACACCAACCACAACACCGACACAACACCAACCACAGCACCGACACAACACCAACCACAACACCGACACAACACCACCAACCACAGCACCGACACACCACCAACCACAACACCGACACAACACCAACCAACCACAGCACCGACACAACACCAACCACAGCACCGACACAACACCAGCCACAACACCGACACACCACCAACCACAGCACCGACACACCACCAACCACACCACCAACCACAGCACCGACACACCACCAACCACAACACCGACACAACACCACCAATCACAGCACCAACACACCACCAACCAGAGCACCGACAAACCACCAACCACAACACCGACACACCACCAACCACAGCAGCGACACACCACCAACCACAACACCGACACACCAGCCACAGCACCGACACAACACCACCAATCACAGCACCAACACACCACCAACCAGAGCACCGACAAAACACCACCAACCACAACACCGACACACCACCAACCACAGCACCGACACACCACCACCAATCACAGCACCAACACACCACCAACCACAACACCGACACACCAACCACAGCACCGACACACCACCAACCACAACACCGACACAACACCAGCCACAGCACCGACACACCACCAATCACAACACCAACACACCACCAACCACAACACCGACACACCACCAACCACAGCACCGACACAACACCAACCACAACACCGACACACCACCAATCACAACACCGACACAACACCAGCAACAGCACCGACACAACACCAACCACAGCACCGACACACCACCAACCACAGCACCGACACAACACCAACCACAACACCGACACACCACCAACCACAGCACCGACACACAACCAACCACAGCACCGACACAACACCAACCACAGCACCGACACAACACCAACCACAGCACCGACACAACACCAACCACAACACCGACACACCACCAACCACAACACCGACACACCACCAACCACAACACCGACACACCACCAACCACAGCACCGACACACCACCACCAACCACAGCACCGACACAACACCAACCACAACACCGACACACCACCAACCACAACAGCGACACAACACCAACCACAGCACCGACACAACACCACCAACCACAGCACCGACACAAAACCACCAACCACAGCACCGACACAACACCACCAACCACAGCATCTACACACCACCACCAACCACAGCACCGACACACCGCCAACCACAGCACCGACACACCACCACCAACCACAGCATCTACACACCACCAACCTGAACACCGACACAACACCACTAACGACAGCACCGACACACCAACATCAACCACACACTGACTCAACACCAGCCACAGCACCGACACACCACCAACCACAACACCGACACACCACCAACCACAATACCGACACAACACCAACCACAGCACCAACACACCACCACCAACCACAGCACTGACACAACACCAACCACAACACCGACACACCACCAACCACAGCACCGACACAACACCAACCGCAACACCGACACACCACCAGCCGCAGCACCGACATACCACCAACCACAGCACCGACACACCACCACCAACCACAGCACCGACACAACACCAACCACAACACCGACACACCACCAACCACAGCACCGACACAACACCAACCACAGCACCGACACACCACCACCAACCACAGCACCGACACAACACCAACCACAGCACCGACACACCACCAACCACAGCACCGACACACCACCAACCACAGCACCGACACACCACCAACCACAGCACCGACACACCACCACCAACCACAGCACCGACACAACACCAACCACAACACCGACACAACACTAACCACAACACCGACACAACACCAACCACAACACCGACACAACACCAACCACAACACTGACACACCACCAACCACAGCACCGACACAACACCACCAATCACAGCACCGACACACCACCAACCACAGCACCGACACAACACCCACAACACCGACACAACACCAGCCACAGCACCGACACACCACCAACCACAGCACCGACACAACACCAACCACAACACCGACACACCACCAACCACAGCACCGACACACACCAACCACAGCACCGACACACCACCAACCACAGCACCGACACACCACCAACCACAGCACCGACACACCACCACCAACCACAGCATCTACACACCACCACCAACCACAGCACCGACACACCGCCAACCACAGCACCGACACACCGCCAACCTGAACACCGACACAACACCACTAACGACAGCACCGACACACCAACACCAACCACAGCACCGACACACCACCAACCACAACACCGACACAACACCAACCGCAGCACCGACACACCACCAACCACAGCACCGACACAACACCAACCACAACACCGACACACCACCAACCATAACACCGACACACCACCAACCACAGCACCGACACACCACCAACCACAGCACCGACACACCACCAACCACAGCACCGACACAACACCAACCACAACACCGACACAACACCAACCGCAGCACCGACACACCACCAACCACAGCACCGACACACCACCACCAACCACAGCACCGACACAACACCAACCACAACACCGACACACCACCAACCACAACACCGACACAACACCGACACAGCACCAACCACAGCACCGACACACCACCAACCACAACACCAACCACAGCACCGACACAACACCAACCACAACACCGACACAACACCACCAACCACAGCACCGACACACCACCAACCACAACACCGACACAACACCAACCAACCACAGCACCGACACACCACCAACCACAGCACCGACACAACACCAACCACAGCACCGACACAACACCAACCACAACACCGACACAACACCAACCACAACACCGACACACCACCAACCACAACACCGACACAACACCAACCACAACACCGACACAACACCAACCACAACACCGACACACCACCAACCACAACACCGACACAACACCCACCACAACACCGACACAACACCAACCACAGCACCGACACAACACCAACCACAACACCGACACACCACCAACCACAGCACCGACACAACACCAACCACAACACCGACACACCACCACCAACCACAGCACCGACACACCACCAACCACAACACCGACACACCACCAACCACAGCACCGACACACCACCAACCACAACACCGACACACCACCAACCACAGCACCGACACAACACCAACCACAACACCGACACAACACCAACCAACCACAGCACCGACACACCATCAACTGTTTATAATGTAGACTGGGGAGCAGAATGTTCACTAACAACAAATTAGAGATTGGAAGACAAAGATGATTAAATTGAAAACAAACACTACTGGCAATGTCTAAAGGACACCCAGGCTTTGCTGACCCGCTCACATAAGGATTAATAAGATGGATTTCTGTTTTACCTCTAGGTGTATTTAGAGATGAGGAATTGGACCAAGGTAGGAACGAGCAAAAGGACAGCCAGCTGCTCGAACTATCCGGTCAGTTCCACCCACGAGCAGGGTCAAAGAGAACAGTCACACCTGGGACAGCCTCGCTCCGAGTATCAGTCAATCTTACAGCACAGATCAAGGGCATTCGGCCCACCCAAATCTCCTGGACCAACCTCATTATAATATATTTCGCGCACCCCCCACCCTTGTGCTGTAACAAGCAGAGTAGAAGACGGGCAGCTCGGGGGCAGCTGAAGGGGAGGGCAGGGTGTGGGAGTGCGATCGATCATCCCCAGGGGGGGTTATATTCCAAACTACCCGCCATTGCAAACCTCAATCCGGTAACAATCGTTTATTGGAATGGCAGTGACTCACATCACATGACGCACCCATATTTGGGCAGCCGTATTCAGCAGCCTATCACCTCCAGTGGAAAATTCCAGAAATAGCGACCAGCAGTGGGGGTCTGGATCGTGGGTCCGCTGACTAATTCTGTGCCCCTGCGGGCTTCAGATCCCCTGGATATCAGGTGGAAGGGGAGTGTCCCACCCCTGGTCTCCATCCAGTGTCACCTACTGGGAAGTGCATGCCTGATATTGGGCAAGGAGGAGGGTCAGGTTTGCCGCCATGTTTTGCCCCCTTTTACCTCCCCCTTTAACACCCTCGAACCCTTCTTTAACCCACCAACCACCCCTTTAATACCCCCTTTACCCCACCTCCCGCCGATCGGCCAGACAGACTGCAGACCCGAACGTGTGAAGAATTTGATGAGTGGGAGACACTGGAGGGTAGAGGAGGTGGGGAGGATTAGGGGCGGGGGGGAATATCAGTGTGGAAACAGTGTGCACTATCTCTCTCGTTCAGTTAGCAAAGTGCTCCCAATTTTATGTTCAATAAAAATTTTAACAACCTCAGAGGTGGCTGCTTATCAGTAAGTCGAAGGGTTGTGATGAAATTTTTAATGAGCGCAGTAAAGCTAAGGCACTGACTCACTCCAGAAAACACAGCTGATAGAAGTACTCAGCAGGGCTCCTGCTCAATTGGTGCAGAATTGTTTCTATCACAACACTCGGTTACCTGGAGACCACACACATCAGAGCAAAGTCGCAAAGGATTCCAGCAATTACCACTCACTGAGTGAAGAGGCCACTCAGATTACTAAACGCTTGAAAACCAAGTGGGAGGTAAATGTCCTAATAAAGTGTTTAATTAGGTGAACCACGGCCAGAATAATCCTAAAGTGGCATCTTTAAAACACTGAATACTCAGTGAGATTTGTTCAGACTCCTTCTTCAAATATTTGATCAGTTTAATCAGGTAATTTTCAACCATCTCCAGCTTTACTCCTTCACCCACTCTACAAGCAGGCGAAATATTAATTTCAGATGACATGGCTCCCAATCACCTCAGAGCGAGGGAGCTTTACTCTGTATCTAACCCGTGCTGTACCTGCCCTGGGAGTGTTGGATGGGACAGTGTAGAGGGAGCTTTACTCTGTATCTAACCCGTGCTGTACATGCCCTGGGAGTGTTTGATGGGGACAGTGCAGAGGGAGCTTTACTCTGTATCTAACCCGTGCTGTACCTGCCCTGGGAGTGTTTGATGGGAGTGTAGAGGGAGCTTTACTCTGTATCTAACCTATGCTGTACCTGCCCTGGGAGTGTTTGATGGGAGTGCAGAGGGAGCTTTACTCTGTTTCTAACCCGTGCTGTACCTGCCCTGGGAGTGTTTGATGGGACTGTGCAGAGGGAGCTTTACTCTGTATCTAACCCGTGCTGTACCTGCCCTGGGAGTGTTTGATGGGACAGTGTAGAGGGAGCTTTACTCTGTATGTAACCCGTGCTGTACCTGCCCAGGGCGTGTTTGATGGGATAGTGTAAAGGGAGCTTTACTCTGTATCTAACCCGTGCTGTACCTGCCCTGGGAGTGTTTGATGGGACAATGTAGAGGGAGCTTTACTCTGTATCTAACCCGTGCTGTACCTACCCTGGGAGTGTTTGATGGGACAATGTAGAGGGAGCTTTACTCTGTATCTAACCCCGTGCTGTACCTGCTCTGGGAGTGTTTGATGGGACAATGTAGAGGGAGCTTTACTCTGTATCTAACCCCGTGCTGTACCTGCTCTGGGAGTGTTTGATGGGGACAGTGTAGAGGGAGCTTTACTCTGTATCTAACCCCGTGCTGTACCTGCTCTGGGAGTGTTTGATGGGGATAGTGTAGAGGGAGCTTTACTCTGTATCTAACCCATGCTGTACCTGCCCTGGGAGTGTTTGATGGGGACAGTGTAGAGGGAGCTTTACTCTGTATCTAACCCGTGCTGTACCTGCCCTGGGAGTGTTTGATGGGGGGGACAGTGTAGAGGGAGCTTTACTCTGTGTCTAACCCCATGCTGTACCTGCCCTGGGAGTGTTTGATGGGACAGTGTAGAGGGAGCTTTACTCTGTATCTAATCCGTGCTGTACCTGCCCTGGGAGTGTTTGACGGGACAGTGTAGAGGGAGCTTTACTCTGTATCTAACCCGTGCTGTACCTGCCCTGGGAGTGTTTGATGGGACAGTGTAGAGGGAGCTTTACTCTGCATCTAACTCCTGCTGTACCTGCCTTGGGAGTGTTTGATGGGAAGAGGTACTGACATGTGGAGATGCTGCCCTTTAGAGCTCACTGATAATAAATGGAACGCCTGCTTGCTTTGAGTGAAAGATCATGAATAAATCTCAGTGCCCCATGTGCCTGAATCACACACATGCTTTGCTTGTTAACTGCATCGATTGGATTCCAACGTTCACCGGTGGACTAAGCAGCTACTTCAGCCATTGCTTACCTGCCGAGGGCGAGACTGGTACGGTGAGCTGCTCTCCAGGTCGGCCAGGATGCTGGTCAGTGAGTCTATCTCCGCATCCAGGCTCGAACGCCTTTCCTCCAGGGTCTTCTTACCACTCTGAAAAACAGGAGATCTCCAAAACGTTAGCTTGTGATCAACAGCCTTCCCTGACCCCCATCCCCTCGCAGTCTGTGACTAAACTGTAAACTTCAGCGTCACCATGATGCTGTGCTGACAGGAGGAGGCCATTCAGCTTCTCGAGCCTGTTCCAGATTCAGCCCCTCGAGCCTGTTCCACCATTCAGTCAGATCATGGCTGATCTGTATCTCAACTCCATTTACCCGTCTTTGCTCCATATCCCTTGATAACCTACCCCAACAAAAATCCATCGATCTCAGTCTTGAAAGCCCCAGTTGTCCCACAGACTTTGGGGGAGAGGGTTCCAGATTGCCACTACCCTTTGTGTGAAGAAGTGCTTCCTGATTTCACCCCTGAACGGCCGCGCTCTAATTTTAAGTACACCTCCTTCACCAACCTCGTCACAGTTGACCTGAGCAATATTGAGTAGAAGGGAATGAGACTGGAAGGCTGCAGGATATCTTTGATAAAACACCTTCCCCTCTGCATTGACCTCACGCACATGCTTTTTCCTCATAGCAGACGAGATTCCCAGAGAGCAGGGTTCAGACCCATTCCTCCAACATTGTCACCCTCTATCTGCAGGAGGCACAAACCTCCAATGATTCTCACTCCCTGTGGAGACCTGCCTGGTTTCTCTTTTCAGACAAGGGTCTGGGACTCGAAGGGCCCATGGTCTTCAAGGGTGGTCACTATTTGCTGGGAGTCTTCAGGAGTGAAGTCAGTATTTGCTGGGGGTCCCTCGTGCAGAAAGATTGAGCAGTGTTTTTTAACATTTGCTCTGGAGGTGTGAGCGACGCTGGCAAGGTCCCAGATATTGCCCATCCCTAGTTACCCTGCGATGGTGGTGGGTCACGCAGATGGGAATAAGAGTCAACCATACAGTGTGAGACAGGAGTCATGTGTAGGCCAGACTGGGTAGGAATGGAAGGTTCCCGACCCAGTAGGACGTCAGTGAACCAGCTGTTTGCATGGCCATTGTTCTGGTCGCAGCCCACTGATTACCACAATTATTGATTGATTGGATTTGGACTTATGACTACTGGGGAGATAGTTCATGTCCTCTCTTTCTGGGTGGGGCTGGTGGGAAGGCAGCACACTGAGGTGGCTATGGGTCGGGATCTTGCTAGCACTATGAGCTGGCAGGTTCTGAGTGCCTTTGAGTTGCAGGTTACGGTTATCGGGAGAGATTGAGGCTTGGAACCCATTGCTCAGCGATGAATGCAGTCTGCTGGTTAGAGGTGGGGGGTTGGGAGGAGAGAGAGGGAAAGCATAGAATCTAACATCGTGTCTGTGCTGGCTCTTTGAAAGAACTCTCCAATTAGTCCCAAATTTTCTTTTCAAGTATTTAGCCAATTCTCTTTTGAAAGTTACGACAGATTCTGCTTCCACCGCCCTTTCAGGCAGCGCGTTCCAGATCATCTGACTCAGGGTTCTCAATTATTTTCAAGCTGGGCCCCACCGGAAACACACTCAGCCTCTTACAACCCTTCAGCTACGGACACCGGTAACGATGAGACTGATGAAATGTCCTCTGCTTCCTGCGTTTTCTTCCCTCCACCTTTGTTTCTCTCTTTTTCCCACATCTGTTTAGCTCTCCACATCTGTTTGGGGGCTGGTATCACTTCTCTTTCTCTCTCCCTCACATCCATCTCCCTCTTTCCTCCTCTTTTTGTCCCTTTTCATTCTGCTTCCTTCAGTATTGGAACTGCCATATGGGGAAGAGGTGGGTGAAGATCAGGGAGAAGCAGGAGCCTCATGATCAGTCTGGGAGCCAGTGCTCAGAAACAGCAGTACTTCTGGAAGAGCGAGGAGAGTGGGACTTTCCACCAGAGTTTAAACAACAAACACATGCTCTTAAACACTGTTCCTTGGACCTCAGATAGGCAGAGCACAGAGTCATAGTACCACCCACCTTGGGAATCAGGAGCTGGGAGGACCCTAAAGGCAAGTAAGTATACAGAGAGGTGTGGTTGAAGCGTGACAGGCAGGCGTGACAGGGAGGCGCGATGGAAATTATGTAATAGGAGGAAGTAACTGGGGCGATTACACAGGAAGTTGATGCGTACATATTATTAAAAGAAAAATAGAAAAAGACTTGCATTTCTCCAGCGCCTTTCATGACCGCAGGTCGTTCCAAAGTGCTTTACAGCCAATGAAGTACTTTTGAAGCATAGTCACTGTTGCAATATAGGGAAAAGTGGCAGCCAACTTGCACACAGCAAGATCCCACAAACAGCAATGAGATGAATAAACAGATTATCTCTTTTAGTGATGTTGGTTGAGGGATAGATTTTGGCCCAGGACACCAGGGAGAACTCCTCTGCTCTTCTTCGAATAGTGCCATGGGATCTTTTACGTCAACCTGAGAGAGCAGACAGGGCCTCAATTTAATGTCTCATCCGAAAGACGGCACCTCTGACAGTGCAGCGCTCCCTCAGCACTGCACTGGGAGTGTCGGCCTGGATTATGTGCTCGAGTCTCTGGAGTGGGATTTGAACCCACAACCTTCTGACTCAGAGGTGAGGGTGCTGCCCACGAAGCAACGGCTGAGACCTAAGATAAATGTCGAGATGTATTTTGTGCACACAATGCTGGAACACTTCGAAGAGTGATTCTGCCCGACAATCCTGGCAGCAGAGTGGGTAGAGAGGCACATGGGACAGATACATGATATAACCCTTTCACCACAAAGCACTGCGATATACTTCCCTCCTCTTTATCTAGATACAATCACTTAACTCTCGCTGGAGCAGTGAGCACCCCACATCTTTGCAGAATGCTTCCTCTTTGTAGTAACTTTTATGCAATTTTCAAAAGGGTAAATTAAAGATGTAAATAAAACAGGGAACTGAAAGCCGAGCTGGCACATGTTGCGGGGCTCAGGCTCGCCAATGCAGCGAACCGACACAATCATCGACCACAATCAATCAGCACGTGAAGCAAAACCTAAAATAAACCCAAACACCACTAGACATTGGCGGACAGGGGGCGCAGTACTTCAGTTCAGCTAGTTAGTGAGTCCCCTCACACGCCTATCAAACCTGCACAGCTCCAGGGACTCCACTTTCAAATGGAATCAAAGAGATCCTTGAAAAAGTAATATTAAAAGTTTTGAAGAGTGAGCGGGAGAGTGGGATTAGACTGGGTGGGATATTAAAGGGTATGGGGAGTGAGCGGGAGCGTGGGATTAAGACTGGGTGGGATATTAAAGGGGTGCCACAGGGATCAGTGCTGGGGCCTCAACTACATACAATCTATATTAATGACTTGGATGAAGGGACCGAGTGTACTGTATACAAATTTGCTGATGATACGAAGATAGGTGGGTTAGCAAGTTGTGAGGAGGACACAAAGAGTCTGCAAAGGGATATAGATAGGTTAAGTGAGTGGGTAAAAATTTGGCAGATGGAGTATAATGTGGGAAAATGTGAGGTTATCCACTTCGGAAGGAAGAATGAAAAAGCAAATTATTATTTAAATGGAGTGTGACTACAAAATGCTGCGGTACAAAGGGATCTGGGAGTCCTACTAGATGAAACACAAAAAGTTAGCATACAGGTACAGCAAGTAATTAGGAAGGCTAATGAAATGTTGGCCTTTATTGCAAGGGGTATGGAGTATAAAAGTAGGGAAGTTTTGATGCAACTTTACAGGGCGCTGGTGAGACCACACCTGGGGTACTGCGTACAGTTTGGTCTCCATATTTAAGAAGGGATATACTTGCATTGGAGGCAGTACAGAGAAGGTTCACTAGGTTGATTCCTAGGATGAAGGGGTTGACGTATGAGGAAAGGTTGAGCAGGTTGGGTCTATACTCATTGGAGTTTAGAAGAATGAGAGGTGATCTTATTGAAACATATAAGATTCTGAGGGGGATTGACAGGGTGGATGCGGAGAGGGTGTTTCCCCTAGTGGGGGTATCTAGAACTAGGGGGCATAGTTTCAGAATAAGGGGTTGCCCATTTAAGACGGAGATGAGGAGGAATTTCTTCTCTCAGAGGGTCGTGAATCTTTGGAATTCTCTACCCCAGAGAGCTGTGGAGGCGGAGTCATTGAATATATTCAAGGCGGAGATTGACAGACATTTGAACTACAAGGGTATGGGGAGAGAGCGGGAAAGTGGAGTTGAGGCCAAGATTGGATCAGCCATGATCTTATTGAATGGCGGAGCAGGCTCGAGGGGCCCATTGGCCGACTCCTACTCCTGTTTCTTATGTTCTTATGGTGCGTGAGGAGGAGCGTGGGATTAGACTGGTAGGATATTAACGGGTGCGGGGAGTGAGCGGGAGAATGAGATTAGACTGGGTGGGATATTAAAGGGTGTGCGGAGTGAGGGGGAGAGTGGGATTAGACTGGGTGGGATATTAAAGGGTGCGGGGAGTGAGGGGGAGAGTGGGATTAGTCTGGGTGGGATATTAAAGGGTGCGGGGAGTGAGGGGGAGAGTGGGATTAGAATGGGTGGATATTAAAGGGTGCGGGGAGTGAGGGGGAGAGTGGGATTAGACTGGGTGGGATATTAAAGGGTATGGGGAGTGAGGGGGAGAGTGGGATTAGACTGGGTGGGATATTAAAGGGTACGGGGAGTGAGGGGGGAGAGTGGGATTAGACTGGGTGGGATATTAAAGGGTATGGGGAGTGAGGGGGAGAGTGGGATTAGACTGAGTGGGATATTAAAGGGTATGGGGAGTGAGGGGGAGAGTGGGATTAGACTGGGTGGGATATTAAAGGGTGTGGGGCGTGAGGAGGAGCGTGGGATTAGACTGGGTGGGATATTAACGGGTGTGGGGAGTGAGGGGGAGAGTGGGATTAGACTGGGTGGGATATTAAAGGGTGCGGGGAGTGAGCGGGAGAATGGGATTAGACTGGGTGGGATATTAAAGGGGGTGGGGAGTGAGGGGGAGCGTGGGATTAGACTGGGTGGGATATTAACGGTTGCGGGGAGTGAGGGGGAGAGTGGGATTAGACTGGGTGGAATATTAACGGGTGCGGGGAGTGAGGGGGAGAGTGGGATTAGACTGGGTGGGATATTAACGGGTACGGGGAGTGAGCAGGAGAGTGGGATTAGACTGGGTGGAATATTAAAAGGTATGGGGAGTGAGGGGGAGAGTGGGATTAGACTGGGTGGGATATTAACGGGTGCGGGGAGTGAGGGGGAGAGTGGGATTAGACTGGGTGGGATATTAACGGTACGGGGAGTGAGCAGGAGAGTGGGATTAGACTGGGTGGATATTAAAAGGGTACGGGGAGTGAGGGGGAGAGTGGGATTAGACTGGGTGGGATATTAAAGGGTACGGGGAGTGAGGGGGAGAGTGGGATTAGACTGGGTGGGAGAATAAAGGGTGCGGGGAGCGAGAGGGAGAGTGGGATTAGACTGGGTGGGATATCAAAGGGTACGGGGAGTGAGGGGGAGAGTGGGATTAGACTGAGTGGGATATTAAAGGGTACGGGGAGTGAGGGGGAGAGTGGGATTAGACTGGGAGGGATATTAAAGGGTGCAGGGAGTGAGGGGGAGAGTGGGTTTAGACTGAGTGCAATATTAAAGGGTACGGGGAGTGAGGGGGAGAGTGGGTTTAGACTGGGTGGGCAAACATGGCAGATGGAGTATAATGTGGGAAAGTGCGAGGTTATACACTTTGGCAGGAAAAATAAAAAAGCAAACTATTATTTAAATAGAGAGAGATTACAAAACGGCGACCTGGGGGTCCTTGTGCATGAAACACAAAAAGTTAGCATGCAGGCACAGCAAGTAATCAAAAAGGCAAATGGAATGTTGGCCTTTATTTCAAGGGGGTTGGAGTATAAAAGCAGGGAAGTCCTGCTACAACTGTACAGGGTATTGGTGAGACCACACCTTGAGTACTGCGTACAGTTTTGGTCTCCTTATTTAAGGAAGGATATACTTCCATTGGAGGCAGTTCAGAGTCGATACACTAGGTTAATTCCAGAGATGAGGGGTTTGACTTATGAGGAAAGGTTGAGCAGGCTGGGCCTATACTCATTGGAATTTAGAAGAATCAGAGGTGATCTGATCGAAATATAAAATACTGAGGGGGCTCGACAGGGTAGATGCAGAGAAGATGTTTCCCCTCATGGGGAAATCTAGAACTCGGGGGCATAGTTTCAGAATAAAGGGTCGCCCTTTTAGAACTGAGATGAGGAGGAATTTCTTCTCTCAGAGGGTCGTAAATCTGTGGAATTCTCTGCCCCAGAGAGCTGTGGAGGCTGGGTCATTAAATACATTTAAAGTGGAGATAGACAAATTTTTGCAAGATAAGGGAGTGAAGGGTTATGGGGAGCGGGCTGGGAAGTGGCTTTGAGCCCAAGATCAGACATGATCTTATTGAATGGCGGAGCAGGCTCGAGGGGCCAAGTGGCCTATTCCTGCTCCTATTTCTTGTGTTCTTAAAGGGTACGGGGAGTGAGGGGGAGGAGAGATTAGACTGGGTGGGATATTAAAGGGTACGGGGAGTGAGCGGGAGAGAGAGATTAGACTGGGTGGGATATTAAAGGGTACGGGGAGTGAGGGGGAGAGCAGGAGAGTGGCTGGGATATTAAAGGGTATGGGGAGTGAGGGGAAGAGTGGGATTCGACTGGGTGTGATATTAAAGGGTATGGGGAGTGAGGGGGAGAGTGGGATTAGACTGGGTGTGATATTCAAGGGTACGGGGAGTGAGGGGAGAGTGAGATTAGACTGGGTGGGATATTTAAGGGTGTGGGGAATGAGGGGAGAGTGGGATTAGACTGGGTGGGATATTAAAGGGTGCGGGGAGTGAGGGGGAGAGTGGGATTAGACTGGGTGGGATATTAAAGGGTGCGGGGAGTGAGGGGGAGAGTGGGATTAGACTGGGTGTGATATTAAAGGGTACGGGGAGTGAGGGGGAGGAGAGATTAGACTGGGCGGGATATTAAAGGGTAGGGGAGTGAGGGGGAGAGTGGGATTAGACTGGGTGGGATATTAAAGGGTACGGGGAGTGAGGGGGAGAGTGGGATTAGACTGGGTGGGATATTTAAGGGTGCGGGGAGTGAGGGGGAGAGTGGGATTAGACTGGGTGGGATATTAAAGGGTACGGGGAGTGAGGGGGAGGAGAGATTAGATTACTCCCATCTGCACTACTTACTGTCTGACGTGACTTATTGGCAGCAGGCTCACACTGTGTGATGGCTCCCCGTGAACAACTATGGGGCAAAGAGCACGCAACTTTACTTTAACAGTTGTTATTATTTTTTCCTCAAGCAGTACTGCCTTTCCTCGCAGTTTATCTAACACACGCCCAAAGTAACTCAGAGAATTCTCGGTCAGTCCGCTATCTTGACATCTCGACGCACCTCAATGCTGCTGATATTCTGGAAACACTAGCACAGTGACAGCCTGCCGATGGTACTGGCTTTGCAGCAGTATGGGGCCGCACTCTACACGCAGCTGAATCAGCAACACTAGTATTAATTTTACCTCGAACTGTATGAAATGGCCTTCAAACAGACCAGACCTTGATTCCCTGTGGCTGGGCTTAATTCTCAGCCAGATACCAGAGGTGAGAGGCCGACAGTACAGTCTGTGCCTCCTGGGGTTCTTTTTATTAGGGCCAGGTAGGAAGTTTCTAATGAATGAGAACGACAGTGTAACAGCTGGAATGGAATCAAAAATAAACTCTCGATGTTCAGACGAGGAAACGATTGAGCAACAAGCAAGCTGAAATCAGTCCAGCTTCGTCCTGTCTTTGCTGTTACGAGACCTTCAAACAGCAAGAACAGAGGCTTCTTCTGGTGCAAGTTTACTGAAAAGCAGCTCATTAAATCAAATAGTAGAAATGAGTACTTGTGGGTTCAGTACAACAACAACAACTTGCCTTTATATAGCGCCTTTAACGTAGTAAAACATCCCAAGGTGCTTCACAGGTGAGTTCCCAATCAAAAATTAACATTGAGCCACATGAGGAGACATTAGGACAGGTGACCAAAAGCTTGGTCAAAGAAATAGGTTTTAAGGAGCGTCTTAAAGGAGGAGAGAGAGGCGGAGAGGTTTAGGGAAGGAATTCCAGAGCTTAGGGCCCAGGCAGCTGAAGGCACAGCCACCAATGGTGGGGCGAAGGGAGTGGGGGATGCTCACAAGGTTAGAATTGGAGTAACGCCGAGACCTCGGTGTATTGTAGGGCTGGAGGAGGTTGCAGAGATAGGGAGAGGCAAGGCCATGGAAAGGTAGCAGTCTATTGGTTGTGTGTCAGTAACATCTCTCCGAGCATTAAGATGTGAAATTACTGAACACAGACAGAAAGTCTCCGTCCCTTTCTCCCTACGTAAGCTTTGCTCTAAACACTAATGATTGGGGCTTTGTAGAGTAAACAAAGAGTTGGAGAAGCTGCAACAGGTCAGCTATTGAAAGAAAGACTTGCATTTCTATAGCGCCTTTCATAACCACCGGACGTCCCAAAGCGCTTTACAGCCAATGAAGTACTTTTTGGAGTGTAGTCACTGTTGTAATGTAGGGAATGCGGCAGCCAATTTGTGCACAGCAAGCTCCCACAAACAGCAATGTGATAATGACCAGATAATCTGTTTTAATGATGTTAATTGAGGGATAAAGATTGGCCAGGATACCGGGGAAAACTCCCCAGCTCTTCTTCAAAATAGTGCCATGGGCTCTTTTATGTCCACCTGAGAGAGCAGACGGGCCTCAGTTTAACGTCTCATCCGAAAGACGGCTCCTCCAACAGTGCAGTGCTCCCTCAGTACTGCCCCTCCGACAGTGCGGCACTCCCTCAGTACTGTCCCTCCGACAGTGCAGCACTCCCTCAGTACTGCCCCTCCGACAGTGCAGCGCTCCCTCAGTACTGCCCCTCCGACAGTGCAGCACTCCCGCAGTACTGCCCCTCCAACAGTGCAGCGCTCTCTCAGTACTGCCCCTCCGACAGTGCAGCACTTGCTCAGTACTGCCCCTCCGACAGTACAGCACTCCCTCAGTACTGGCCCTCCGACAATGCGGCGCTCCCTCAGTACTGCCCCTCCGACAGTGCAGCGCTCGCTCAGTACTGACCCTCTGACAGTGCAGCGCTCCCTCAGTACTGCCCCTCCGACAGTGCAGCGCTCCCTCAG
The DNA here is from genome assembly GCA_030390025.1 of Squalus acanthias. Lineage (NCBI taxonomy): Eukaryota > Metazoa > Chordata > Chondrichthyes > Squaliformes > Squalidae > Squalus > Squalus acanthias. The sequence goes on along the minus strand of CM059429.1, from coordinate 1,698,507 downwards.
TACTGCCCCTCCGACAGTGCAGCGCTCCCTCAGTACTGCCCCTCCGACAGTGCGGCGCTCCCTCAGTACTGCCCCTCCGACAGTGCAGCGCTCCCTCAGTACTGCCCCTCCGACAGTGCAGCACTCCCTCAGTACTGCCCCTCCGACAGTGCAGCACTCCCTCAGTATTGCCCCTCCGACAGTGCAGCACTCCCTCAGTACTGCACCTCCGACAGTGCAGCATTCCCTCAGTACTGCCCCTCTGACAGTGCAGCACTCCCTTAGTACTGCCACTCTGACAGTGTTGCACTCCCTCAGCACTGCACTGGCGTGTCAGCCTGGATATTTGTGCTCAAGTGGCTGGAGTGGGACATCCAAGGATATACAACGTTTCTTGGTTCAGAACCTCAACAGTGCCCAGGCTATCCCCACCATCCTCCTGCAGCTGATCAGAAGGGTAACTGGCTTTCAAAGACATCTTCCCCCAACAGGTCGGCAGGTACATCAATGAGCGAAGGGGAACATTCACCACTCAGCACTATACTCGTGTGTTACTGAATGTACTAAACGGCACAGGGAATGTTTGTCGCAATTAGTATAGCTCGACAACAGCTGTGCTTAGAAGAATGAAAGACTTGCATTTCTATAGCACCGTTCACAACCTCAGGACATCCCAAAGCACTTTATAGCCAATGAAATAGTTTTTTGAAGTGTGGTCACATTTGGAATGTAGGAAAGAGAAGGGACAGAGAAAGAAGAGATCGATGGTTATGGTGAGAGGGTAGTTAGGGCCTCTGTTAGAAAGTGAGGGGTTTGGAATTTACAAGTCCCCAAAAAATCCACAGTTCCAGATTCTTACACAATGCACAATGAGACAGAAATTAATTAATCTGGAGCAGGAAGCAGGTGAGAGGACAGAAAGCAGTAAGAGCTGTTAAAGGAGAGAGGGGAATCGAGAGTAAACAGTGAGCTGGAAGTATTACAGTGTGAGGTTCCGTTTTAAATCTCGGGCAGAAGGAGCGAGGCGATCAGTCTGCTTCTGCACAATTCTCGATACAATAACATTTATACACGGAAAAATCCAGGGAAAAAAGTGCCATCTTCAGGAGCTGTGATTGGGACAGAGCTGGGATTTCCCTGCCTCACGAACGAGGCTCCCTCTCCCACAGGGAGCAGGACCTGTTCCAACTTTCAGTTCCTCCACCTACTGCTCAACGAGCAGCTTTTGGCAAATTCAATATTTTAAAAACTCTACTCCCAATGATCAAGTTTCAAAATGTTTTTATAGGAAATAATTTGGAGAAATTCACCAGTCAATCATCACAATCAGTTCCATCTGTACCGGACTCAACCGACACTCTGGTACAAGGAGCAGCATAGACCAGTGACTCAACAGACCATAATACCACCATCACTGATCCCTAACGCCACTGACCCCTAAACTCACTGACCTTTAACACCACTGTCACTGACCCCTAACGTCACTGACCGCAATCGGCATTACTCCCCTGGTCTTTAAAGAGTTGAGGTGATGGGTGGATTGCTGGAATTCTGTCCCATGGGTGGGTGCCATGCCTCACTAGTGCAGAGAGGGTACAGAATTGATCTCACCTTTTCATTTTTTATGATCGTGAGATTGTGGGCATCGCTGGCAAGGCCGGCATTTATTGCCCATTCCCAGTTGCCCTGGGAAGGTGGTGGGTCCTCTTCTCGAACCACTGCAGTCCGTGTGGTGAAGGTACCCCACAGTGCTGTGAGGGAGGGAGTTCCAGGATTTCTTCCACTGTGTCATGACATGGTGGCAAGTATGAACAGACAAACTTGCATTGAGGGATGAGGGACTTCAGTTATGTGGAGAGACTGGAGAAGCTGGGATTTTTTTGAATTGGCAGGGCCACAGGGAAAGAGCAGGGAGTGGGACTAATTGGACGGCTCTTCCTATGATTCCATTTTGCACCTTTCACATCCCCCAGAATTCACAGTCAATGAATTACATTCAAAGTGTAGCCACTGCTGTTAGCGAGATAAAGGAAGGTCGAGAGAAATCCCAAAGAGACAGAGAATTCCGCTTGTTTACGACAGTACAGTGATCCCTGAGCGACAGCCGGTCTCACAGATGTGCAGCATTACACCGTGCAGGCTACACACGGGCTCAGGGTGTGAAAGGACGCAGAGTCAGGTCCCGACTGTTATGGTCAGAACTCGCTGGTATTTGCCTCCGAGTACAGAGAAATGTGCCAAAAAATCCCACAGCAGCCAATGCAATCTGTGTGTTGGAAATCATGCTGGTGGAACAGGAATGCGAAGCAAATTGTCCGTATAAGGATACAATTGTGCTTCAAACCCTTTTAGGGAGCAGAATCTGGTCCTGGTCAAGGAACTGAATATATTTAGGTGGTGAATGTAGACGGCCAGGATCCTCTCCCCTCCATTATACTCATCTCACCTTTCAAAACACCAAATGCTGAACAGAATTATAGCCAGCTCAGTATTGTTGTGATCTAACCGTGCGGATAGACACAGTAACTCCTGTCTGTAGTGAGTACCCCAGCTGATGGCCAATCCCGCAATAAATTAAAACACTTTCTGTCAGTTTTCTCCACCGTTCTTTGAAGTTGTTAACTCATGTTAGGGTACAATTCTCTGTATTAACTCTCAATGGAGTACTGTTCCACAGGCGCTGTCCCATCAAACACTCCCAGGGCAGGTACAGCACGGGTTAGATACAGAGTAAAGCTCCCTCTACACTGTCCCATCAAACACTCCCAGGGCAGGTATAGCACAAGTTAGGTGAGAGTAACTGCCCTTGACATCAAGGCAGCATTTGACCGAGTGTGGCTTCAAGGAGCCCTAGTAAAACTGAAGTCAATGGGAATCTGGGGGAAAACTCTCCACTGGCTGGAGTCATACCTAGCACGAAGGAAGATGGTTGTGATGGTTGTGAGGAGTGTGATGGAATACTCTCTACTTGCCTGGATGAGTGCAGCTCCAACAACACTCAAGAAGCTCGACACTATCCAGGACAAAGCAGCCCGTTTGATTGGCACCCCATCCACTTCCTTAAACATTCACTCCCTCCACCACCAGCGCACCGTGGCTGCAGTGTGTACCATCTACAAGATGCACTGCAGCAACTCGCCAAGGCTTCTTCGGCAGCACCTCTACCACCTAGAAGAACAAGGGCAGCAGGCGCATGGGAACACCACCACCTCCAAGTTCTCCTCCAAGTCACACACCATCCTGACTTGGAAGTATATCGCCATTCCTTCATCGTTGCTGGGTCAAAATCCTGGAACTCCCTCCCTAACAGCACTGTGGGAGTACCTTCACCACACGGACTGCAGCGGTTCAAGAAGGCGGCTCACCACCATCTTCTCAAGGGCAATTAGTGATGGGCAATAAATGCTGGCCTTGCCAGCGACGCCCACATCTCACGAATAAATAAATAAAAAAAAGAATACAGAGTAAAGCTCCCTCGACAACTCATATTCAGTTAAGGAGCAGCACTAGCAGGGGTCTGGGGAGAGGGGGGATTCCTGCACCATCAGCTGGGAAATGCTTTGTTTTAGGACTAGCTGCAGCAGTCTGAAGGAAACAGAAGAGAGTAGACAGTGAGGGGGAGAGGCGGTTGTAGGCAGATGGGGCGAGGGGGCTTGGATAGGTAAAAAGAGGGGGCACAGTGCAGGGGCTGGAGGATGGAGGGGCAGGAAGAGCAGGGGAGTCAGATTTAGGACAAAAGTTTGTGCCATGTATCCATGTAGGAAGACCTACAATACTGTCAGCTACACATTAGTGACAGATTTGGACATTGCACTTAACAGGAACAAGATTAAATCTGAGCCGTTGATGGGAATCATTTATCCCCTCTGTCTACAGTAGATTTTTACTCGACTTTAATTGGCATCCAGGAGCCTTAAATTGATGTCTCCCAATCTGTTTTAACGAGCTGCACAGCTATTGAGAACAAGCCCAAGTTCCCAGGTTAGTTATCCGATGACTGACTGGCACCGCGCGGTGTTGCACGTCACGGTTACTGAGCTGGGATGAGCCAGAATTCGTTGCATTTTATTCCTGTGTTTTGTCGAGAGTCTCGCAGTGACCTCACCTCAGCACAATCGTCAGTGTGGTTACTTGACGATCACTAGAGGAAGTTTTTAATCTGGATTCCTCACACTTTCTCCTTTACAGCAGGTTGATTTTTATGAAATCTGACAGCCCGAGTATTATGCTTTGAATCGCTATTGCGTTTCTGAACTGTCCTGGGGCCAATATTTATCCCTCAACCAACATCATTAACACAGATTGTCTGGTCATTATCACATGGCTGTTTGTGGGAGCTTGCTGTGCGCAAAGTGGTTGCCGCGTTTCCTACATTACAACAGTGACTCCACTTCAAAAAGTACTTCATTGGCTGTAAAGCGCTTTGAGACGACCGGTGGTCATGAAAGGCGCTATAGAAATGCAAGTCTTTCTTTTCTTTTTGCTTTTTAAATAGCGGACAAAGTTATATCTATTGAGATGATTATCTTTGTGCATGTGTCATTTTAACAGCTGGGAACCATTGCTTTTTATAATTCACCCAACTGTGAAAACCATCGTCATGTGTGATGTATCGGAGGGTCAGGACAGCTTGTGAACATTTACACAGCAAGATTCCAGAGGAGTTGTCCTGATGACTGACTAAATCAATGACCCGCCCAGTGAGGTACTGAGTCGTACAGAGCGGGGAGCTCGCAGTGTCAATCCCGCTCTACACTGACTTAGCTTCACAAGAGAAGTGGGCTCAGAGCCCCTGGGGGGAGGGTAAAGGTCAGCTGTGGCTCTCACTCCTCAAACTTGGTAGAGTGTGGGTGTTGGATCAGGACAGGACCAAGCCCAAGCTCAGCTCGGATTAACCCCCCCCCCACCCCCCATCCTCCCCACCCTGCCCTCCCCGTCTAGACTCGCACACAAGGGGCGGCTCCCCAGGCGAGGCACTGAGGCCAGTGCGATTGGAAGAAGGCAGTGGAAAAGTTGGGGGAGGGGGTTTTGGGGGAGTGGGCGGGATAGGTGGGGAAGGGGCCGGGAGGGGGGCAGGTTGGGTGGGGGGGTCCCCGGTTGCACCATAATTCAGGCGGCTGTCATTTCAAAGACCCGGCGGGAAAGTGCTCCCATCCAGCGCTGCTCAGGGAGATGCCGCAGACTCAGTGAGACTCAATCCTTCCTCACAGTAAGAGGCTGCCATTTATCCAGCACCTTCTCCCAGGAGCACCTCAGACAGTTCCATGGACAGACAGGAAGGTACTTTGAAACGCAGGAACTCCAGCCAAGCAACAGTCGAGCGCCGAATGCTCGTAGAATGTGTGTCTTGTTTCCAGGTGATGGGTACCACAGGTGACGGGTACCACAGGTGACGGGTACCACAGGTGAAGGATACCACAGGTGACGGGTACCACAGGTGAAGGGTACCACAGGTGACGGGTACCACAGGTGAAGGGTACCACAGGTGAAGGGTACCACAGGTGATGGGTACCACAGGTGAAGGCTACCACAGGTGACGGGTACCACAGGTGAAGGGTACCACAGGTGATGGGTACCACAGGTGACGGGTACCACAGGTGACGGATACCACAGGTGAAGGGTACCACAGGTGACGGGTACCACAGGTGACGGGTACCACAGGTGACGGATATCACAGGTGACGGATACCACAGGTGACGGGTACCACAGGTGAAGGGTACCACAGGTGACGGGTACCACAGGTGAAGGGTACCACAGGTGACGGATACCACAGGTGACGGGTACCACAGGTGACGGGTACCACAGGTGACGGGTACCACAGGTGAAGGGTACCACAGGTGATGGGTACCACAGGTGACGGGTACCACAGGTGACGGGTACCACAGGTGAAGGGTATCACAGGTGAAGGGTATCACAGGTGAAGGGTATCACAGGTGACGGGTACCATAGGTGACGGGTACCACAGGTGAAGGGTACCACAGGTGACGGGTACCACAGGTGAAGGGTACCACAGGTGAAGGGTACCACAGGTGATGGGTACCACAGGTGATGGGTACCACAGGTGAAGGGTACCACAGGTGACGGGTACCACAGGTGAAGGGTACCACAGGTGACGGATACCACAGGTGAAGGGTACCACAGGTGATGGGTACCACAGGTGACGGGTACCACAGGTGACGGGTACCACAGGTGAAGGGTACCACAGGCGATGGGTACCACAGGTGAAGGGTACCACAGGTGAAGGGTACCACAGGTGACGGATACCACAGGTGAAGGGTACCACAGGTGAAGGGTACCACAGGTGAAGGGTACCACAGGTGACGGGTGACATGAATCTTGTATGAAGTAATACTGGGCGGCCTGCTGGTGGCGCTGTCCAGGGAGAGTATAAATACTCGGGCATGGGCCCAGCTTGCTTAGGACATTCCTCAACAGGAACTAGTGAAGGACACAACTAGATCTCCATGTTGGAAAACAGTTGATTAAAGCTTTGTTTAACGCTTAGACCAAGTGCCTCGTAGTTTTCTTATGTCAACGGGTCCCACAGGTGACGGGTATCACAGGTGACGGGTACCACAGGTGATGGGTACCAAAGGTGACGGGTACCACAGGTGATGGGTACCACAGGTGACGGGTACCACAGGTGATGGGTACCAAAGTGATGGGTACCACAGGTGACGGGTACCACAGGTGACGGGTACCACAGGTGCGCTCTGGACACAACAAATAACCTCAGGCAGATTACAAGACAATTTTTGAAAAGCTGAAACAAGTTTATTGGTTTGTTGAAACCACTCAAAGACCAAGGGCAAAAAATTCGGGTGTTTAGCGCCGGCTGTTACTGCCCTATTCAGGGGAAAAAAATGGCGACCAACGCACTTTCACCCGCTGCCGGCGGGTCCCGCGGCGGCCGCCATTTCCAGCGAGTCGGCAGCGCTGCCATTACCTGCTCTCGCTGAATGTATTGTAATGAGTCGGGGCGTGACGTCAATCGCCGTGCAACACCTAGTTGACACCCGCTCATCCATTTTGGATATCGTTGCTCCTCTTGCCGCCCTCTCTAAAGCAGGCCCGTGTGTGCAGCCGCTGAAAGCGCTCCAGCAGCGTTAACGGCCATGAGGAGTCTGGCGGGACTTGGCAGATTGTAGACGAGGATGGAGGCTGACAAATGGAAAACAGCTCAGACGGATGCCGGAACTTCAAATGCCTCCTTTGCCAAGGTTCTTCATTTTTTGCCCATCAGTGGGCCGGGGGTTGCAATTTCTGGTGGCTTTCCGGGAGGCCTGCAGTGTTTGTGGGTCAGTCAATCAATGGGTGAAACCTTGTGGCACAAGCTTTTCGTTCAGAACTGAACACCTGCACAAAACTGCAAATCCCTCGGAGGATTCCGAGCAAATAAAAAACACGAATTGCCAAAGAGCATCAGAGTGGCTAGAACCCCATTGCTTCGTTTGAAGATCATCTCTGATAAGATCTATTTTATCTTTATGCTAGCGTCACCAGAACGTCACCCCCTGGAAAATCTGGATTTCAGATATAAAAATTCTGATTAATTTATTCAAAATTCCATAACCTATTATTTATCAAATATATATTTTAGGCTAGAAATTTGTTACAGCCAAGAAATGGGCAGTGTTTAGACTAAAAAAGGTTAAGATGCGCCACCTGAATATTGTTTAGGATGCAGGCAAAATTCGTGCTCACGCCTCATTAAAATGATTGCAGTCTTGATTCTAGTCTCAAAGCTCAAGCTCATGGGCGTTACACTGAAAAGCTGGACCAATATCGGGGCAGTCTATTTGCAAGTAATGATTGCCACAGGATTTTTTCACTACTTAAAGGGAAGGTTCATTGATGCTGCAGCACCTCATTGTCAGGATTGTTGGCACTGCAGCTGCCCCAACAACCATGAGAAGAAGGTCAAGGAGAAGGAAGAGTGGTTTACAAATCCTGATGGCAGGTCGCCGCCTGAGGGAGAGAGCCCGGAGGTTCTCGGATGAAGCTTTGGAGGATTTGTTTTTTACGGTGGCGAGAAGGCGGGTGGTCCTGTACCCAGCAACTGGCAGATTGGGAGCAGCGCGAGAGCGGACCGACCTGTGAGGGAACAGGCGAAGGAGGAGCGAGGAAATAAAGCCTGAGGCTCGAGGCCCAGACCGAGCTATTGGGAGCAGCAGCGAGAGCGTTTTGGATACTGCTGGGGGAGATGGTTTCTCAGGGGAATGCAGCAAGAGCCAAGTCCGTGGCACTACGAGTGGCTCAGCTGCACAGGGGGGCAGAAAAAAGAGTGGAGAGCAATAGTGATAGGGGATTCTATCGTAAGGGTAACAGATAGACGTTTCTGTGGCCGCAGACGTGACTCCAGGATGGTATGTTGCCTACCTGGTGCCAGGGTCAAGGATGTCACTGAATGGCTGCAGGACATTCTGAATGGGGAAGGGCGAACAGTCAGAGGTTGTGGTCCATATCGGTACCAACGACATAAGTAGAAAGAGGGACGAGGTCCTGCAAGCAGAATATAGGGAGCTAGGAAATAAATTAAAAAGCAGGATCTCAAAGGTAGTAATCTCAGAATTACTCCCAGTGCCACGTGCTAGCGAGAGCAGAAATAGGAGAATAGACCAGATGAATGCGTGGCTGGAGAGATGGTGTAGGAGGGAGGGATTTAAATTCCTGAGGCATTGGGACCGATTCTGGGGAAGGTGGGACCTGTACAAGCTGGACGGGTTACACCTCAGCAGAACCGGGACCAACATCCTCGCAGGGGGGTTTGCTAGTGTTGTTGGGAAGGATTTAAACTAGTTTGTCAGGGGGCTGGGAACCTAAGTGTGGGCCCAGAACGGAGAGAAACAAAGCTGGAAGTGCAGTTAGAAAAGTAGTCAGCAAAACTAGTAGAGAGCAGAAACAAAGGCCAACAGTAAAGAGGGTCAAAGTACAGAAAAATATTAAACAGGCAAAGTTGAAGGCACTTTATCTAAATGCACGTAGCATTCGCAACAAGGTGGATGAATTAATGGCACTAATAGAAGTAAATGGGTATGATGTAATTGCCATTACAGAGACATGGTTGCAGGGTAACCAAAGCTGGGAACTGAATGTTCCAGGGTATTCAACATTTAGGAAGGACAGACCAAAAGGAAAAGGAGGTGGCGTAGCGCTGTTAATAAGGGCTGAGATCGGTACGGTAGAGATAAAAGATCTTGGCTTGGCAGATCGTGATGTGGAACTGGAATCAGTTTGGGTGGAGCGAAGAAACAGCAAAGGCCGGAAAACCTTGGTGGGAGTTGTGTATAGGCCACCAAACAGTAATGGTAATGTAGGGCACAGTATCAATCCAGAGATTAGAAGTGCATGTAACAAGGGCAATACGGTAATCATGGGGGACTTTAATCTACATATTGACTGGGCAAATCAAATTACCACTAATGGTGTGGAGGACGAATTCTTGGAATGCATGCGAGATGGTTTCCTGGATCAGGATGTGGAGGAACCATCCAGGGAACAGGTTATTCTGGATCTGGTACTGTGTAATGAGAAAGGGCTAATCAATAATCTTGTGGTAAAGGGGCCTTTAGGGACATGTGACCATAATATGAATGAATTTTTCATTAAGTTTGACAGTGATGTAGTCCAATCTGAAACTAAGGTCTCCAATCCAAACAGAGGAAACTACAAGGGTATGAGGGACAAGTTGGCCATGGTAGATTGGGAGACTACACTAAAAGGTATGAAGGTTGACATACAATGGCTAACATTCAAGGAAATAATGCATAATTTGCAACAAACATATATTTCTCTCGGGCATAAAAACCCAAAAGGAAAAGTGATCCAACCATGGCTAACAAAAGAAATTAAAGCCAGTATTAAGTCAAAGGAGGAAGCTTATAAAGTTGCCAGAAAAAGCGGTCAGCCTGAGGATTGGGATCTTTTTAGAAATCAGCAAAGGGGGAACAAGAAATTGATAAAGAAATGGAAAATGGAATATGAGCACAAACTCGTGAAAAATATAAAAATGGATTGTATAAGCTTCTGTAGGTATGTGAAAAGGAAAAGACTGGCGAAGGTAAATGTAGGTCCTTTACAGTCAGAGACGGGAGAATTTATAATGGGGAATGAGGAAATGGCAGAGAAATTACATAAATACTTTATTTCTGTCTTCACGGAGGAAGACACAAAAAACCTCCCAGAAATACGAGAAAACCAAGGGTGTGGCGAGAATGAGGAACTTAAAGAAATTATTATTAGTAAAAAAACAGTACTAGCAAAATTAATTGGACTAAAAGTCGATAAATCCCAAGGACCGGATGACCTACATCCTAGGGTTTTGAAAGAGGTGGCCATTGGGATAGTGGACGCATTGGTTGTCATCTTCCAAAATTCTATAGATTCTGGAACGGTTCCTGCAGATTGGAGGATAGCAAATGTAACCCAGCTATTTAAGAAAGGAGGGAGAGAGAAAACGGGGAACTACAGACCTGTCAGCCTCACATCAGTAGTTGGGAAAATGCTGGAATCTATTATAAAGGATGCAATAACTGGGCACTTAGAAACGAATAGTAAGATTGGGCAGAGTCAACATGGATTTATGAAAGGGAAATCCTGTTTGACAAAACTATTGGAGTTCTTTGAGGATGTAACTTGTGGAGTAGACAAAGGGGAACTGGTAGATGTGGTGTATCTGGATTTTCAGAAGGCCTTCGATAAGGTCCCACACAAGAGGTTGGTGAACAAAATTAGGGCACATGGAATTGGGGGTAATATACTAGCATAGATTGAGAAAACAAAGAGTAGGGATAAACGGGTCTTTTTCAGGATGGCAGGCTGTGACTAGTGGGGTACCGCAAGGATCGGTGCTTGGGCCCCAGCTATGCACAATCTATATCAATGATTTGGATGAGGGGACTAAATGTAACTTTTCCAAATTTGCTGATGATACAAAGCTCGGTGGCAGTGTCAGTTGCGAAGAGGATGTGAAGAAGCTTCAAGGGGATCTCGACAGGCTCAGTGAGTGGGCGAGAACATGGCAGATGGATTATAATGTGGATAAATGTGAAGTTATCAACTTTGGTAGAAAAAACAGAAAGGCAGAGTATTTCCTAAATGGTGAAAGATTGGGGAATGCAGATGCTCAAAGGGACCTGGGTGTCCTTGTACATGAGTCACTGAAAGTGAATGTGCAGGTGCAGTAAGCCATTAGGAAGGCAAATGGTATGTTGGCCTTCATTACAAGAGGATTTGAGTACAGGAGTAAAGAAGTCTTACTCCAATTATATAGGGCCTTGGTGAGACCACACCTGGAGTACTGTGTACAATTTTGGTCTCCTTACCTAAGGAAGGATATACTTGCCACAGTGGGAGTGCAACGAAGGTTCACGAGATTGATTCCTGGGATGGCGGGACCGTCGTATGAGAAGAGATTGAGTAAACTAGGCCTGTATTCTCTTGAATTCAGAAGAATGAGAGGGGATCTCATTGAAGCATACAAAATTATTACAGGGCTTGATAGGGTGGATGCTGGGAGAATATTTCCCTTGGCTGGGGTGTCTAGAACCAGGGGCCACAGCCTCAGGATAAAGGGTAGGCTATTCAGGACTCAGATGAGAAGAAATTTCTTCACACAGAGGGTGGTGAATCTTTGGAATTCTCTACCCCAAAGGGCTCTGGAGGCTCAGTCATTGGGTATATTCAAAACAGAAGTCGATAGCTTTTTGACTAGTAAGGGCATCAAGGGATATGGCGATAGGGCCGGTGAATGGAGTTAGATACATAGAAGATAGGAGCAGGAGTAGGCCATCCGGCCCTTCGAGTTGAGGCAGAAGATCAGCCATGATCTCATTGAATGGCGGAGCAGGCTCGAAGGGCCGAATGGCCTACTCCTGCTCCTATTTCTTATGTTCTTATGAGGCTCTCGCCACAAGTCTGCCATACTATGTGGAGGGAGGTGGCACACCACATCACGGGCAGCACTGTGGTCCCCTGACCCACACCCAGTGCAGGATGAAGTTTAACGACCTCACACGGGTGGTCAGGGTGAGCGAAGGCTTCAACAAATGCTACATACCACCGTCTGTACCACAAGCTTCACACACTACTCAATACACCACACCCCCAGCACTCACCCACCAACAATCTCTACCTACAAACACTCACACCCACATCTTACACCTTGCACACAATGACAGCTATTCAACTATGACAGACACATCACCCAAACACATTGCTCCACACTCACTCACAACTTTCCTTTCTCTTGCAGGCCAAGGTGGCTCACAACCGGCATGAGCAGGGGCGCACAGGTGGGGGACAAGCCCACACTGAAGAGCTGAGCCAGCTGGAGATCGATGGGCGCTGGGTCGTGGGCACCGTGGCCATCAGTGATGTTGACCTCCTTGGGGACAACAATAGTATGTTCATTCCTGCTCCTTCTCACATCCCACTTCCCCCTCAGCCCACAATCTTTTCTCACTTTCAAGCTACTTATGCTGTAGGCATGTATTTCTCCCTTCCTGCTCCCCTCCCCTCACCATAACCCAACTCTTGTGACTTTGTGCTTGCAGATAATCAGCAAGCACCTGAGCAGCCTGTCCCCGAGGGCACCGATGAGCGTGAGGGGGGAGAAGAGGAGGAAGAAGAAGACACCGCGTCACTACATGTCTCACCCACAGGCACCAGTTCAGATACTGACACTACGTGTTCTTTAGAGGCTAGTATAGTAGTGGGATCAGCCCACAATCTTTTCTCACTTTCAAGCTACTTATGCTGTAGGCATGTATTTCTCCCTTCCTGCTCCCCTCCCCTCACCATAACCCAACTCTTGTGACTTTGTGCTTGCAGATAATCAGCAAGCACCTGAGCAGCCTGTCCCCGAGGGCACCGATGAGCGTGAGGGGGGAGAAGAGGAGGAAGAAGAAGACACCGCGTCACTACATGTCTCACCCACAGGCACCAGTTCAGATACTGACACTACATGTTCTTTAGAGGCTAGTATAGTAGTGGGATCTGCACAGGGTGATACACCAGGGACGAGTGGGCTGCAGCAATGCTAGGGGGAAAGGGTAGCTCGGGAGCCAGCTCCCCGGAGGGCGAGTTCTGCTGCACAGGACTCAGATGAGGACCTCGATGGGGAGGCCTCCAGAAGAAGGGTGATGGGCATGCACACAGAAATTATAGGTGCACTGGCAAGGCTGCCAGAGAGTCTCTCGGCAATGGCAAGGAGCGTGGAAGAGTCCACCTCCAACACTGCACAGGGCTCTGCGCAGAGCTTGGAGCCCTTACCGTACACTCCCAGAGAGACTGTGGCGGCCCAGATGTGACGGCGCGCATGATGAGCAATGTCGCAGCTTCCATCGCAGCACAGGCGGAAGCGACCCAACATCTTAGTGCTGCAGCGGAAGCTCAGACTGCTCTCATGCAGCCTCAGTGTGATGCCACGCAAGCTCTGACTGCTGCCATCGTGGCTGGGTCTACCACCGTCGACAGGGTTTTTCATGGTGTCGCAGCAGGACAGCAATCTGTGCTGTAACAGGTTGCTAGCGATGTTGAGGTGCTGCCCTGGGGGAGTGGCAGTGGGTCAGTGGAGCAGGAACCTGCTGTCCTCTCTCAGGATGACAGCATTCCTGCTCCCACCACTGCCACTCCGCCATTGCCCTTGCAACTGCCTGTCAGCCAGCCCAGACTGCTGCCGCACATGCTGAGGTGGTGCAGTCTACAGCCTGGCCTTCTAGGTCCACAGCTGGTCGGGGTCATCCTGCAAGGCCATGTGAAGTGTCCCGCACAGAAACTCAGCAGTCTTCCACCAGCCGTGCTGCAGCCACTGGGGGAGCACTGCGTAGGAGCACTAGAGTAGGTAAAGGCACACGAACAACAGGCACTAAGGGATGGCACGGGGTGATTAGTTAATAGCTTGCATGTAATATGTGTGATATGTTTATAGATAAATTTATTAATTGTGTTTGGAATCTTTTGTGGTGTCTCTCATTTCAGCTTTGTGCCCAGGAGGAAGCTGTGATATGGCCTGCGATAGGGATGGTACGATGGGGAGGTGGAGCTACGGGTTCTGGGGTTTCATTCAAGTGAATCGGAGGCTGATGAGTCGGTCACGGACAGCCCGTCTGGAAGGCCGATTGTCTGGCTGCCTCCTCCCTCCCTTCTTTTCCTCCTCATCCTTGTCTTCTTTCTCCTCTCCCTCGTCATCCTCCTGAGGTGGTCCCGCAATCCCAGGTGGCAAGGGCTGCGCCCTCATGATGGCCAAGTTGTGAAGCATGCAGCAAACCACCACAAAATGGGACACCAGCTCAGCCAAGTACTGAAGGGCTCCTCCCGAGCAGTCAAGGTAGCGGAACCGTTGCTTCAGTAGGCTGATGCTCTGCTTGATGATGTTCCTGGTGGCAACATGGCTCTCATTATGTGAGTGCTGGGGTTGCGAAGGGGACTCATAAGCCAGGTGGAGAGCGGATAGCCCCTGTCTCCGAGCAGCCACCCTCGAGCTTGACGTGGTGGCTGGAAGAGTGCTGGAACATGTGCCTGCTGCCAGGATAGCGGGCACTGACATTGAGGATTCGCGGTCTGTGGTCGCACACCAACTGCACATTAAGTGAGTGGTAGCCTTTGCGGTTACAGAAGATCTCAGGATTGTTATGCGGTGCCCGCAAAGCCAGGTGGGTGCAGTCAATGGTGCCCTGCACCATGAGGAATCCCGCTATCCTGGCAAAGCCACATGCATGCTCGTCCTGCTTCTCTCTGGTGATCGGGAAGCCAATGTAGTCCCTTCTCCTTCTGTAGAGAGCGTCTGTGTCCTCCCGGAAGTGATAGACGGCGAACTGTGAGATGTTAGATATGTCTCCTACTGCAGACTGGAAGGATCCGCTGGCGAAGTAATTGAGGGCCACGGTGACCTTGGCTGCCACTGGGAGAGCCGTGGTCGCCCTCGTCTGAGGCTGAGGTCTGGTTGCAGGAGGTGGCAGCATTCTGTGACCACCTCCTTGCTGAAGCGAAGTCTCCTAATACACTGCTCCTCGCTTAATTGAAGGTAGGAGAAGTGATGTCGCAAGATCCTAGAAGGGTAAGGCCTCCTGTTGAGAGCCCTGATGGCCCTCCTCCTCCCTCTGCGCACATGTTCCCGTCTTTCTCGCTGCCTCCGCTCCCTCTGTTGTAGATCCTGGAGGGTGAGGTCGACTGCCAGTACAGCCCCCATGACTTTTAACAAGTGTCGATAGAAGCGTTTCAAAAAAAATGATGGAGTATTGTACTTGCCAGAATACTCCCTGATACCAAATAACCTTGAAATAACTAAAGAAAATTCTTGTAGCTGCAGGAAGTAGCTCACAGCCACTCAAACAGCGAAACCCGGTCAGGTGCGAGTGATTGGTGAGGATCCCTTTAAATAGCGTCGCTGGAGCCGGCCTCCTGCCACTGCCGCCACCTCAACCTGTTGCTGCTTTCTCCAGCCAGTAAGTTCAATGGCCAAAACGAAGTTGGGAGATCGGGCATCAAGTGAGCGTTGCACACTCACTGATGGCAGAATCTCCGTGATTGCGATGTCCCCGGCGAGCGGGTTTAGCGGCAGCGCTACCAGCAAGATGGATGTGGCGTGCGCTGCTCGAACCGCCATCAGCTGGTGATAGAGCGCTGAACGGCGTTTTAGCTCCATCTCGTGGCGCTATGGCGCTAAACACACGAATTTATCCCTGACTGTGTCGAGTATGCAAGTCCCACTAAAAGCTGGCACGATTATTACACATTGAAACGCTTTCAACCATTGGGGAAAGATTAGTGTTACAGAGAATGCAGATGCATTCATTCATGAACTATTAAAAACTCAACAAACATCAGTGGCGGGTAATATTGTTGTAGCAAGTACGGCAAATCTTCCGTACCTGGCCTACAGGTTCGCCCCTTTCTCCCCCGTTCTCCTTCACTGCAAGCGGGAGACAGACGCGACCTTCGGCCTCCTGCTGAGCTTAGCGCTGGAAAGAGCGCGTTACACCACAAAATCAACACGACGCTCTCTCGGCGGGCAGCCGTTAGCCGTGGCTGGCGCTGTTAACGGCAGGTTTCCAGTGTACTGGCATTTTTAGCCACAACAGTTTTTCCGGTGATAAAGATCAAAAGACAGAAGGCGAACAATTTAGATTTAACAATATCACAGAGCGGGGGTGAGTGCGTGGAACGAACTGGAGAGCTACCTGGCAGAGATGGGAGTGAGAGAGAGATTAGTTCAGGGCAATATTGAAGCCATTGGACCAACAGTGTTATAAAGATAAGCGGAGAGTCCATCCAGCTGATCCATCCACAGCAACGGGAATGGTAGGGTCGCACCACTGAGCCAAGGATTACACCAGTCCTGAAATCGCCTTTTCCCAGTCTGTTCCTGTCCGTTTCTCCCACAGCCATCGTCTAATACTCAGAATTAAACTTTTCAATTCAACTGACTATCTCTGTCAGATTTCAGGATATCTGAATTTTTGTCATGGAAGAATATTGGGATTAGACTGGGTGGGATATTAAAGTTAAAGCACATGGGATTGGGGGTAAGGTACTGTCTTGGATAGAGAACTGGTTGGCAGACAGGAAGCAAAGAGTTGGAATAAACGGATCTTTTTCCGAGTGGCAGGCAGTGACTGGTGGGGTACCGCAGGGATCAGTGCTAGGACCCCAGTTATTCACAATATATATTAATGATCTAGACGAGGGAACTAGATGTAATATCTCCAAGTTTGCAGACGACACAAAGCTGGGTGGGCGTGTGTGCTGTGAGGAGGATGCAGAGAAACTCCAGTATGATTTGGACAGGTTGTGTGATTGGGCAGATGCATGGCAGATGCAGTATAATGTGGATAAATGTGAGGTTATCCACTTTGGTGGCAAAAACAGGAAGGCAGATTATTATCTGAACGGCAATAGATTGGGAAATGGGGAAGTGCAACGAGACCTGGGTGTCCTTGTGCACCAGTCGTTGAAGGTAAGCATGCAGGTGCAGCAGGCGGTTAAGAAGGCAAATGGTATGTTGGCCTTCATAGCGAGAGGATTCGAGTACAGGAGCAAGGATGTCTTGCTGCAGGTGTACAGGGCCTTGGTGAGACCACACCTTGAGTATTGTGTGCAGATTTGGTTGCCTTATCTGAGGAAGGATGTTCTTGCCATGGAGGGAGTGCAGCGAAGATTCACCAGACTGATACCTGGGATGGCAGGAATGATGTATGAAGAGAGATTGGGACGATTGGGCTTGTATTCGCTAGAGTTTAGAAGAATGAGAGGGGATCTCATTGAAACTTATAAAATTCTAACAGGACTAGACAGCCTAGATGCAGGAAGGATGTTCCCGATGGCGGGGGAGTCCAGAACCAGGGGTCACAGTCTAAGGATAAGGGGTAAGCCATTTAGGACTGAGATGAGGAGGAATTTCTTCACCCAGAGAGTGGTGAACCTGTGGAATTCTCTGCCACAGAAGGCAGTTGAGGCCAATTCATTAAATATATTCAAGAAGGAGTTAGATATATTTCTTAAGGCTAAAGGGATCAAGGGATATGGGGAGAAAGCAGGGACAGGGTACTGAATTTGGATGATCAGCCATGATCTCATTAAATGGCGGAGCAGGCTCGAGGGGCCGAATGGCCTACTCCTGCTCCTATCTTCTATGTTTCTAAAGGGTGAGGGGGAGAGTGGGTTTGGACTGGGTGGGATATTAAAGGGTGTGGGGAGTGAGGGGGAGAGTGGGATTAGACTGGGTGGGATATTAAAGGATACGGGGAGTGAGGGGGAGAGTGGGATTAGACTGGGTGGGATATTAAAGGGTACGGGGAGTGAGGGGGAGAGTGGGATTAGACTGGGTGGGATATTAAAGGGTGTGGGGAGTGAGGGGGAGAGTGTGATTAGACTGAAACATTTTATGGTTGTATAATCAGATCTAAGGGGAAGAAATACTTTTAAACCTGGCACTATTTAAGGGTTGTCTCATTGCCTCACCAACAACAATGTTGATTATCCAAGATATTTTAATCCATAGTTGATTTTACAGAGAAAACTATCGAAAGAAGAGGCAGGCTGCATACCTCTGGGAACGTCGGACTCAAACCAGACATTAAGATTTTTGATTCAGGAATTCCAGATGGTTTTGAAGTTTCCAATCGACCCGCGTCTGTCATGTTCCCACTTTGCAGCAGCAACGTTTCAGGGAATTGGGTTTTCTAATCAACCCAATAAACCGAGTGCAGTGAAATCAAAACGATATTTACAGGCCGCAAACATAATGTCATTTGATCAGGGCATTGACTGTAAGCCAAGTATTAGCCTGTTTTTTAATCTCACAACTCTGCCTTCTGAAGGTCATTATTTTTGAACAATGTACTCCTGCTAGATAGACTCTCTTACTGAAAACAGCGTGTTCGTTTGCCAGTCTCCTAGCACAGACTGATCACAACTGCCAGATCAAACATTAGACACGAGGGAATAGATGGACATTTCAGAAGGTGCGTTGGATTCCTGAGAGACGGCAAGCTTTGCTGAATCTGGGTGTGCTGCAGTCCCACACAAACCCCATTCATATTCCACAACATTCTGTAATATAACCCCAATACTCACACACATGGCCTGGCATAGGACTTCCTCAAAATTGGTAGATCTCAGCAGGCAACGAACAACAGTCGCTGCATCCTACATCCGGGTGTCAGCTGTGGCTCAGTGGGCAGCACTCTCGCCCGAGTCAGAAGGCCATGGGTTCAAGTCCCACTCCAAAGACTTGAGCAGAAAAATCCAGGCCGACACTCCAGTGCAGTACTGAGGGAGCGCCGCACTATCGGAGGGGCAGTACTGAGGGAGTGCTGCACTGTCAGAGGGGCAGTACTGAGGGAGTGCTGCACTGTCGGAGGGGCAGTACTGAGGGAGTGCTGCACTGTCGGAGGGGCAGTACTGAGGGAGCGCCGCACTGTCGGAGGGGCAGTACTGAGGGAGTGCTGCACTGTCAGAGGTACCATCTTTCGGTTGAGATGTTAAACCAAAGACCCCGTCTGCCCTCGCAGATGGACGTAAAACATCACAGTGTGTCCTGGCCAATATTTATCCCTCAACCAACATCACTAAAACAGGTTATCTGATCATTATCACATTGTTGTTTGTGGGAGCTTGCTATGCACAAATTGGCTACCGCATTTCCTACATTACAACAGTGACCACACTTCAAAAGTACTTCATAAACTTGAGCTCATCCTAAACTCTGCTGCACGTATCCTAACTCGTACCAAGTCCCGTTTACCCAACACCCCAGTGCTCACTGACCTACATTGGCTCCCGGTCCGTTATCATCTTGAATTTAAAATTCTCATCCTTGTGTTCAAATCCCTCCATGGCCTCACCCCTCCCTATCTCTGGAACCTCCTCTAGCCCTACAACCCTCTGCGATCTCTGTGCTCCTCCAATTCTGGCCTCTTGCGCATCCCCCGATTTTCTATGCCCCACCATTGGCGGTCGTGCCCTCAGTTGCCTCGACCCTAAGCTCTGGAATTCCCTCCCTGAACCTCTCCGCCTCTCTCTCCACCATTAAGATGCTCCTTAAATCCTGCCTCTTTGACCAATCTTTTGGACTCCTGGATTTGGGGAGTGGATGGTGCAGTGTGGGGGTAGGGTGTGTGGCCTCTATATTCAGTGGGAGTCAGAAAGTGATTTGTGCTCAGTGGGGTCTGTGGAGATAAATCGCATGCTTATCCTTTACCGCTTTAGTACGTTTCACACTTTGCTCAGGATTCTGTGTGTTTTGTCCATTGATGCCTTGCCCGGTTCCACATTCTGGCAGTGCTCAGCTGAGCGGATATTTTCAGTGCATCACCAATGGAGCAAATGACAGGGCTCTCTTTCACCGATTATATACTGCTGCCAATGGGAAGACCGATTAATCTTGACCGCTTCGGTCTCTGCGTTTTGTATGGCTTCCTGGCAGAGCACAAGTGAGAGATCTTTTGTTCAATGTGTAATAATCCCCAAAAGGAATGATTTGCAGGGCTATGGGGTAAGAGCGGGGGAGTGGGACTAATTGGAGAGTTCTTTCAAAGAGCCGGCACAGACACGATGGGCTGAATGGCCTCCTTCTGTGCTGTAAGATTCTATTTGGAGCTGTCACGTAACGTTAGGCGCTGTCCCATTGTGGTCAGTCAGTTACATAACATTATGCTGACTGGGCCACCTACAGGTGCAGCATCTTTGGAATCCTTAAACCACTCACTGTTCTTAATATATAATTGATAATTCTACACCTATAACAAAGTGATGAGGCAAACTAACCAGGCCCAAATTTAACTCATTCATTCCGCCAACCTCAGTTTTGAAAGGCACAAATGTACTTTATAAACAAACAGTAAAACACTGCACAGAATGACAAACTCTTGCAGTTCAGTCACGGATTAACAGTTCCACGTTGCGTCGCTGTGACATAGAAACTGCTTCACTGCAACACAAAGTGCGCCGTTACACACGCTCGGTTATGTGCAGTAAGTCTATCGGCAATATCCCAGCGATCTCTCAAAATAACTATTGTTGGAATTCATCAAAATTCCCCCAGCCCTCTCCTCAAGGTTCCAAACATGCGAGGAATTTGAAACAAAAAGAATGACGGTGTCTGATTTTAGTTCCCTCCTCACATCTGTATATCCGAGGACCGCAGCAAGACATCAGAGGAGCTTTGCAGCATTGGAATTTCTGGCTTCCAAACCAGAAACATACCATGGCACAAGGTTCGGACTCAGGGTGGCCTGCTTTGGATTGGAGACCTTCAAACTCGGCCTTCTTTGCTTTTCAAATACAGAAAATAAAGGCTGTTAAAAAAGCATACGCGATCCATAGCTTTGGGTTCAAGTCTCACTCCAGAGACTTGAGCACATAATCTAGGCTGACACTCCAGTGCAGTACTGAGGGAGCGCCGCACTGTCGGAGGTGCCGTCTTTCAGATGAGACGTTAAACCGAGGCCCCGTCTGCTCTCTCAGGGGAATGTAAAAGATCCCGTGGCACTATTCGAAGGAGAGCAGGGGAGTTCTTCTCAGTGTCCTGGTCAATATTTATCCCTCAATCAACATCACTAAAACAGATTATCTGGTCATTATCACATTGCTGTTTGTGGGAGCTTGCTGTGCACAAATTGGCTGCAGTGTTTCCTACATTACAACAGTGACTACACTTCAAAAGTACTTGATTGGCTGTAAAGCGCTTTGGGACGTCCTGAGGTTGTGAAAGGCGCTGTAGAAATACAAGTCTTTCTTTCTTATAAACAGAGGCATAGAGTACAACAGCAAGGAAGTTATGCTAAATCTTTATAAAACACTGGTTAGGCCTCAGCTGGAGTATTGTGTCCAATTCTGGGCACCGCACTTTAGGAAGGATGTCAAGGCCTTGGAGAGGGTGCAGAGGAGATTTACCAGAATGATTCCAGGGATGAGGGACTTCAGTTATGCGGAGAGACTGGAGAAGCTGAGATTGTTATCCTTAGAGCAGAGAAGGTTAAGGGGAGATTTGAAGTTTTCAAAATTATGAAGGGTTTTGATAGAGTAAATGCGGAGAAACTGTTTCAAGCGGCAGGAGGGTCGGTAACCAGAGGACACAGATTTAAGGTAATTGGCAAAAGAGCCAGAGGGGAGATGAGAAGAATCTTTTTATGCAGCGAGTTGTTGTGATCTGGAATGCGCTGCCTGAAAGGGCGGTGGAAGCAGATTCAATAGTAACTTTCCAAGGGGAATTGGATAAATACTTGAAGGAGATAAAATTTGCAGGGCTCTGGGGAAAGAGCAGGGGGAGTGGGACTAATTAGGAAGCTCTTTCAAAGAGCTGGCACAGGCACGATGGGCCGAATGGTCTCCTTCTGTGCCATATCGTTCTGTGATTCTCTGAAAGGCTCACCATAAACCGGCAGACACACTCACAAAGGAAGGCCAGATGTGTCAACAGAGCAGTCAAAATACGGCTGTTCAAAGTATTTCAGTACCTTTGAAATGCCAAACAAAACAGACCCTGTGCACATCCAAGACTTTGCAACTTTGCCAAACTCAAAGACGTTCAATGTCATTATGTTGCTCTTCTCAACTTGAAAGGTTGTTTGTCTGAACCTAGGTCCTGCCCCAGTGTCTGAGGACGAGCTGTACTATTGGTCTCTCGCCAATCCTATCTGTTTTTCCCTACTATTTTACTTTTGAGGAAACAAAATGGAACTCTCAAAGGCCTTCGTGATAGTGAGTCAAGCTCGTATCGACTTGCCCCCCTCCCTCAATCCCCTCCCCCTCCACTCCCCACAAAATTGCTTTCAGAGAAGTTGAACCAGCCTGGCCTTCTTGGGCTTTACCTGCCTGGTGAGGGCAGCAGGAAAGGTAAAGCATCTCCATGTTCTGCACACTAGCTGAAATCTGCATCCAAGGGTTTAGGATCCCTTTAAAAGAATCATTTCACCTGTAGAGAGGATCCTGGGCAATCTGAGCGCTCCACAGTGAAGCAGACGGGATCCTCACTGTAATGTCCCAGTTGAAGAATCGCAGACAGTTCTTGCTTTAACATCACATCTCAAGGGTGCAAGAAGGGGCCTTGGTTTAATGGTAGAAAGGCCCTGGTTTAATGACACATCTGAAGGACGGCAGCAGCTGAGCAGACTCCCCTACTGTACCCATGTAAGATGTCTCACTCCCCGCACCACATCTCGCCTCTCTGAGTGAGGTTGCTAAAGTTAATGATAAATTCGGGCAGATTTCTGCTGTGGCCCGGTTCACTAGGAACTGAGTATGGCCAAATTCACATCATGTGGACCCAGCAGAAGGACAACACTTTCATCCCATCAGATGCCAGAGATGAAAGATCTGCCTGCTAATGCGCTGGACCATCCAGTCCATTTTCAGAGTCCCGCATCTATTTTTAATTTTGAAAGGATGACGTTAGAATGACATTTTTCTGGAACATTTCACTGGGTCTCTCAGTCGATGAATCAGAGGCAGTAGCGACACAAAAGGGGGCGAAATCGGTCTGGCGGGTGCGGGAGCGCGACACGAGCGATAGGGAATCAGCAGCCATGTTTTATTCCACCCCACTGCCCGAATTTTTTTTTTATTCGTTCATGGGATGTGGGCGTCTCTGGCAAGGCCAGCATTTATTGTCCATCCCTAGTTGCCCACGAGAAGGTGGTGGTGAGCCGCCTTCTTGAACCACTGCAGTCCGTGTGGTGATGGTACTCCCACAGTGCTGTTAGGGAGGGAGTTCCAGGATTTTGACCCAGCGACGATGAAGGATCGGCGATATACTTCTAAGTCAGGATGGTGTGTGACTTGGAGGGGAACTTGCAGGTGGTGGTGTTCCCATGCGCCTGCTGCCCTTGTCCTTCTAGGTGGAAGAGGTCGCGGGTTTGGGAGGTGCTGCCGAAGGAGCCTTGGCGAGTTGCTGCAGTGCATCTTGTAGATGGTACACACTGCAGCCACGGTACGCCGGTGGTGGAGGGAGTGAATGTTTAAGGTGGTGGATGGGGTGCCAATCAAGCGGTTTGCTTTGTCCTGGATGGTGTTGAGCTTCTTGAGTGTTGTTGGAGCTGCACTCATCCAGGCAAGTGGCGAGTATTCTATCACACTCCTGACTTGTACCTTGTAGATGGTGGAAAGGCTTTGGGGAGTCAGGAGGTGAGACACTCGCCGCAGAATACCCAGCCTCTGACCTGCTCTTGGAGCCACGGTATTTATGTGGCTGGTCCAGTTAAGTTTCTGGTCAATGATGACCCTCAGCATGTTGATTAGTGGGGTATTCGGCGATGGTAATGCCGTTGAATGTCAATAGGTGCTGGTTAGACTCTCGCTTGTTGGAGATAGACATTGCCTGGCACTTGTGTGGCGCGACTGTTACTTGCCACTTATCAGCCCAAGCTTGAATGTGATCCACGTCTTGCTGCATTCGGGCATGGACTGCTTCATTATCTGAGGAGTTGCGAATGTCACTGAACACTGTGCAATCATCAGTGAACATCCCCACTTCTGACCTTATGATGGAGGGAAGGTCATTGATGAAGCAGTTGAAGATGGTTGGGCCTAGGACACTGCCCTGAGGAACTCCTGCAGTGAAGTTCTGGGGCTGAGATGATTGACCTCCAACAACTACAACCATCTTCCTTTGTGCTAGGTATGACTCCAGCCAGTGGAGAGTTTTCCCCCTGATTTCCATTGACTTCAGTTTTACTAGGGCTCCTTGATGCCACACTTGGTCAAATGCTGTCTTGATGTCAAGGGCAGTCACTCTCACCTCACCTCTGGAATTCAGCTCCTTTGTCCATGTTTGGACCAAGGCTGTAATGTGGTCGGGAGCTGAGTGGTCCTGGCGGAACCCAAACTGAGCATCAGTGAGCAGGTTATTGGTGAGTAAATGCCGCTTGATAGCACTGTCGACGACACCTTCCATCACTTTGCTGATGATTGAGAGTAGACTGATGGGGCGGTAATTGGCTGGATTGGCTTTGTCCTGCTTTTTGTGGACAGGACATACCTGGGCAGTTTTCCACACTGTCGGATAGATGCCAGTGTTGTAGCTGTACCGGAACAGCTTGGCTAGAGGCATGGCTAGTTCTGGAGCACAACTCTACAGCACGACAGCCGAGATGTTGTCAGGGCCCATCGCCTTTGCTCTATCCAGTGCGCTCAGCTGTTTCTTGATATCACGTGGAGTGAATCGAATTGGCAGAAGACTGGCTTCTGTGATGGTGGGGACCTCAGGAGGAGGCCGATATGGATCATCCACTCGGCACTTCTGGCTGAAGATGGTTGCAAACACTTCACCCATGTCTTTTGCACTCGTGTGCTGGGCTCCGCCATCATTGAGGATGGGGATATTCATGGAGCCTCCTCCTCCTTCCGTTAGTTGTTTAATGGTCCACCACCATTCATGACTGGATGTGACAGGACTGCAGAGCTTTGATCTGATCCGTTGATTGTGGGATCTCTTAGCCCTGTCTATAGCATGCTGCTTCCGCTTTTTGGCATGCATGTAGTCCTGTGTTGCAGCTTCCCCAGGTTGGCACCTCATTTTTAGGTACGCCTGGTGCTGCTCCTGGCATGCTCTTCTGCACTCCTCACTGAACCAGGGTTGGTCCCCTGGCTTGATGGTAATGGTAGAGTGAGGGATATGCCGGGCCCTGAGGTTACAGATTGTGGTGGAATACAATTCTGCTGCTGCTCATGGCCCACAGCGCCTCATGGATGCCCAGTTTTGAGCTGCTATATCTGTTCTGAATCTATCCCATGTAGCACGGTGGTAGTGCCACACAACACCATGGAGTGTGTCCTCCGTTTGAATACGAGATTTCGTCTCCACAAGGACTGTGCGGTGGTCACTGCTACCAATGCTGTCATGGACAGATGCATCTGCGACAGGTAGATTGGTGAGGACGAGGTCAAGTAGGATTTTCCCTCGTGTTGGTTCTCTCACCACCTGCCGCAGTCCTAGTCTGGCAGCTAAATCCTTCAGGACTCGGCCAACTCGGTCAGTAGTGGTGCTACCGAGCCACTCTTGGTGATGGACATTGAAGTCCCCCACCCAGAGTACATTCTGTGCCCTTGCTACTCTCAGTGCTTCTTCCAAGTGGTGTTCAACATGGCGGAGTACTGATTCATCAGCTGAGGGAGGGCGGTAGGTGGTAATCAGCGGGAGGTTTCCTTGCCCATGTTTGACCTGAAGCCATGAGACTTCATGGGGTCCAGAGTCAATGTTGAGGACTCCCAGGGCCACTCCTTCCCGACTGTATACCACTGTGCCTCCACCCCTAGTGGATCTGTCCTGCCAGTGTGACAGGACATACCCAGGGATGGTGATGGAGGAGTTTGGGACATTGGCTGAAAGGTATGATTCTGTGAGTATGACTATGTTTGGCTGTTGCTTGACTAGTCTGTGGGACAGCTCTCCCAATTTTGGCACAAGTCCCCAGATGTTGGTGAGGAGGACTTTGCAGGATTGACTGGGCTGGGTGTGCCGTTGTCCTGTCCGTAGCCGGTGCCGAGATTGATGCCGGATGGTCCGTCCGGTTTTATTCTTATTAATGGGCCAGAAATTCGGGTCTCCACAGGTGAGTACGCGCTGTGTACTCACCCGTAGACCCAACGAAAGTACTGCACATGCGCTGGAAACCGGAACTTCCGTTCCCCTGAAGGAAGGGGTTCAGAGGTCGAACACGTGCGCCGGAGATGCAGCGCGCACGCAGCGAACTTCGTGTTTTTTTTCAGGTTTCTCCGTGAGGGTAAGTACGGAGAAGCTGCGCAGGAAAAAAGGAGGCGCAAGGCCTGCTTTGAACAAGGTAAGTGGTGAATTAAGTACAATTTAAACATTTTTTCAACAGGTTTATCTTTTTTACATACTTTAAAGAAAGGTAAGTTTATTTTTAGCCCCGTTAAAAACTGTAATTAATTTTTTCAAAAATTAAATTTTTGTTTAAAGTAGTTAATTTATGTAATTTATAGTTATTTTAAAAATGTGATTATTTTTTTTTATTTATTTGAAGTTTTAGTGAGGTTTTGGGGCCGATCTCTATTCATAGATTTGACAGGTCTTCCCGTCAAAATCTATGAATGGAGATTCCCTGCTCCAATTGGCTCTCCATGGCCCACGTGATCCCAGGGGACGCTTCGAACTAACTGCGCCCCTGGGATACGCAAGCACTGCGCGCCGGCAGCTGCAGGAGGCCCAGGAGCCGAATTTCACGTGGGCCCGAAGCACAACGGCAGGCGCGCTAGGTAAGTACGCGCGCGATCCTTGCACCCGCGGGAAGCCGGAGAGCCGAATTTCTGGCCCAATCGTAGCGGTTGTGCACAACAGAGTGGCTTGCTAGGGCATTTCAGAGGGCAGTTAAGATCAATAAATCAATAGAAAAGAAATTTGAATGGGCTGAACAGGCTGGGGCTTGTTTCTCTAGAAAAGAGAAGGCTGAGGGGCAACCTGATTGAGGTCTTTAAAATTCTGCAAGGGTTTGATAGGGTCGACGTAGAGAAGATGTTTCCATTTGTGGGGGAGACCAGAACTAGGGGCCATAGATATAAGCTAGTGACTAATAAATCCAATAGGGAATTCAGGAGAAACTTCTTTACCCAGAGAGTGGTGAGAATGTGGAACTCGCTACCACAGGGAGTGGTTGAGGCGAATAGCACAGATGCATTTAAGGGAAAGTTAGATAAGCACATGAGAGAGAAAGAAATAGAAGGATATGTTGATGGAGTGCGATGAAGTAGGGTGGGAGGAAGCTCGGTTTGAGTATAATTGTATGTAACGCGGGGAGGGGGGCGATTCGCTATCATCAGTTTCGGGCCCCGCCCCCACCCATGACCAATTTCACCCCCATTGTGTAAGTGTATAATAATATTTGAACCCCCAACTGTTCACTCTCACACTACTGACCCGGGCACTGATTCACAAGGTGTGAACACCGTTCCTCGTTATACTGTTAAATGCTTTCTATGTAGTGTGGGACTTCAGCAAGCATAGTTAGCCTTAACTCACAAACTATGAAGCACATGTGAATGAAGTAAAACTATCAACTGCGCTACTGTGACCTCCATCTGTTTTGGTTTTAAATATTGGCACAACAGGTTCTGGCAGTCTTAAGTGGCAATCACTGGGAGTGGAATGGAAAATACAATCTCCATCTCCATGCACTGATCTCAAGAGGCCCATCTGTCAGTCCCTTGTAACCCCTTATCCTTGGTAGCAAGATCTTACAGGAAATTTTGGAGGCATGGAAACAAGTATGTACCCAATCACTGAGAGCATCTTAATGGGGCTCTGATAAGGATTGAGATACAACCTGAGCTCTCCTGCATTGCCCAGTGATATGCATCAACTCAAAATAGTTAGATATCAGGTCTAATGCAGCAACATTTCCATTTACTGCCATCTTGTGTGTTGACACAATGCGACTGACAATCTGGCGCCCTCCAGAAAAGATAAGGAAATCTTTCCATTTAATTTCGGAATCGTAAACGCTTTCTCCCATTTGCAATAACCATTTTCAACGAGCTCCAATGAGTAAGTGTTGAAGCTGCTCACATCTACAAGTTCTGCCCGTTTACACCGATGCTAAAATGTGTCCCCGAAGCTCTGGAATTCCCTCCCTAAACCTCTCCGTCTCTCCGCCTCTCTCTCCTTTAAGACGCTCCTTAAAACCGACCTCTTTAACCAAGCTTTCGGTCACCTGGCCCAATATCTCCTTATGTGGCTCGGTGTCAAATTTTTTTTGATAACGTTCCTGTGAAGAGCCTTGGGGCATTTTACTACATTAAAGGCGCTCTATAAGTACAAGTTGTTGTTGTCTGAAAATCTAGGCTATGATCTGCTCACCTGTGCATCTGAAGTTGCACTTGATTCATAATGATCAGAAAGCAAGGTTGGCGGAGGTGGGAATCCCCCAGGGAATGTCGAGAACTGGCTCAATCCTTCTGCAGGCGGAGGAGGTAGAGGAAATTCACCTGTAGACAAAACAAGGAAATTCAAATATCATTAATCTTAGTTCAACTGGCCAACATTACAAACAGAATGCAATGCAGAAACTAATTACCCAACACAACAATCGCACAACACACAGAAAACAGGCTCTTTGCCCTAACTAATCAATGAATAAGCAGTGTTTCAGAAAGAGAATGTGCTTTTCTGCTGCTTCCTCCACTGCTCACTGCCCTCCCGTTACTCTTTACGCCTCTGTCTTTTTATTTCTATTTAGCCTGGGTTTGAGCCCCACTCCAGAGACTTGAGCCTATTATCTAGACTGACACTCCCAGTGCAGGACTGAGGGAGTGCTGCACTGTCGGAGGGGCAGTACTGAGGGAGCGCTGCACTGTCGGAGGGGCAGTACTGAGGGAGCGCTGCACTGTCGGAGGGGCAGTACTGAGGGAGTGCTGCACTGTCAGAGGCGCAGTACTGAGTGAGTGCTGCACTGTCGGAGGGACAGTACTGAGGGAGCGCTGCACTATCGGAGGGTCAGTACTGAGGGAGCGCTGCACTGTCGGAGGGTCAGTACTGAGGGAGCGCTGCACTGTCGGAGGGACAGTACTGAGGGAGCGCTGCACTGTCGGAGGATCAGTACTGAGGGAGGTGCCGTCTTTTGGATGAGACGTTAAACCGAGGCCCCGTCTGCCCTCTCAGGTGGACGTAAAAGATCCCAGGGCACTATTGGAAGAAGAGCAGGGGAGTTATCCCCGGTGTCCTGGGGCCAATATTTAACCCTCAACCAACATCAATAATACAGTACCGTGGCTGCAGTGTGTACCATCTGCAAGATGCACTGCAGCAACTCATCAAGGCTTCTTTGGCAGCACCTCCCAAACCCGCGACCTCTTCCACCTAGAAGGACAAGAGCAGCAGACGCATGGGAAGACCACCAGCTCCAAGTTCCCCTCCAAGTCACACACCATCCTGACTTGGAAGTATATCGCCAATCCTTCATTGTCGCTGGGTCAAAATCATGGAACTCCCTCCCTAACAGCACTGTGGGAGTACCTTCACCACACGGACTGCAGTGGTTCAAGAAGGCGGCTCACCACCAGCTTCTCGAGGGCAACTAGGGATGGGCAATAAATGCTGGCCTTGCCAGCGATGCCTACATCCCATAAACGAATAAAAAAACCCAGATTATCTGGTCATTATCACATTGCAGTTTGTGGGATCTTGCTGTGCGCAAATTGTCTGCCATGTTTCCTACATTACAACAGTGACTGCACTTCAAAGGTACTTCATTGGCTGTAAAGCGCTTTGGGACATCCTGAGGGTGTGAAAGACGCTATAGAAATACAAGTCTTTCTTTCTGGTTCTTGATCTGCATTGATAGGCCCACACCCCGCCACACGCCTGAATACAGACTCGACCCAACTTATCAGTGTCCTGTCTCTGTATCTCAAACCAGGAGAGACTCCGGCCTGTGTCAGTGGGAGAGGAGGAGAGACTCGGCCTGTGTCAGTGAGAGAGGAGGAGAGACTCCGGCCTGTGTCAGTGCGAGAGGAGGAGAGACTCAGCCTGTGTCAGTGCGAGAGGAGGAGAGACTCCGGCCTGTGTCAGTGGGAGAGGAGGAGAGACTCCGGCCTGTGTCAGTGGGAGAGGAGGAGAGACTCCGGCCTGTGTCAGTGGGAGGGACGGAGGAGAGACTCCGGCCTGTGTCAGTGGGAGAGGAGGAGAGACTCCGGCCTGTGTCAGTGCGAGAGGAGGAGAGACTCCGGCCTGTGTCAGTGGGACGGAGGAGAGACTCCGGCCTGTGTCAGTGGGAGGGACGGAGGAGAGACTCCGGCCTGTGTCAGTGCGAGAGGAGGAGAGACTCCGGCCTGTGTCAGTGCGAGAGGAGGAGAGACTCCGGCCTGTGTCAGTGCGAGAGGAGGAGAGACTCCGGCCTGTGTCAGTGGGACGGAGGAGAGACTCCGGCCTGTGTCAGTGGGAGGGACGGAGGAGAGACTCCGGCCTGTGTCAGTGCGAGAGGAGGAGAGACTCCGGCCTGTGTCAGTGCGAGAGGAGGAGAGACTCCGGCCTGTGTCAGTGGGATGGAGGAGAGACTCCGGCCTGTGTCAGTGCGAGAGGAGGAGAGACTCCGGCCTGTGTCAGTGCGAGAGGAGGAGAGACTCCGGCCTGTGTCAGTGGGATGGAGGAGAGACTCCGGCCTGTGTCAGTGAGAGAGGAGGAGAGACTCGGCCTGTGTCAGTGGGAGAGGAGGAGAGACTCGGCCTGTGTCAGTGGGAGAGGAGGAGAGACTCCGGCCTGTGTCAGTGCGAGAGGAGGAGAGACTCGGCCTGTGTCAGTGAGAGAGGAGGAGAGACTCCGGCCTGTGTCAGTGCGAGAGGAGGAGAGACTCCGGCCTGTGTCAGTGAGAGAGGAGGAGAGACTCCGGCCTGTGTCAGTGAGAGAGGAGGAGAGACTCGGCCTGTGTCAGTGGGAGGGACGGAGGAGAGACTCCGGCCTGTGTCAGTGAGAGAGGAGGAGAGACTCGGCCTGTGTCAGTGGGAGGGACGGAGGAGAGACTCGGCCTGTGTCAGTGAGAGAGGAGGAGAGACTCCGGCCTGTGTCAGTGGGATGGAGGAGAGACTCCGGCCTGTGTCAGTGCGAGAGGAGGAGAGACTCGGCCTGTGTCAGTGCGAGAGGAGGAGAGACTCAGCCTGTGTCAGTGGGATGGAGGAGAGACTCCGGCCTGTGTCAGTGGGATGGAGGAGAGACTCGGCCTGTGTCAGTGGGACGGAGGAGAGACTCCGGCCTGTGTCAGTGGGAGGGACGGAGGAGAGACTCCGGCCTGTGTCAGTGGGAGGGACGGAGGAGAGACTCCGGCCTGTGTCAGTGGGAGAGGAGGAGAGACTCCGGCCTGTGTCAGTGGGAGGGACGGAGGAGAGACTCCGGCCTGTGTCAGTGAGAGAGGAGGAGAGACTCCGGCCTGTGTCAGTGGGAGAGGAGGAGAGACTCGGCCTGTGTCAGTGGGAGAGGAGGAGAGACTCCGGCCTGTGTCAGTGCGAGAGGAGGAGAGACTCGGCCTGTGTCAGTGGGAGGGACGGAGAGACTCCGGCCTGTGTCAGTGCGAGAGGAGGAGAGACTCCGGCCTGTGTCAGTGCGAGAGGAGGAGAGACTCCGGCCTGTGTCAGTGGGAGGGACGGAGAGACTCGGCCTGTGTCAGTGGGAGAGGAGGAGAGACTCGGCCTGTGTCAGTGGGAGAGGAGGAGAGACTCGGCCTGTGTCAGTGGGACGGAGGAGAGACTCCGGCCTGTGTCAGTGGGAGAGGAGGAGAGACTCGGCCTGTGTCAGTGGGAGAGGAGGAGAGACTCGGCCTGTGTCAGTGGGAGGGTCGGAGGAGAGACTCCGGCCTGTGTCAGTGCGAGAGGAGGAGAGACTCAGCCTGTGTCAGTGGGAGGGTCGGAGGAGAGACTCGGCCTGTGTCAGTGGGAGGGAGGAGAGACTCCGGCCTGTGTCAGTGGGACGGAGGAGAGACTCGGCCTGTGTCAGTGGGACGGAGGAGAGACTCGGCCTGTGTCAGTGGGACGGAGGAGAGACTCCGGCCTGTGTCAGTGGGATGGAGGAGAGACTCGGCCTGTGTCAGTGGGATGGAGGAGAGACTCCGGCCTGTGTCAGTGCGAGAGGAGGAGAGACTCCGGCCTGTGTCAGTGGGACAGGAGGAGAGACTCGGCCTGTGTCAGTGGGACGGAGGAGAGACTCCGGCCTGTGTCAGTGGGACGGAGGAGAGACTCGGCCTGTGTCAGTGCGAGAGGAGGAGAGACTCCGGCCTGTGTCAGTGGGAGGGACGGAGGAGAGACTCCGGCCTGTGTCAGTGCGAGAGGAGGAGAGACTCCGGCCTGTGTCAGTGGGAGGGTCGGAGGAGAGACTCCGGCCTGTGTCAGTGGGAGGGTCGGAGGAGAGACTCCGGCCTGTGTCATTGAGAGAAGAGGAGAGACTCGGCCTGTGTCAGTGAGAGAGGAGGAGAGACTCGGCCTGTGTCAGTGCGAGGGACGGAGGAGAGACTCGGCCTGTGTCAGTGAGAGAGGAGGAGAGACTCAGCCTGTGTCAGTGGGACGGAGGAGAGACTCGGCCTGTGTCAGTGGGAGAGGAGGAGAGACTCGGCCTGTGTCAGTGGGACGGAGGAGAGACTCGGCCTGTGTCAGTGCGAGAGGAGGAGAGACTCAGCCTGTGTCAGTGGGACGGAGGAGAGACTCGGCCTGTGTCAGTGGGAGAGGAGGAGAGACTCGGCCTGTGTCAGTGGGAGAGGAGGAGAGACTCCGGCCTGTGTCAGTGGGAGAGGAGGAGAGACTCGGCCTGTGTCAGTGGGAGGGACAGAGAGACTCCGGCCTGTGTCAGTGGGACGGAGGAGAGACTCGGCCTGTGTCAGTGGGACGGAGGAGAGACTCGGCCTGTGTCAGTGGGAGAGGAGGAGAGACTCCGGCCTGTGTCAGTGCGAGAGGAGGAGAGACTCGGCCTGTGTCAGTGGGAGGGACAGAGAGACTCCGGCCTGTGTCAGTGGGACGGAGGAGAGACTCGGCCTGTGTCAGTGAGAGAGGAGGAGAGACTCGGCCTGTGTCAGTGGGAGAGGAGGAGAGACTCCGGCCTGTGTCAGTGGGACGGAGGAGAGACTCCGGCCTGTGTCAGTGGGACGGAGGAGAGACTCCGGCCTGTGTCAGTGGAGAGGAGGAGAGACTCGGCCTGTGTCAGTGGGAGAGGAGGAGAGACTCGGCCTGTGTCAGTGGGAGAGGAGGAGAGACTCCGGCCTGTGTCAGTGGGAGGGACAGAGAGACTCCGGCCTGTGTCAGTGGGACGGAGGAGAGACTCGGCCTGTGTCAGTGAGAGAGGAGGAGAGACTCCGGCCTGTGTCAGTGGGAGGGACAGAGAGACTCCGGCCTGTGTCAGTGGGACGGAGGAGAGACTCGGCCTGTGTCAGTGGGAGACGAGGAGAGACTCCGGCCTGTGTCAGTGGGAGGGACAGAGAGACTCCGGCCTGTGTCAGTGGGACGGAGGAGAGACTCGGCCTGTGTCAGTAAGAGAGGAGGAGAGACTCGGCCTGTGTCAGTGGGAGAGGAGGAGAGACTCCGGCCTGTGTCAGTGGGAGGGACGGAGGAGAGACTCGGCCTGTGTCAGTGCGAGAGGAGGAGAGACTCCGGCCTGTGTCAGTGGGAGAGGAGGAGAGACTCCGGCCTGTGTCAGTGGGAGGGACGGAGGAGAGACTCGGCCTGTGTCAGTGGGAGAGGAGGAGAGACTCCGGCCTGTGTCAGTGGGAGGGACGGAGGAGAGACTCGGCCTGTGTCAGTGGGAGAGGAGGAGAGACTCCGGCCTGTGTCAGTGGGAGGGACGGAGGAGAGACTCGGCCTGTGTCAGTGCGAGAGGAGGAGAGACTCGGCCTGTGTCAGTGGGATGGAGGAGAGACTCCGGCCTGTGTCAGTGGGAGGGACAGAGAGACTCCGGCCTGTGTCAGTGGGACGGAGGAGAGACTCCGGCCTGTGTCAGTGAGAGAGGAGGAGAGACTCGGCCTGTGTCAGTGGGAGAGGAGGAGAGACTCGGCCTGTGTCAGTGGGAGAGGAGGAGAGACTCCGGCCTGTGTCAGTGGGAGGGACAGAGAGACTCCGGCCTGTGTCAGTGGGACGGAGGAGAGACTCGGCCTGTGTCAGTGAGAGAGGAGGAGAGACTCCGGCCTGTGTCAGTGGGAGGGACAGAGAGACTCCGGCCTGTGTCAGTGGGACGGAGGAGAGACTCCGGCCTGTGTCAGTGGGACGGAGGAGAGACTCGGCCTGTGTCAGTGGGAGAGGAGGAGAGACTCGGCCTGTGTCAGTAAGAGAGGAGGAGAGACTCGGCCTGTGTCAGTGGGAGAGGAGGAGAGACTCCGGCCTGTGTCAGTGGGAGGGACGGAGGAGAGACTCGGCCTGTGTCAGTGCGAGAGGAGGAGAGACTCCGGCCTGTGTCAGTGGGAGAGGAGGAGAGACTCCGGCCTGTGTCAGTGGGAGGGACGGAGGAGAGACTCGGCCTGTGTCAGTGGGAGAGGAGGAGAGACTCCGGCCTGTGTCAGTGGGAGGGACGGAGGAGAGACTCGGCCTGTGTCAGTGGGAGAGGAGGAGAGACTCCGGCCTGTGTCAGTGGGAGGGACGGAGGAGAGACTCGGCCTGTGTCAGTGCGAGAGGAGGAGAGACTCAGCCTGTGTCAGTGGGATGGAGGAGAGACTCCGGCCTGTGTCAGTGGGAGAGGAGGAGAGACTCCGGCCTGTGTCAGTGGGAGAGGAGGAGAGACTCCGGCCTGTGTCAGTGGGAGGGACGGAGGAGAGACTGGGCCTGTGTCAGTGCGAGAGGAGGAGAGACTCGGCCTGTGTCAGTGGGATGGAGGAGAGACTCCGGCCTGTGTCAGTGCGAGAGGAGGAGAGACTCCGGCCTGTGTCAGTGGGAGAGGAGGAGAGACTCCGGCCTGTGTCAGTGGGAGAGGAGGAGAGACTCCGGCCTGTGTCAGTGGGAGGGACGGAGGAGAGACTCCGGCCTGTGTCAGTGAGAGAGGAGGAGAGACTCGGCCTGTGTCAGTGAGAGAGGAGGAGAGACTCGGCCTGTGTCAGTGGGAGGGACGGAGGAGAGACTCCGGCCTGTGTCAGTGGGACGGAGGAGAGACTCGGCCTGTGTCAGTGAGAGAGGGGAGAGACTCCGGCCTGTGTCAGTGAGAGAGGGGGAGAGACTCCGGCCTGTGTCAGTGAGAGAGGGGGAGAGACTCAGCCTGTGTCAGTGGGACGGAGGAGAGACTCGGCCTGTGTCAGTGGGATGGAGGAGAGACTCAGCCTGTGTCAGTGCGAGAGGAGGAGAGCCTCGGCCTGTGTCAGTGAGAGGGATGGAGGAGAGACTCCGGCCTGTGTCAGTGGGAGGGACGGAGGAGAGACTCGGCCTGTGTCAGTGCGAGAGGAGGAGAGCCTCGGCCTGTGTCAGTGGAAGGGATGGAGGAGAGACTCGGCCTGTGTCAGTGGGAGGGATGGAGGAGAGACTCGGCCTGTGTCAGTGCCGAGGGACGGAGGAGAGACTCCGGCCTGTGATCAAGTGGGAGAGGAGGGGATGAGACTCGGCCTGTGTCAGTGGGGGAGGGGACAGACTCGGCCTGTGTCAGTGCGAGGGACGGAGGAGAGACTCCGGCCTGTGTCAGTGGGAGAGGAGGAGAGACTCGGCCTGTGTCAGTGGGAGGGACGGAGGAGAGACTCCGGCCTGTGTCAGTGCGAGAGGAGGAGAGACTCGGCCTGTGTCAGTGCGAGAGGAGGAGAGACTCCGGCCTGTGTCAGTGAGAGAGGAGGAGAGACTCGGCCTGTGTCAGTGGGATGGAGGAGATCTCGGCCTGTGTCAGTGGGATGGAGGAGATCTCGGCCTGTGTCAGTGGGAGGGATGGAGAGACTCCGGCCTGTGTCAGTGGGAGAGGAGGAGAGACTCGGCCTGTGTCAGTGGGAGAGGAGGAGAGACTCGGCCTGTGTCAGTGGGATGGAGGAGAGACTCCGGCCTGTGTCAGTGAGAGAGGAGGAGAGACTCGGCCTGTGTCAGTGAGAGAGGGGGAGAGACTCCGGCCTGTGTCAGTGAGAGAGGAGGAGATCTCGGCCTGTGTCAGTGGGATGGAGGAGATCTCGGCCTGTGTCAGTGGGAGGGATGGAGAGACTCCGGCCTGTGTCAGTGGGAGGGACGGGGCAGCAGTAACCACAGGAACCCACTGCCCTTGGTGCAAAGAACGGTCTTGTGTGGTTGCCAGCACATTACAGAACTACCTGTGTTACTCAGACAGGACCCCTTTTCTTGTCCTGTGTGGGCTGCGATTCAAAATGGTGCAAAAATAAAATGCTCAAGGTATCCAGAATTAAAATATCTCCCAGCGTCTGATTCCTGTTAAAATTCAATGTAAAAAACTAACAATAAGAGGTGAAGTTTCCGCAACTCCAGTCACTGCACATTCAGAGTGACAGACAGACTTGTATTTATACAACACCTCACCAATTCCCTCAGAATCCTCCAAACACACTCCATGTATTTGGAAAGACTTTGAAGATCAATGCCTGTTATTCTGTAGGCAAATGGTGAAGGAACATTCTGCACATCAAGATCCTAGAAACAGCGATGAGATGAATGGCCAATTAAACGTGTTTGTGTTGCTGTTGGTTGAGGAAGGAATGTTGGCCGGGACACCGGGAGAACTCCTTGTTCCTCTTCGATTAGTGCCATGGGATCTAACTGAAACCACCAAACAGGCAGGCAGGTCCTGTGAAGCCCGTGTCATTCACAGTTCCAGCTTTCTAGACCAGGAATAATCTGTCCTGCTTCCCCCGCAGCATCAGCTCCTCCCAATCTGGTGCCCACCACTCGTGCTCAGAGCATAAACACAAGACAGAGGTGCTCAGTGTCATCCCACTAACTTCAGCCAAAGAGCAAACTTGCTTTGAGAATAAGGGATGATAATAAACAGCGCAACTTCCCAGACAGAGTGTGAAGTTCCTTTCGAAGAGCTGAGTCGGTAATTGTTCGGGAGGTAGGAGACAGAGAGTGGGGATAAAGGGAACTTTCTCTGATTGGGATGTAACATGTGGTGTTCCCCAGGGGTCTGTACTACGGCCTCTGCTTTTCACTGTATATATTAATGACTTGGTCAAAGGAATAGAGAGTTGTGTATCTAAGTTTACAGATGACATTAGTTTCTCTGTGTCTATCCTATTAAATCCTCTTAAAGACCTTGATTGGATCATCCCTCCAACCTTCTGAACTCCAGGGAATACAAACCAAGTTTATGCAACCTGCCCTGATAATATAACCCTGGCCATCGTTCCACTCTTTCCTCCTTTATCAGTAAGGGCACCTCTTTCTTAGGCTGGGCATCCTTTTTGATTTCTAATTACGCCTCTGTGAAGTGCTTCGAGATGTTTCTCTGCATCAACGTACTACATAAAGGCAAGTTGTTCTTGCTGTTGTTGAGCATCTCTGTCACTGAGGTTTTTTTGTTTGCAATGGCTGGACATTTGCAAGAGTTTTTTCCTGCGTTTAAATATAGAGCGCGGTAAGTAAATACTCTGTGAAACACAAAACCTCCTGAGCTCCTGCGAGGAAGGAATCTCCTGTTAATCATAAATATTACAGAGGAACCTGAAACATGCGAAGGTTCAGAGAGTCCAGGCTGAGGGTCCAAGCTCACACGTGACCCTAAAACCTTAGCGCACCGCGTCAGGGAGGCCAAGCAACGCTGCCCCATTTGCATTTATCTTCTTAGTCTCTGGTTTGTCCAGTTTGAGGTTTCTGGGCCAGAGCAGGCAGTAGCCCAGCGGGCCTGGTACTGAGTCACAATCCTGGAACTCCCTCCCTAACCGCACTGTGGGAGCACCTTCACCACACGGACTGCAGCCGTTCAAGAAGGCGGCTCACCACCATCTTCTCCAGGGCAACTAGGGATGGGCAATAAATGCTGGCCTTGCCGGCGATGCCCACATCCATAAAATGAATATTAAAACTATGTACCCCCATCAATACCAAAACGGTGCACTGGAGATGAAATCATTAAAGCTGAGGGCTGTCCTGTCACTGGTGTGTGTATCTACATAGTAGTCTTACATTGTATTTACAGCACAGAAACAGGCCATTCGGCGCAACAGGTCTCTGCCGGTGTTTATGCTCCACACGAGCCTCCTCCCACCCCACCAACATATCCTTCTATTGCTTTCTCCCTCATGTGCTTGTCTAGCTTCCCCTTAAATACATCTCTACTATTCGCCTCAACCACTCACTGTGGCACATTCTCACCACTCTCTGGGTAAAGGAAGTTTCTCCTGAATTCCCTATTGGATTTATTAGTAACGATCTTATATTTATGGCCCCTAGTTATGGTCTCCCCCACAAATGGAAACATCTTCTCTACGTTTACCCTAGCAAACCCCTTCATAATTTTAAAGAACTCTATCAGGTCACCTCTGTCTTCTCTTTTCTAGAAAAAAGAGCCCCAGCCCATTCAACCTTTCCTGATAGGTTTAATCTCTCAGTTCTGGTTTCATTCTTGTAAATCTTCTCTGCACCTTCTCCAGTGCCTCTACAGAAAACTGTACCTGTCGAAGGAGCAGAGCTCCGAAAGCTCGTAATTTCAAATAAAACTGTTGGACTATAACCTGGTGTTCTGCGACTTCTCATTTTTGTCAACAGAAAACGTTAGTGGGAGTTGTATACAGACCCCCAAACAGTAATGCTGAGGTTGGGGACGGCATTAAAAGGGAAATTAGAGAAGCATGCAGTAAGGGCACAGCAGTTATCATGGGTGACTTTAATTTACATATAGATTGGGCTAACCAAATTAGTAAAAATACTGTGGAGGAGGAATTCCTAGAATGTTTACGAGATGGTTTTCTGGAACAATATGTCGAGGAACCAACCAGAGATCAGGCTATCTTAGACTGGGTATTATGTAACGAGAAAGGATTAATTAGCAATCTTGTTGTACGAGGCCCCTTGGGTCAGAGTGATCATAATATGATAGAATTCTTCATTAGGATGGAGAGTGAAGTAGTTGAATCAGAGACTAGGGTCCTGAATTTAAATAAAGGAAACTACGATGGTATGAGGCGCGAATTGGGTAGGATTGATTGGGGAATGTCACTCAAGGGGTTGACGGTGGATAGGCAAAGGCAAACATTCAAAGACTGCATGGATGAACTACAGAATTTGTACATCCCAGTGTGGCATAAGAATAAAACAAAAAGGGTGACTCAACCGTGGCTAACAAGGGAAATTAGGGATAGCATAAGATCCAAGGAGAGGATATATAAATTGGCCAGAAAAAGCGGTAGCCCTGAGGATTGGGAGCAGTTTAGGATTCAACAAAGGAGGACAAAGGGATTAATTAAGAAGGGGAAAATAGAATATGAAAGTAAGCTTGCAGGGAACATAAAAACTGACTGTAAGAGCTTTTATAGATATGTGAAGAGAAAAAGATTAGTGAAATCAAGTGTAGGTCCCTTGCAGTCAGAAGCGGGGGAAGTTATAATGGGGAACAAAGAAATGGCAGACCAATTAAATGCATATTTTAGTTCTGTCTTCACAAAGGAGGACACAAATAACCTCCCAGAGATGTTGGAGAACATACGGTCTGATGAAAGGGAGGAACTGAAAGAAATCAGTATTTGCAGGGAAATGGTGTTAGGGAAATTGACGGTATTGAAGGCCGATAAATCCCCAGGGCCTGATAATCTACATCCTAGGGTTCTTAAGGAAGTGGCCCTAGAAATAGTAGATGCATTGCTGATCATCTTCCAACATTCGATGGAATCTGGAACTGTACCCATGGATTGGAGGGTAGCTAATGTTACCCCACTATTCAAAAAGGGTGGTAGAGAGAAAGCGGGGAATTACAGACCGGTAAGCCTGACATCGGTAGTGGGGAAAATGCTAGAGTCCATTATAAAGGATGTAATAGCTGAGCATTTGAAAAACAGTGACAGGATCGGACAAAGTCAACATGGATTTACAAAAGGTAAATCGTGCTTGACTAATCTACTGGAATTTTTTGAGGATGTAACTGGGAAAATAGATAAGGGAGAACCAGTAGATGTGGTGTATTTGGACTTTCAA
Organism: Squalus acanthias; assembly: GCA_030390025.1. Lineage (NCBI taxonomy): Eukaryota > Metazoa > Chordata > Chondrichthyes > Squaliformes > Squalidae > Squalus > Squalus acanthias. Next base: position 1,658,514 of record CM059429.1, on the reverse strand, counting down.
AAGGCTTTCGATAAGGTCCCGCATAAGAGATTAGCGGGTAAAGTTAAGGCACATGGGATTGGGGGCAAGGTATTGACTTGGATAGAGAACTGGTTGGCGGACAGAAAGCAGAGAGTAGGAATTAATGGGTCTTTTTCCGAGTGGCAAGCAGTGACTAGTGGGGTACCGCAGGGATCGGTCCTTGGACCCCAGCTATTCACAATATACATTAATGATCTAGATAAGGGAATTAAATGTAATATCTCCAAGTTTGCAGATGACACAAAGCTGGGTGGGAGTGTGTGCAGCGAGGAGGATAGCGAGAAACTCCAGGATGATCTGGACAGGTTGGGTGAGTGGGCAGAAGCGTGGCAGATGCAATATAACGTGGATAAGTGCGAGGTTATCCACTTTGGTGTCAAAAACAGAAAGGCAGACTATTATCTGAATGGCAATAGATTGGGAGAAGGGGAAGTGCAACGAGACCTGGGTGTCCTTGTGCACCAGTCGCTGAAAGTAAGCATGCAGGTGCAGCAGGCGGTGAAGAAGGCAAATGGTATGTTGGCCTTCATAGCGAAAGGGTTTGAGTATAGGAACAGGGATGTCCTGCTGCAGTTGTACAGGGCCTTGGTGAGACCACACCTTGAGTACTGTGTGCAGTTTTGGTCGCCTTATCTGAGGAAGGATGTTCTTGCCATGGAAGGAGTTCAGCGAAGATTCACAAGGCTGATACCTGGGATGGCAGGAATGACATATGAGGAGAGATTGGGTCGATTGGGCTTATACTCACTGGAGTATAGAAGAATGAGAGGGGATCTCATCGAAACATATAAAATTCTGACAGGTCTGGACAAACTAGATGCAGGAAGAATGTTCCCGATGGTCGGAGAGTCCAGAACCAGGGGTCATAATCTACGGATAACGGGTAAACCATTTAGGACAGAAATGAGGAAGAATTTCTTCACCCAGAGAGTGGTGAACCTGTGGAATTCTCTACCACAGAAGGTAGTTGAGGCGAAGTCATTAAATATATTCAAGGATGAGTTAGATATATTTCTTAAAGCTAAAGGTATCAAGGGATATGGGGAGAAGGCAGGTACAGGGTACTGAGTTTAGATGATCAGCCATGATCTCATCGAATGATGGAGCAGGCTCGAGGGGCCGAATGGCCTACTCCTGCTCCTATCTTCTATGTTTCTATGTTTCTATGTTACCTGGCCTGCTACCTTCAGGGATCTGTGGACATGCACTCCAAGGTCCCTTTGTTCCTCTACACTACTCAGTGTCCTACCATTTAATGTGTATTCCCTTTCCTTGTTAGCCCTCCCCAAATGCATTATCTCACACTTCTCCGGATTGAATTCCATTTGCCACTGTTCTGCCCACCTGACCAATTTATTGATATCTTCCTTCAGTCTACAGCTTCCTTCTTCAGTATCAACCACACAGCCGATTTTAGTATCATCTGCAAACTTCTTAATCATACCCACTATATTCAAGTCAAGATCATTGATATATACCACAAAAAGCAAGGGACCTAGTACTGAGCCCTGCGGAATCCCACTGGAAACAGCCTTCCAGTCACAAAAACACCATTCTACTATTACCCTCTGCTTCCTGCCTCCGAGCCAGTTTTGAATCCAACTTGACACTTTGCCCTGAATCCCATGGGCTTTTAACTTCATGACCAGTCTGCCATGTGGAACCTTATCAAAAGCCTTGCTAAAGTCCATATACACTACATCAAAAGCACTACCTTCATCTACCCTCCTTGTTACCTCCTCAAAAAATTCAATCAAGTTTGTCAGACATGACCTTCCCTTAACAAATCCGTGCTGACTATCCTTGATTAATTCATTTCTTTCTAAATGAAGATTTATCGTATCCTTCAGAATTCTTTCCAATAATTTTCCCACCACCGAGGTTAGGCTGACTGGCCTGTAATTACTCGGTCTATCCTTTTCTCCCTTTTTAAACAATGGTATGACATTAGCAGTCCTCCAGTCCTCCGGCACCACACCTGAAGCCAGAGAGGATTGGAAAATGATGGTCAGGGCCTCTGCTATTTCCTCTTTTGCTTCGCTTCACAGCCTGGGATACATTTCATCCGGGCCTGGGGATTTATCCACTTTTAAAGCTGCTAAACCCCTTCATACTTCCTCTCTCACTATGTTTATTTCATCTAATATTTCACACTCCTCCCCCCTGATAGCAATGTCTGCTTCGCCCCTCTCCTTTGTCAAAACAGACGCAAAGTATTCATTAAGAACTCTACCGATGTCTCCCGCCTCCACACACAGATTACCCTCATGATCTCTAATAGGCCCTACCCTTTCTTCAGTTATCCTCTTACTCTTAATATATTTATAAAACATCTTTGGGTTTTCCTTGATTTTACTTGCCAAGAATTTTTCATTCTCTCTCTTTACTTTCCTAATATCATTTTTAATTGTACCCCTTAACTTTCTGTACTCCTCTAAAGATTCTGGAGTATTTAGCCCTCGGTATCTGTCATACGCTTCCCTTTTTTTTCTATGGAGACCAGAACTGTACGCAGTGCTCCAAGTGTGGTCTAACCAAGTGTCTACACAAGTTTAACACAACTTCTCTGCTTTTTAATTCTATCCCCTCTAGAAATGAGCCCCAGTGCTTTGTTAGCTTTTGTTATTAACCTGTGTCGCTACTTTTAGTGATTTGTGTATCTGTCCCCCCAGATCCCACTGCTCCTCTACCCCATTTAGACTCTTATTTTCCAAGGAGTATGTGGCCTCCTTATTCTTCCTACCAAAATGTACCACCTCACACTTATCCATAGTGAGGTTCATTTGTCAATAAGACGCCCATTCTGCAGGTTTATTGATGTCTTCCTGTATTAACTACACCCCCCAATTTGGTGTCATCTACAAATTTTGAAATTGTACTTCCGATTCCCGAGTCCAAATCATTTATGTAAAACAGTGAACAACAGTGGTCCCAGCACTGATCCCTGTGGTCCCAGCACTGATCCCTGTGGTCCCGGCACCGATCCCTGTGGTCCCAGCACCGATCCCTGTGGTCCCAGCACTGATCCCTGTGGTCCCAGCACTGATCCCTGTGGTCCCGGCACTGATCCCTGTGGTCCCAGCACTGATCCCTGTGGTCCCAGCACTGATCCCTGTGGTCCCGGCTCCGATCCCTGTGGTCCCAGCGCTGATCCCTGTGGTCCCGGCTCCGATCCCTGTGGTCCCGGCACTGATCCCTGTGGACCCGGCTCCGATCCCTGTGGTCCCAGCACTGATCCCTGTGGTCCCGGCTCCGATCCCTGTGGTCCCAGCACTGATCCCTGTGGTCCCGGCTCCGATCCCTGTGGTCCCGGCTCCGATCCCTGTGGTCCCAGCGCTGATCCCTGTGGTCCCCGCACTGATCCCTGTGGGCCCAGCGCTGATCCCTGTGGTCCCGGTGCTGATCCCTGTGGTCCCAGCACTGATCCCTGTGGTCCCGGCTCCGATCCCTGTGGTCCCGGCACTGATCCCTGTGGTCCCAGCGCTGATCCCTGTGGTCCCGGCTCCGATCCCTGTGGTCCCCGCACTGATCCCTGTGGTCCCAGCGCTGATCGCTGTGGTCCTGGCTCTGATCCCTGTGGTCCCGGCTCCGATCCCTGTGGTCCCGGTGCTGATCCCTGTGGTCCCGGCTCCGATCCCTGTGGTCCCGGTGCTGATCCCTGTGGTCCCGGCGCTGATCCCTGTGGTCCCGGTGCTGATCCCTGTGGTCCCAGCACTGAGCCCTGTGGTCCCAGCACTGATCCCTGTGGTCCCGGCTCCGATCCCTGTGGTCCCAGCACTGATCCCTGTGGTCCCGGTGCTGATCCCTGTGGTCCCGGCGCTGATCCCTGTGGTCCCGGCACTGATCCCTGTGCTCCGATCCCTGTGGTCCCAGCACTGATCCCTGTGGTCCCGGTGCTGATCCCTGTGGTCCCGGCGCTGATCCCTGTGGTCCCGGCACTGATCCCTGTGGTCCCGGCGCTAATCCCTGTGTTCCCGGCTCCGATCCCTGTGGTCCCGGTGCTGATCCCTGTGGTCCCAGCACTGATCCCTGTGGTCCCGGCGCTGATCCCTGTGGTCCCGGCGCTGATCCCTGTGGTCCCAGCACTGATCCCTGTGGTCCCGGCGCTGATCCCTGTGGTCCCGGCTCTGATCCCTGTGGTCCCGGCACTGATCCCTGTGGTCCCAGCACTGATCGCTGTGGTCCCGGCTCCGATCCCTGTGGTCCCAGCACTGATCGCTGTGGTCCCGGCGCTGATCCCTGTGGTCCCAGCACTGATCCCTGTGGTCCCGGCTCTGATCCCTGTGGTCCCGGCTCTGATCCCTGTGGTCCCCGCACTGATCGCTGTGGTCCCGGCACTGATCGCTGTGGTCCCGGCTCCGATCCCTGTGGTCCCCGCACTGATCCCTGTGGTCCTGGCTCCGATCCCTGTGGTCCCGGCTCCGATCCCTGTGGTCCCAGCACTGATCCCTGTGGTCCCGGCACTGATCCCTGTGGTCCCAGCACTGATCCCTGTGGTCCCGGCTCCGATCCCTGTGGTCCCGGCACTGATCCCTGTGGTCCCGGCACTGATCGCTGTGGTCCCTTCTCTGATCCCTGTGGTCCCGGCTCCGATCCCTGTGGTCCCGGCTCCGATCCCTGTGGTCCCGGCACTGATCCCTGTGGTCCCGGCACTGATCCCTGTGGTCCCGGCTCTGATCCCTGTGGAACACCACTTCATAACTTTCTAACCCTAACCCTATGAATCACAGAATGATACAGCCCAGAAGGAAGCCATTCAGCCCATCATGTCTGTGCCGGCTCTTTGAAAAAGCTCTCCAATTAGTCCCACTCCCCTGCTCTTTCCCCATAGCCCAGTAAATTACTTCACTTCAAGTATCTGCCCAGGCCAATATTTATCCCGCAATTAACATCATTAAAAAACAGATTATCTGGTCATTATCACATTGCTGTTCGTGGGAGCTTGCTGTGCGCAAATGGGCTGCCGTGTTTCCCACATTACAACAGTGATTACAATTTTTTTTAAAAGCACTTCATTTGGTGTAAAGCGCTTTGGGGTCGTGAAAGGCGGTCTAGAAATGCAATCGAATTACAGTATGCAGACGATGCTTGTGTCTGCGCACACTCTGAGATCGAACTCCAAACCATCGTCAACACCTTCACTGAAGCATACGAGAGCAGGGGCCTTACACTAAACATCCGTAAGACAAAGGTCCTCTACCAACCTGCCCCCGCCACACAGTATTGCTCCCCGATTATCAAAATCCACGACGAGGCCTTGGACAACGTGAACCACTTTCCATACTTCGGAAGCCGACTGTCAACAAGGGCAGGCATTGATGACGAAGTCCAACACCGCCTTCAGTGTGCCAGTGCAGCCTTCGGTCGCCTGAGGAAGAGAGTGTTTGAAGACCAGGATCTCAAACCCGGCACCAAGCTCATGGTCTACAGAGCAGTAGTGATTCCCGCCCTCCTGTATGCCTCAGAGACATGGACCATGTACAGCAGGCACCTCAAAGCACTGGAGAGGTACCACCAACGCTGCCTCCGCAAGATCCTGCAAATCCATTGGCAGGATAGGTGCACCAAAATCAGTGTTCTCGCTCAGGCCAACATGCCCAGCATCGAAGCTTTGTCCACGCTCGATTAGCTCCGATGGACGGGCCACATCGTCCGCATGCCCGATACGAGACTCCCAAAACAAACGCTCTACTCGGAGCTCCGACACGGCAAGAGAGCCCCAGGTGGGCAGAGGAAACGCTTCAAGGACACCCTCAAAGCCTCCTTGAAAAAATGCAACATCCCCACCGACACCTGGAAATCCCTGGCCCAAGACCACACAAAGTGGAGGAGAAGCATCCGGGAAGGCGCCGAACACCTCGAGTCTCTTCGCTGGGAGCAAGCGAAAGCCAAGTGCAAACAGCGGAAGGAGTGCACGTCAACCCAAGCACCCCACACACCCGCCCCTTCAACCACCGTCTGCTCCACCTGTGACAGAGACTGTAGGTCCCGCATTGGACTCATCAGTCACCTGAGAACTCATTTTTAGTGTGAAAGCAAGTCATCCTCGGTTCCGAGGGACTGCCTAAGAGAAATGCAAGTCTTTCTTTTCTTTCTATCCAAATCTCTTTTGAATCTTACTATTGAATCTGCTTCCACCGCCCTTTCAGGCAGCGCATTCCAGATCACAACAACTCGCTGCGTAAAAAAATGTTTCCTCATCTCCCCTCTGATTCTTTTGCCAATCACCTTCAATCTGTGTCCTCTGGTTACCGACCCTCCTGCCACTGGAAACAGTTTCTCCTTATTTACTCCATCAAAACCCTTCTTGATTTTGAACATATCATCCCTCTCCAGAGCTAGAATAGTTTCCTTGACCAATACTGCGCCCCCTCCCCCCCTTTTTTCTCCTTCCCTATCTTTTCTGAACACCTTGTTGCCATAGAATCATAGAAACTTACAGCCCAGGAGGAGGCCATTCGGCCCGTCGTGCCTGTGCTGGCTCTTTGAACGAGCAGTCGTGCTCAGTCCCACACCCCCGCTTTTTGTCCGTAACCCTGTGAGTTCCTCATCCTCCAGAACCGTCCAACTCCCTTTAAAATTATTGATGGAATCAGCTTCCACCACCTCTTCAGGTGGAGCGTTCCAGATCCCCACAACTCTCTGAGTGAAAACATTTCTCCTCCTCTCCCCTCGAGATCTTTTTCCAATGATTTTGAATCTATGACCTCATTTTTTTTATTCGTTTTTATGGGATGTGGGCGTCGCTGGCATTTATTGCCCATCCCTAATTACCCTTGAGAAGGTGGTGGTGAGTCGCCTTCTTGACCCACTCACCAGAGGGAATAGTTTCTCTCTCTCTCTACTGTATCAAAACCTCTCATCATCCTGTAAACCTCTAATAGATCACCTCTTAACCTTCTCTGTTCCAAGGAGAACAGTCCGAACTTTTCCAATCTCTCCTCATAACTGAATCCCTCATCCCTGGCAACATCCTGGTAAACCTCCTCTGTACCCTCTCCAGGGCCTTTACATCTTTTCTGAAGTGTGGAGCCCAGAATTGTCCACAATACTCCAGCTGAGGCCGAACCAGTGATTTATAAAGTTCTAGCAGGATCTCTTTGGTTTTTTATTCTATTCCTTTATTTATGAACCCAAGTAACCCATACGCTTTTTAACCACCTTATCAGCTTGCCCTGCCACCTTTAAGGATTTGTGTATCTGGACACCAAGGTCTCTCTGCTCATCTACACTTTTCAAAATTGTGCCATTTATAGTATATTGTCTTTCCATATTATTCCTCCCAAAGTGCATCACTTCACACTTCTCCACATTGAACTCCATCGGCCTCGCTTCTGCCCATTTCACCATCCTGTCTGTCAGCCTGAAGCCGATAACTATCCTCATCATGATCTGCTACTTTGCCAAGTTTTGCATCATCTGCAAACTTTATAATGCTGCTCCCTACACCCGAGTCTGGGTCATTTATAAAAATTGCAAAGAGTAATGAACCCAAAACTGACCCTTGGGGAACACCACTGCAAACCACCTCCCAGTCTGAAAAACATCCATCCACCGCCACCCTCTGCTTCCTGCCACTGAGCCAATTTTGTATCCATACCGCAACTCGCCCCTTAATTCCATGGGCTTCCACCTTCTTAATAAGCCTCCTGTTTGACATTTGATGAATGCCTGCCGAAATTGCATATGTACAACATCTACTGCACTACCTTGATCCACCTTCTCTGTTACCTCATCAAAGAATTCAATCATGTTGTCAGACACGATTTACATAAGAACATAAGAAATAGGAGCAGGAGTAGGCCATTTGGCCCTTCGAGCCTGCTCCGCCATTCAACGAGCTCATGGCTGATCTTCTGCCTCAACTCCATTCACCGGCACTATCGCCATATCCCTTGATGCCTTTACTAGTCAGAAATCTATCGATTTCTGTTTTGAATATACCCAATGACTGAGCCTCCACAGCCCTCTAGGGTAGAGAATTCCAAAGATTCACCACCCTCTGTGTGAAGAAATTTCTTCTCATCTCAGTCCTGAATGGTCTTCCCTTTATCCTGAGGCTGTGGCCCCTGGTTCTAGACTCCCCAGCCAAGGGAAACATTCTCCCAGCATCCACCCTATCAAGCCCTGTAACAATTTTGTATGCTTCAATGAGATCCCCTCTCATTCTTCTGAATTCAAGAGAATACAGGCCTAGTTTACTCAATCTCTTCTCATACGACAGTCCGGCCATCCCAGGAATCAATCTCGTGAACCTTTGTTGCACTCCCTCTATGGCAAGTATATCCTTCCTGAGGTAAGGAGACCAAAATTGTACACAGTACTCTAGGTGTGGTCTCACCAAGGCCCTATATAATTGGAGTAAGACTTCTTTACTCCTGTACTCAATTCCTCTTGTAATGAAGGCCAGCATACCATTTGCCTTCCTAATGGCTTGCTGCACCTGCACATTCACTTTCAGTGACTCATGTACAAGGACACCCAGGTCCCTTTGAGCATCTGCATTCCCCAATCTTTCACCATTTAGGAAATACTCTGCCTTTCTGTTTTTTCTAGCAAAGTGGATAACTTCACATTTATCCACATTATATTCCATCTGCCATGTTCTCGCCCACTCACTGAGCCTGTCAAGATCCCCTTGAAGCCTCTTCGCAACTGACACTGCCACCTAGCTTTGTATCATCAGCAAATTTGGAAATGTTACATTTAGTCCCCTCATCCAAATCATTGATATAGATTGTGAATAGCTGGGGCCCAAGCACCGATCCTTGCGGTACCCCACTAGTCACAGCCTGCCATCCCGAAAAAGACCCGTTTATCCCTACTCTTTGTTTTCTGTCTGTTAACCAATTCTTAATCCATGCTAGTATATTACCCCCAATTCCATGTGCCCTAATTTTGTTCACCAACCTCTTGTGTGGGACCTTATCGAAGGCCTTCTGAAAATCCAGATACACCACATCTACCGGTTCCCCTTTGTCTACTCCATTAGTTACATCCTCAAAGAACTCCAATAGGTTTGTCAAACAGGATTTCCCTTTCATAAATCCATGTTGACTCTGCCCAATCTTACTATTCGTTTCTAAGTGCCCAGTTATTGCATTCTTTATAATAGATTCCAGCATTTTCCCAACTACTGATGTGAGGCGAACAGGTCTGCAGTTCCCCGTTTTCTCTCTCCTTCCTTTCTTAAATAGCGGGATTACATTTGCTATCCTCCAATCTGCAGGAACCATTCTAGAATCTATAGAATTTTGGAAGATGACAACCAATGTGTCCACTATCCCAATGGCCACCTCTTTCAAAACCCTAGGATGTAGGTCATCCGGTCCTTGGGATTTATCGACTTTTAGTCCCATTAATTTTGCTAGTACTGTTTTTTTTACTAATAATAATTTCTTTAAGTTCCTCATTCTCGCCACACCCTTGGTTTTCTCGTATTTCTGGGAGGTTTTTTGTGTCTTCCTCCGTGAAGACAGAAACAAAGTATTTATTTAATTTCTCTGCCATTTCCTCATTCCCCATTATCAATTCTCCCGTCTCTGACTGTAAATGACCTACATTTACCTTCACCAGTCTTTTCCTTTTCACATACCTATAGATGCTTTTACAATCCGTTTTTATATTTTTCGCTAGTTTGTGCTCATATTCCATTTTCCCTTTCTTTATCAATTTCTTGGTCCCCCTTTGCTGATTTCTAAAAAGATTCCAATCCTCAGGCTGACCGCTTTTTCTCCAACTTTATAAGCTTCCTCCTTTGATTTAATACTGGCTTTAATTTCTTTTGTTAGCCATGGTTGGATCACTTTTCCTTTTGGGTTTTTATGGCCTCGAGGAACATATGTTTGTTGCAAATTATGCATTATTTCCTTGAATGTTAGCCATTGTATTTCCACCTTCATACCTTTTAGTGTAGTCTCCCAATCTACCATGGCCAACTTGTCCCTCATACCCTTGTAGTTTCCTCTGTTTAGATTGAAGACCTTAGTTTCAGATTGGACTACATCACTCTCAAACTTAATGTAAAATTCATTCATATTATGGTCACTTGTTCCTAAAGGCCCCTTTACCACAAGATTATTGATTAGCCCTTTCTCATTACACAGTACCAGATCCAGAATAACCTGTTCCCTGGTTGGTTTCTCCACATACTGATCCAGGAAACCATCTCGCATGCATTCCAAGAATTTGTCCTCCACACCATTAGTGGTAATTTGATTTGCCCAGTCAATATGTAGATTAAAGTCCCCCATGATTACCATATTGCCCTTGTTACATGCATTTCTAATTTCTTGATTAATACTGTGCCCTACATTACCATTACTGTTTTACACAACTCCCACCAATGTTTTCCGCCCTTTGCTGTTTCTTAGCTCCACCCAAACCGATTCCAGTTCTACATCACGATCTGCCGAGCCAAGATCGTTTATCTCTACCGTACCGATCTCATCCCTTATTAACAGCGCTACGCCACCTCCTTTTCCTTTTTGTCTGTCCTTCCTAAATGTTGAGCACCCTGGAACATTCAGTTCCCAGCTTTGGTTACCTTTAACAAATCCATGCTGGCTCTCCTTGATTAACCCATGCCTTTCCAAATGAAAGTTTATTTTGTCCCTGATAATGGTTTCCAATAACTTCCCCACCACCGATGTTAACCAGGAATATTAAGTTCTCAAACCTCCCCTTCTTTGAACCAGGTCTCTGTTATTGCCACTATATCATAGTCCCATGTGGAGATGTGTGACTGCGACTCACCAACATTATTTACCATGATCCGGGCATTTACATACATGCACTCCAAACCCATTTAGGCTGCCTTGCATTTGCCCCTGTCTGATCCTCCCTATTTTGGAACTACTCTAGTGTTATTTACCTCTCCCAGTCCTCTGTACACCTTGTTTCTCCTCTCTAATGTTTCATCCCCATGTCAAATTAGTTTAAAGTCTCCCCTTCAGCACTAGTTAACCTCCCTGCAAGGACATTGGTCCCAGCTCTGTTGAGGTGTAACCCATCCACCTTGAACAAGTCCCTCCTGCCCCAGAACTGGTTTCAATGCCCCCGGAATATGAAGCCCTTCCTCCTGCACCATTTCTCCAGCCATGCGTTAACCTGTTTTATCCTACTATTCCTATACTTATTAGCACATGGCACTGGGAGTAATCCAGAGATTACTACCTTTGAGGTCCTGCTTTTTAACTTCCTCCCTAACTCCTAAAACTCTGCCTGCAGGACCTCAACCCTTTTCCTTCCTATGTCATTGGTTCCCACACGGACCACGACTTCTGACTGTTCCCCTTCCCCCCTCAAAATGCTCTGCACCCTCTCAGTGATGTCCTTTATCCTGGCACCAGGGAGGCAACACACCATGTGGAACTCATATCGGTGGTTGCAGAAATGCCTGTCTATCCCCCTGACTATTGAATCCCCAATGACTACTGCATTTCTACACTTTGCCTTGCCGCCTGTGCAGTCAGTTGCCCCACATTGCTGTGGCTGTGCTCCAGACTGCACTCCCCCAAGGTGTTGTCATCCTCACCGGTATCCAGCGCTGAAAGCCTGTTTGAGTGTGACAGACAACTGGAGGATTCCTGCACTGCCTGCCTCTTCCTACCCTGCTGGATGGCCACCCACTTACTCCCCTCCTGAACTCTCTGTAGCTGTGGGGTGACCGCCTCCTGGAACGTGTGCTCCAGGAAATTCTCACCCTTCCGTCTGCCCTGCAGTGACTCCAGCTGCTCCTCAAGCTCAAAAACCCTGAGCTCGAGTTCGAGCAACTGGAGGTACTTCCTGCACACATGGTTATCCAGGACACACGAAGCGTCCTGGAGTTCCCACATGGCACAGGAATTGCAGGCAACGGGTCTCAGCTGTCCCATCACTTTGCTTAAAAAAATCCCTTTCGATTCAATGAATGACCCTGATTATTTATATATTTACTGTTGCCCCTTAGTTTAAATTCCTTAGCATCTCCTTCCACCTCTGCAGAGAATTCCCACTCTCACTTATTTATGTCCTCTCAATCTTTATCTTAAACTTTATTTTGTTGTGTTCACTATAAGAACATAAGAAATAGGAGCAGGAATAGGCCACTTGGCCCCTCGAGCCTGCTCCGCCATTCAGTAAGATCATGGCTGATCTTGGGCTCAAAGCCACTTCCCTGCCCGTTCCCCATAACCCTTCATTCCCTTAACTTGCAAAAATCTGTCTATCTCCACCTTAAATGTATTTAATGACCCAGCCCCCACGGCTCTCTGGGGCAGAGAATTCCACAGATTTACGACCCTCTGAGAGAAGAAATTCCTCCTCATCTCAGTTCTAAAAGGGCGACCCTTTATTCTGAAACTATGCCCCCGAGTTCTAGATTTCCCCACGAGGGGAAACATCCTCTCTGCATCGACCTTGTCGAGCCCCCCTCAGTATCTTATATGTTTCAATAAGATCACCTTTCATTCTTCTAAATTCCAGTGAGTATAGGCCCAGCCTGCTCAACCTTTCCTCATAAGTCAACCCCCTCATCTCTGGAATTAACCTAGTGAATTGTCTCTGAACTGCCTCCAATGCAAGTATATCCTTCCTTAAATAAGGAGACCAAAACTGTACGCAGTACTCAAGGTGTGGTCTCACCAATACCCTGTACAGTTGTAGCAGGACTTCCCTGCTTTTATACTCCAACCCCCTTGCAATAAAGGCCAACATTCCATTTGCCTTTTTGATTACTTGCTGTACCTGCATGCTAACTTTTTGTGTTTCATGCACAAGGGCCCCCAGGTCCCTCTGAACTGTAGCACTTTGTAATCTCTCTCCATTTAAATAATAATTTGCTTTTTTATTTTTCCTGCCAAAGTGGATAGCCTCGCACTTTCCCACATTATACTCCTTGCCTCGATGTTCCCCTACACGTACATCCCTTATCTGCTGTGGATCATTTCCCAATACTCGATCCAGCAGAGCTTCATCTATTACAATAGCAAAATACTGCGGATGCTGGAAATCCGAAATAACAACAGAAAACGCTGGAAAAACTCAGCAGGCCAGGCAGCATCCGTGGAGAGAGAAACAGAGTTAACGTTTCAGGTCGAAGACCTTTCGTCAGAACTGGAAAAAAGCAGGAAATGGAACAGATTTTAAAGCAAGTTTAGGGCTGGGAAAAGGGTGGGGGGATGAAAGAAAAAAAGGGAAGGTCAGTGATAGGATAGAAAGCAGGAGAGATTAAGAGACATTGAGAGATATTCAAGGCAAGAGGAGGTGGAAATGGGACAGGTTGAGGAACAAAGGATGGCTCGAGATGAAGTGTGAATTGCGCTGGCAGAATGAAGGACAGCTGCCGTGTGGGAGGGAGAAAAAGGCCAAACAAAAGTGTGGATAAAAAAAAAATCATCTATTGTTGGGCTTTTTACATACTGGGTTAGAAAGGAGTCCTGTACATAATGTAAAACTCCATTCCCTCAACCCCTTTCCCTACCTCTTCTTGTGAGATTTTTTGGGGGTAGTTGAAATCTCCCATGATTATTATTCTATGTCCTTCACCCATTTCATTTATTTCTTCCTCCACCTCCTTTCCACTATTAGATGGCTATATCTGACTGGTGTGTGTGTGTCCCACTGGTGTGTGTGTGTCCCACTGGTGTGTGTGTGTGTCCCACTGGTGTGTCTGACTGGTGTGTGTGTGTCTGACTGGTGTGTGTGTGTCTGACTGGTGTGTGTGTGTCTGACTGGTGTGTGTGTGTCTGACTGGTGTGTGTGTGTCTGACTGGTGTGTGTGTGTCCCACTGGTGTGTGTGTGTCTGACTGGTGTGTGTGTGTCTGACTGGTGTGTGTGTGTCTGACTGGTGTGTGTGTGTCTGACTGGTGTGTGTGTGTCTGACTGGTGTGTGTGTCTGACTGGTGTGTGTGTCCCACTGGTGTGTGTGTGTGTCCCACTGGTGTGTGTGTGTGTCCCACTGGTGTGTGTGTGTCCCACTGGTGTGTGTGTCTGACTGGTGTGTGTGTGTCTGACTGGTGTGTGTGTGTCTGACTGGTGTGTGTGTGTCTGACTGGTGTGTGTGTGTCCCGTTGGTGTGTGTGTGTCCCACTGGTGTGTGTGTGTCTGACTGGTGTGTGTGTGTCTGACTGGTGTGAGTGTGTCTGACTGGTGTGTGTGTGTCCGACTGGTGTGTGTGTCTGACTGGTGTGTGTGTCCGACTGGTGTGTGTGTCTGACTGGTGTGTGTGTCTGACTGGTGTGTGTGTGTCCGACTGGTGTGTGTGTCTGACTGGTGTGTGTGTCTGACTGGTGTGAGTGTGTCTGACTGGTGTGTGTGTGTCCGACTGGTGTGTGTGTCTGACTGGTGTGTGTGTCTGACTGGTGTGTGTGTCTGACTGGTGAGTGTGTGTCCCACTGGTGTGTGTGTCTGACTGGTGTGAGTGTGTCTGACTGGTGTGTGTGTGTCTGACTGGTGTGTGTGTGTCTGACTGGTGTGTGTGTGTCCCACTGGTGTGTGTGTGTCCCACTGGTGTGTGTGTGTCCCACTGGTGTGTGTGTGTCCCACTGGTGTGTGTGTGTCCCACTGGTGTGAGTGTGTCTGACTGGTGTGTGTGTGTCTGACTGGTGTGTGTGTGTCCCACTGGTGTGTGTGTGTCTGACTGGTGTGTGTGTGTCTGACTGGTGTGAGTGTGTCTGACTGGTGTGTGTGTGTCTGACTGGTGTGTGTGTGTCCGACTGGTGTGTGTGTGTCTGACTGGTGTGTGTGTGTCTGACTGGTGTGTGTGTGTCTGACTGGTGTGTGTGTGTCTGACTGGTGTGTGTGTGTCTGACTGGTGTGTGTGTGTCTGACTGGTGTGTGTGTGTCTGACTGGTGTGTGTGTGTCCCACTGGTGTGTGTGTGTCTGACTGGTGTGTGTGTGTCCCACTGGTGTGTGTGTGTCTGACTGGTGTGTGTGTGTCTGACTGGTGTGTGTGTGTCTGACTGGTGTGTGTGTGTCTGACTGGTGTGTGTGTGTCTGACTGGTGTGTGTGTGTCTGACTGGTGTGTGTGTGTCCCACTGGTGTGTGTGTGTCTGACTGGTGTGTGTGTGTCTGACTGGTGTGTGTGTGTCTGACTGGTGTGTGTGTGTCTGACTGGTGTGTGTGTGTCCCACTGGTGTGTGTGTGTCCCACTGGTGTGTGTGTGTCTGACTGGTGTGTGTGTGTCCCACTGGTGTGTGTGTGTCTGACTGGTGTGTGTGTGTCCCACTGGTGTGTGTGTGTCCCACTGGTGTGTGTGTGTCTGACTGGTGTGTGTGTGTCTGACTGGTGTGTGTGTGTCTGACTGGTGTGTGTGTGTCTGACTGGTGTGTGTGTGTCTGACTGGTGTGTGTGTGTCTGACTGGTGTGTGTGTGTCCGACTGGTGTGTGTGTGTCTGACTGGTGTGTGTGTGTCTGACTGGTGTGTGTGTGTCTGACTGGTGTGTGTGTGTCTGACTGGTGTGTGTGTGTCTGACTGGTGTGTGTGTCTGACTGGTGTGTGTGTGTCTGACTGGTGTGTGTGTGTCTGACTGGTGTGTGTGTCTGACTGGTGTGTGTGTCTGACTGGTGTGTGTGTGTCCCGTTGGTGTGTGTGTGTCCCACTGGTGTGTGTGTGTCCCACTGGTGTGTGTGTGTCTGACTGGTGTGTGTGTGTCCCACTGGTGTGAGTGTGTCTGACTGGTGTGAGTGTGTCTGACTGGTGTGAGTGTGTCTGACTGGTGTGTGTGTGTCTGACTGGTGTGTGTGTCCCACTGGTGTGTGTGTGTCTGACTGGTGTGAGTGTGTCTGACTGGTGTGAGTGTGTCTGACTGGTGTGTGTGTGTCTGACTGGTGTGTGTGTGTCTGACTGGTGTGTGTGTGTCTGACTGGTGTGTGTGTGTCTGACTGGTGTGTGTGTGTCTGACTGGTGTGTGTGTGTCTGACTGGTGTGTGTGTGTCCCACTGGTGTGTGTGTGTCTGACTGGTGTGTGTGTGTCTGACTGGTGTGTGTGTGTCTGACTGGTGTGTGTGTGTCTGACTGGTGTGTGTGTGTCTGACTGGTGTGTGTGTGTCCCACTGGTGTGTGTGTGTCTGACTGGTGTGTGTGTGTCCCACTGGTGTGTGTGTGTCTGACTGGTGTGTGTGTGTCTGACTGGTGTGTGTGTGTCTGACTGGTGTGTGTGTGTCTGACTGGTGTGTGTGTGTCTGACTGGTGTGTGTGTGTCTGACTGGTGTGTGTGTGTCTGACTGGTGTGTGTGTGTCTGACTGGTGTGTGTGTGTCTGACTGGTGTGTGTGTGTCCCTGACTGGTGTGTGTGTGTCTGACTGGTGTGTGTGTGTCTGACTGGTGTGTGTGTGTCCCACTGGTGTGTGTGTGTCTGACTGGTGTGTGTGTGTCTGACTGGTGTGTGTGTGTCTGTCTGGTGTGTGTGTGTCTGACTGGTGTGTGTGTGTCCCACTGGTGTGTGTGTGTCTGACTGGTGTGTGTGTGTCTGACTGGTGTGTGTGTGTCTGACTGGTGTGTGTGTGTCTGACTGGTGTGTGTGTGTCCCACTGGTGTGTGTGTGTCTGACTGGTGTGTGTGTGTCTGACTGGTGTGTGTGTGTCCGACTGGTGTGTGTGTGTCCCACTGGTGTGTGTGTGTCTGACTGGTGTGTGTGTGTCCCACTGGTGTGTGTGTGTCTGACTGGTGTGTGTGTGTCTGACTGGTGTGTGTGTGTCTGACTGGTGTGTGTGTGTCTGACTGGTGTGTGTGTGTCTGACTGGTGTGTGTGTGTCTGACTGGTGTGTGTGTGTCTGACTGGTGTGTGTGTGTCTGACTGGTGTGTGTGTGTCTGACTGGTGTGTGTGTGTCTGACTGGTGTGTGTGTGTCCCACTGGTGTGTGTGTGTCTGACTGGTGTGTGTGTGTCCCACTGGTGTGTGTGTGTCCCACTGGCGAGTTTGTGTCTGACTGTAATTTCTGCTTATATTCAGGTTTGCTCCTGTTCCATCAGTGTGTTTATTCTAAATGATTTGTACCCTAATTCAGATTGTCTTTATTCTATATAACTCCATTATAGAAACCTACAGGCAGACTCTAACCATTTAAATGAAATTTCACAATGTTTCCTTACTTCAGCGTATGAGGACTGATTGTATTCTGATACATTCTCTGCCCAATTAAACCCATCAGCTCCCACTGGACCTGTGCCCTTTGTTATGTTGGATGCCTTGAAGCCATTTTCTCCCCTACAGGAACAACAAGTTCTCTCTAAACTATTGGAACAATGTGAGTGTCTGTGTCCTGGGACCATCAACTGTTATTTTTCTGCTAACCCATCAACGTCCTTTGAAAGTACAGAGGCCAGAACTGGATGTACTATTCCATGTCTGGCCTGACTGAATAATTGGACAATGTTAAACAATGCATCCTTTAAACATTATGACCTGCTAACTAACCATTAAATGCCAAACACTATCAAAGACCAGGATTTCACAATGGACTAGTGCCCCCCATTCCCTTCACAGTTCAACTTTCAGTCGATTTAACCCTCACTGTAGCCACAAACCTTGCTGACATCACCACTATCCATCAATTACACTGACCACCAGCACAGCCCCGTTTACTAAAGACCCATGTGTGTGCCAAGAGTGATCAGATCCTCTCTCAATAATAATAACCAGCTTGTCCACCACAGTCAACCCTTTCCACACAAGTCCTGGCACTCTGCAGATTCAGAGAGAGGGTCTCTGACAGACACACAACAGTCGAGCTGTCTTAGTGGCACTGGGCTGCACCAGCCCTGCCAAAGGACAAACACTCACCTTTTGTCCGATGTGTGCTTGTCAACACGATCCGACAAGGGGCACTAGGTGAATACAAGACTTTCAGTCCCGCCTTGGTGTCAGAAGGTTGTGGGCTGCAGCCCCAGCGACAGGGTTCTAGCGCCAGACTGAGCGAGTGTTACAATGTCAAGTGAGCTATGCCTCAGGTGAGATGTTAATCTGAGGTCCCGTCTGATGATAAAAAGAAAAAACTTGCATTTCTACAGCGCGTTTCACCACCTCAGGACATCCCAAAGCACTTCACAGCCAATGAGGTACTTTTTGAAGTGTAGTCACTGTTGTAATGTAGGAAACACGGGCAGCCAATTTGCGCATGGCAAGCTTCCACACAGCAATGTGATAGTGACCGGATAATCTGTTTTAATGATGCTGGCTGAGGAATAATTATTGGCCCGAACTGTGCCGGCCCAGGACCCCGAGCTGTGTTGGCCTCAGGACCCCGAGCTGTTGTCCTCAGGACCCCGAGCTGTGTTGTCCTCAGGACCCCGAGCTGTGTTGGCCTCAGGACCCCGAGCTGTGCTGTCCTCAGGACCCTGAGCAGTGTTGGCCTCAGGACCCCGAGCTGTGTTGGCCTCAGGACCCCGAGCTGTGCTGGCCTCAGGACCCTGAGCAGTATTGGCCTCAGGAGCCCGAGCTGTGCCGGCCTCAGGACCCCGAGCTGTGCTGTCCTCAGGACCCTGAGCAGTGTTGGCCTCAGGACCCCGAGCTGTGTTGGCCTCAGGACCCCGAGCTGTGTTGTCCTCAGGACCCCGAGCAGTGTTGGCCTCAGGACCCCGAGCTGTGCCGGCCTCAGGACCCCGAGCTGTGCCGGCCCAGGACCTCGAGCAGTGTTGTCCTCAGGACCCCGAGCAGTGCTGTCCTCAGGACCCTGAGCTGTGCTGTCCTCAGGACCCTCAGCTGTGTTGTCCTCAGGACCCCGAGCTGTGCCGGCCCAGGAACTCGAGCAGTGTTGTCCTCAGGACCCTGAGCTGTGCTGTCCTCAGGACCCCGAGCTGTGCCGGCCTCAGGACCCCGAGCTGTGCCCGATGTTGTACTTTGGGCTGCGATGCCCCGTTAAATATTATTATTTCAAGGAAACGATGAAAGAGCAGCTTCCAGCAGAGAGAGAGAGGAGGGGCATCACCACATCCATCACTCCGAGACTGGGCGACTGCAGACTTGAAGACTTCGTATGGAATGCACCAGCTTGTTCCCACGTGTCACACAGCAGATTGTCTCCTTGATTTGATCGGAATTAGCTGGATAATAAACTACCTTTCTTTTCCAGTTTCCTCCCCGCATGGGAGCCAGGTGTCCTCGTTGCCCAAATGGCCATTCCACATTTGCGAGCCTTCACAGTGACAGTCAGCAGGATATTCGACTATAGTGAGCATCACACCAGAGCCCAATTCTGACCTCACTCAATGCCTACACTCTCCATCAGGGGTCACGGGCCAGTGACGTAGAGCAGCAACCCTGGCTGCACCTCCTTTGGCATCCACACGACACCAGGTGTCACTTCTACTTACAGAACCACACGGGCTTCCAGTACAGACGGAGGCCATTCATCCCATCATATATGTGCCGACTCTTTACAAGAGCAATCCCAAAACTAATCCCACTGCCCCGCTCTCTCCCCATAGCCCTGTATCAATCCCAAACTAATCCCACTGCTCTTGACAGATCGGACGCCTGCCCTGGAGAAGAGCCTCTGCGGGTGGAGAGTTCCGCTTTCTGCAGAACCTCTGCCCGCAGAAAACCCTTAGAAATCTTACACCTGGTAAAAGCAGGCGTAAGGCCTGCTTTTACCAGCATAAGAGTTGAAAAAAAGTTTAAAAAAAATTTCACTCATTTATAATTTTAAAATACTTTTAAAAAAGGTAAGTTTATTTTTAGCCCCGTAAAAAACTTTAATAATTTTTTTCAAAAAATTAAATTTTTCTTTAAAATATTTAATTTATTGTAATTGTAACTCATTTTAAAAACGTGATAGTTTTTTTAAATGTATTTAATGTTTTACTGTGTTTTTGGGGTGATCTCCATTCATGTATTTGACAGCTCTATCTCTCAAAAGTATGAAGGGTGATTCCCTTCTCCTATTGGCTGGCCTGGCCCACGTGATCCCAGGGATGTTTGCGAACCGCCCGCGCCCCTGGGACACGTGGGCTCTGCGCATTTCAACTGTGGAGAGGCCCAGGATCGGCAGTGTCCGCACCTCGGGAGCCCTCAGGTAAGGTCCTAGATTTTTTTCCGATAGGAGGCCTCCGCACGCAGGAAGCCTCCTATCGGAAATTACGGGCCTTTGTAAATTAAATATTCTTTGATATGAGAAAACTTTTAAAACTCCGAGTGCTTGAGCGCCTGAGAAATGAGCGCAGTTTGAAGAGCCTTCCCGAACCAGCGCTATCGGCGGAATCTCACAATCTCCACCTGGGGTGGAGCCAGTTTGAGGAGCCTTCCTGAACCAGCGCTATCGGCGGAATCTCACAATCTCCACCTGGGGTGGAGCCAGTTTGAAGAGCCTTCCCGAACCAGCGCTATCGGCGGAATCTCACAATCTCCACCTGGGGGCGGAGACAGTTTGAGGAGCCTTCCTGAACCAGCGCTATCGGCGGAATCTCACAATCTCCACCTGGGGTGGAGCCAGTTTGAGGAGCCTTCCTGAACCAGTGCTATCGGCGGAATCTCACAATCTCCACCTGGGGTGGAGCCAGTTTGAGGAGCCTTCCTGAACCAGTGCTATCGGCGGAATCTCACAATCTCCACCTGGGGGCGGAGACAGTTTGAGGAGCCTTCCTGAACCAGCGCTATCGGCGGAATCTCACAATCTCCACCTGGGGGCGGAGACAGTTTTGTGGGCGGGGCCTGATTCGGGCGAATTGAATCTTGAACCAGCTTAAAAGATCATGGAAAACACAGGCGTAAGTCACTTGTGTTTAAAATTCCTCAATCTTTTGCGTTGGTTCAGCCGGTTCCGCCCGGATTGCGCTGACGTAACTAATGGAAACAAGCGGGAACTCGACCCTGGCAGTTTCCATTATACATGTGTATGTTCGGTTTTATAATGGAATGCTTCAGAATGGGGACCGAATGACACCAGGTCCTGTTACCGCCTGGTCAACAGCTCCACACTAATCTGAAGACTATTTGGTCTCGAATCCATGTGTACAACACCATTGGAGATTAACTCGTCATTACAATTGGTAAGCTGTGGCACAGTGATAGCACACTCGCATCTGAGCCAGCAGGTCATGGGTTCAAACCCCACTCCAACATATAATCGAGTGCAGTACAGAGGTGCCGTCTTTCGGATGAGACGTTAAACCGAGGCCCTGTCTGCCCTCTCAGGTGGACGTAAAAGATCCCACGGCCACTATTTTGAAGAAGAGCAGGGGAGTTCTCCCCGGTGTCCTGGCCAATATTTATCCCTCAGCCAACATCACAAAAACAGATTATCTGGTCATTTATCTCATTGCTGCTTGTGGGAGCTTGCTGTGCACAAATTGGCGGCCGTGTTTCCTACATTACAACAGTGACTACACTTCAAAAAACGTACTTCATTGGCTGTAAAGCGCTTTGGGATGTCCTGAGGTGGTGAAAGGCGCTGTGTGTAGAAATGCAAGTTTTCTTTCTTAAACAGTCACTGCTCTTCAAGAAATGCTGTATAACAGTTATAGGGAAAAGAGACAAGGACTTAGATTCAGTGCAAGAGAGAGAATGGGTCAGAATCGAAAGAAGGAAGAGTGCGAATGTTATCGGACTGGGGAAACACAAGTGCAGAATTCTATGTAGGCAGATAAAAATTGCCCCATACATTCCACAACTCCAAAACCTAAATTACACATTGAAACCGAACAAGGTATTTAACGAGTTACGAATAAAAGAACTGTGCCAAGAGCATCCAAAGTAATTGGTTACAGCCACCTTCACCAGTACAGGACGGCTGTGAAAGTGGAATAGAGTTGACGATAATGGAGCTGTTAGAATGAAACGGCACAGCGATGGAAAGATCACTTTTTATAAAACGCTGCATTTGGCAGATTCGATTGCAAATCTCCGCAGGATATTTCTCCAGCCAGCAAAACAACTTCAGTAGTTCTCAGTGAGTTCCAGATGATGTAGAATGCTCATAGTATGCTGAAGAATGTCCATAAAACATCTGGCAGCAGTTAGAGTCCCGTGCCAGAGATTACATAAGATCACTGGGTTAATGGGTTCATCGGCAAACCAGGAATAACAATTCACACAGCGACTGGCTAAACAAGGAAGGGCAACAAGAGGCTATGTCTCCACTCAATGGATCAAAGATACAATCTCAAATCACTAAACAACACCCACTGTTTCCAGGGCATAGTGTGGACAATATTACTGATGATACACAGAACCATAGTCTCAAACCGCAGCGAGATAGAAGTCATTGCAAACATTCAGTCTGTGCCAGGTCTTTCCTAAAGCAATCCCAAACTAATCCCACTGTCCCGCTCACTCCCCATAGCCCTGTATCAATCCCAAACTAATCCCACTGTCCCGCTCTCTCCCCATAGCCCTGTATCAATCCCAAACTAATCCCACTGTCCCGCTCTCTTTCCATAGCCCTGTATCAATCCCAAACTAATCCCACTGCCCCGCTCTCTCCCCATAGCCCTGTATCAATCCCAAACTAATCCCACTGCCCCGCTCTCTCCCCATAGCCCTGTATCAATCCCAAACTAATCCCACTGCCCCGCTCTCTCCCCGTAGCCCTGTATCAATCCCAAACTAATCCCACTGCCCCGCTCTCTCCTCATAGCCCTGTATCAATCCCAAACTAATCCCACTGCCCCGCTCTCTCCCGATAGCCCTGTATCACTCCCAAACTAATCCCACTGTCCCGCTCTCTCCCCATAGCCCTGTATCAATCCCAAACTAATCCCACTGCCCCGCTCTCTCCCCATAGCCCTGTATCACTCCCAAACTAATCCCACTGCCCCGCTCTCTCCCCATAGCCCTGTATCGATCCCAAACTAATCCCACTGCCCCGCTCTCCCCTTAGATCCTGTATCAATCCCAAACTAATCCCACTGCCCCGCTCTCCCCATAGCCCTGTATCAATCCCAAACTAATCCCACTGCCCCGCTCTCTCCCCATAGCCCTGTATCAATCCCAAACTAATCCCACTGTCCCGCTCTCCTCATAGCCCTGTATCAATCCCAAACTAATCCCACTGCCCCGCTCTCTCCCCATAGCCCTGTATCAATCCCGAACTAATCCCACTGCCCCGCTCCCTCCCCATAGCCGTGTATCAATCCCAAACTAATCCCACTGTCCCGCTCTCTTCCCATAGCCCTGCATCAATCACAAACTAATCCCACTGCCCCGCTCTCTCCCCATAGTTCTGTATCAATCCCAAACTAATCCCACTGCCCCGCTCTCCCCATAGCCCTGTATCGATCCCAAACTAATCCCACTGCCCCGCTCTCTCCCCATAGCCCTGTATCAATCCCAAACTAATCCCACTGCCCCGCTCTCTCCCCATAGCCCTGTATCAATCCCAAACTAATCCCACTGTCCCGCTCTCCTCATAGCCCTGTATCAATCCCAAACTAATCCCACTGCCCCGCTCTCTCCCCATAGCCCTGTATCAATCCCGAACTAATCCCACTGCCCCGCTCCCTCCCCATAGCCGTGTATCAATCCCAAACTAATCCCACTGTCCGCTCTCTTCCCATAGCCCTGCATCAATCACAAACTAATCCCACTGCCCCGCTCTCTCCCCATAGTTCTGTATCAATCCCAAACTAATCCCACTGCCCCGCTCTCTCCCCATAGCCCTGTATCGATCCCAAACTAATCCCACTGCCCCGCTCTCTCCCCATAGCCCTGTATCATTCACAAACTAATCCCACTGCCCCGCTCTCTCCTCATAGCCCTGTATCAATCCCAAACTAATCCCACTGCCCCGCTCTCTTCTCATAGCCCTGTATCAATCCCAAACTAATTCCACTGCCCCGTTCTCTCCTCATAGACCTGTATCAATCCCAAACTAATCCCACTGCCCCGCTCTCTCCCCATAGCCCTGTATCAATCCCAAACTAATCCCACTGCCCCGCTCTCTCCCCATAGCCCTGTATCGATCCCAAACTAATCCCACTGCCCCGCTCTCTCCCCATAGCCCTGTATCAATCCCAAACTAATCCCACTGCCCCGCTCTCTTCTCATAGACCTGTATCAATCCCAAACTAATTCCACTGCCCCGTTCTCTCCTCATAGACATGTATCAATCCCAAACTAATCCCACTGCCCCGCTCTCTCCCCATAGCCCTGTATCATTCACAAACTAATCCCACTGCCCCGCTCTCTCCTCATAGCCCTGTATCAATCCCAAACTAATCCCACTGCCCCGCTCTCTTCTCATAGCCCTGTATCAATCCCAAACTAATTCCACTGCCCCGTTCTCTCCTCATAGACCTGTATCAATCCCAAACTAATCCCACTGCCCCGCTCTCTCCCCATAGCCCTGTATCAATCCCAAACTAATCCCACTGCCCCGCTCTCTCCCCATAGCCCTGTATCGATCCCAAACTAATCCCACTGCCCCGCTCTCTCCCCATAGCCCTGTATCATTCACAAACTAATCCCACTGCCCCGCTCTCTCCTCATAGCCCTGTATCAATCCCAAACTAATCCCACTGCCCCGCTCTCTCCCCATAGCCCTGTATCAACCCCAAACTAAACCCACTGCCCCGCTCTCTCCCCATAGCCCTGTATCAATCCAAAATTTGAACCCCTAGGTCTTTCTGCTCATCCACACCCTTCAGTGCTTTTTCACTAAGAGTACGCTCTCATTACTCCCAAAATCTTGATGAAGTGTATATGGACTTTAGCAAGGCTTTTGATAAGCTTCCACATGGCAGACTGGTCATGAAGTTAAAAGCCCATGGGATCCAGGGCAAAGTGTCAAGTTGGATTCAAAACTGGCTCAGAGACAGGAAGCAGAGGGTAATGGTTGATGGGTGTTTTTGTGACTGGAAGGCTGTTTCCAGTGGGATTCCGCAGGGCTCAGTACTAGGTCCCTTGCTTTTTGTGGTATATATCAATGATCTAGACTTGAATATAGGGGGTATGATTAAGGATTTTGCAGATGATACTAAAATCGGCTGTGTGGTTGATACTGAAGAAGGAAGCTGTGGACTGCAGGAAAATATCAATAAATTGGTCAGGTGGGCAGAACAGTGGCAAATGAAATTCAATCCGGAGAAATGTGTGGTAATGCATTTGGGGAGGGCTAACAGGGAAAGGGAATATACATTAGATTGTAGGACACTGAGTAGTGTAGAGGAACAAAGGGACCTTGGAGTGCATGTCCACAGATCCCTGAAGGTAGCAGGCCAGGTAGATAAGGTGGTTAAGAAGGCATATGGAATGCTTGCCTTTATTAGCCATGGCATAGAATACAAGATTGAGAGGTCGCACAACACCAGGTTATAGTCCAACAGTTTTATTTTAAATCACAAGCTTTCGGAGTTACAACTCCTTCGTCGGGTGAAGTGAAGGAGTTGTAACTCCGAAAGCTTGTGATTTAAAATAAAACTGTTGGACTATAACCTGGTGTTGTGCGACCTCTCAATTTTGTCCACCCCAGTCCAACACCGGCATCTCCGCATCATGACCTTCCTTGGAACAGAGGAGGCTGAGGGGAGACCTGATTCAGGTGTATAAAATTATGAGGGGCATAGATAAAGTGGATAAAACGGACCTATTTCCCTTAGCAGAGGGGTCAAAAACCAGGGGGCAGAGATTTAAAGTAATTGGTGGAAGGTTTAGAGGGGATTTGAGGGGAAATTTCTTCAGCCAGAGGGCTGTGGGGGTCTGGGACTCACTGCCTAATTTAAAAAGTTCTTGGGTGTGCACTTGGGATGTTCTGACCTGCAGGGCTACGGACCAAGAGCTGGGAAGTGGGATTAGGCTGGATAGCTCTTTGTTGGCCGGCGCGGACACAATGGGCCAATATGGCCTCCTTCCGTGCTGTAACTTTCTATGATTCTATGAAATCTATTAGTTCATTCAGATCCACATTAAATTGCATCGGCCACCTATCTGCCCATTCCACGATGTCTTCTGATATAAGCCAGAAACGTAGACCGAGCACCCATCTCTAGGCTACTGCATTTTCAGCACTGACCCCTGGGGTACATCACTCCTCACACTGACCCCTGGGGTACCTCACTCCCCACACTGACCTCTGGGGTACATCACTCCTCACACTGACCCCTGGGGTACCTCACTCCTCACACTGACCCCTGGGGTACCTCACTCCCAGCACTGACCCCTGGGGTACCTCACTCCCCACACTGACCTCTGGGGTAACTCACTCCTCACACTGACCCCTGGGGTACCTCACTCCCAGCACTGACCCCTGGGGTACCTCACTCCCAGCACTGACCCCTGGGGTACATCACTCCCCACACTGACCCCTGGGTTACCTCACTCCCCACACTGACCACTGGGGTACCTCACTCCCAGCACTGACCCCTGGGGTACCTCACTCCCCACACTGACCCCTGGGGTACCTCACTCCCCGCACTGACCCCTGGGGTACCTCACTCCCCACACTGACCACTGGGGTACCTCACTCCCAGCACTGACCCCTGGGGTACCTCACTCCCCACACTGACCCCTGGGGTACCTCACTCCCCACTCTGACCCCTGGGGTACCTCACTCCCCACACTGACCCCTAACCTCACTCCCCACACTGACCCCTGGGGTACCTCACTCCCAGCACTGACCCCTGGGATACCTCACTCCCCACACTGACCCCTGGGGTACCTCACTCCCCACACTGACCCCTGGGGTACCTCACTCCCCACACTGACCCCTGGGGTACATCACTCCCCACACTGACCCCTGGGGTACCTCACTCCCAGCACTGACCCCTGGGGTACCTCACTCCCCACACTGACCCCTGGGGTACATCACTCCTCACACTGACCCCTGGGGTACCTCACTCCCCACACTGACCCCTGGGGTACCTCACTCCCCACACTGACCCCTGGGGTACCTCACTCCCCACACTGACCCCTGGGGTACCTCACTCCCCACACTGACCCTTGGAGTACCTCACTCCCCACACTGACCCCTGGGGTACCTCACTCCCAGCACTGACCCCTGGGGTACCTCACTCCCCACACTGACCCCTGGGGTACCTCACTCCCCACACTGACCCCTGGGGTACATCACTCCCAGCACTGACCTCTGGGGTACCTCACTCCCAGCACTGACCCCTGGGGTACATCACTCCCCACACTGACCCCTGGGGTACCTCACTCCCCACACTGACCCCTGGGGTACCTCACTCCCAGCACTGACCCCTGACCTCACTCCCCACACTGACCCCTGGAGTACCTCACTCCCCACACTGACCCCTGGGGTACCTCACTCCCCACACTGACCCCTGGGGAACCTCACTCCCAGCACTGACCCCTGGGGTACCTCACTACCCACACTGACCCCTGGGGTACCTCACTCCCCACACTGACCCCTGGGGTACCTCACTCCCCACACTGACCCCTGGGGTACATCACTCCCCACACTGACCCCTGGGGTACCTCACTCCCCACACTGACCCCTGGGGTTACCTCACTCCCCACACTGACCCCTGACCTCACTCCCCACACTGACCCCTGGGGTACCTCACTCCCAGCACTGACCCGTGGGGTACATCACTCCCAGCACTGACCCCTGGGATACCTCACTCCCCACACTGACCCCTGGGGTACATCACTCCCAGCACTGACCCCTGGGGTACCTCACTCCCCACACTGACCCCTGGGGTACATCACTCCCCACACTGACCCCTGGGGTACCTCACTCCCCACACTGACCCCTGGGATACATCACTCCCAGCACTGACCCCTGGGGTACATCACTCCCCACGCTGACCCCTGGGGTACCTCACTCCCCACACTGACCCCTGGGATACCTCACTCCCCACACTGACACCTGACCTCACTCCCCGCACTGACCCCTGGGGTACCTCACTCCCCACACTGACCCCTGGGGAACCTCACTCCCAGCACTGACCCCTGGGGAACCTCACTCCCAGCACTGACCCCTGGGGTACCTCACTACCCACACTGACCCCTGACCTCACTCCCCACACTGACCCCTGGGGAACCTCACTCCCCACACTGACCCCTGGGGTACCTCACTCCCCACACTGACCCCTGGGGTACCTCATTCCCCACACTGACCCCTGGGGTACCTCATTCCCTACACTGACCCCTGGGGTACCTCACTCCCTACACTGACCCCTGGGGTACCTCACTCCCCACACTGACCCCTGGGGTACATCACTCCCCACACTGACCCCTGGGGTACCTCACTCCCCACACTGACCCCTGGGGTACCTCACTCCCCACACTGACCCCTGGGGTACCTCATTCCCTACACTGACCCCTGGGGTACCTCACTCCCAGGACTGACCCCTGGGGTACCTCACTCCCCACACTGACCCCTGGGGTACATCACTCCCCACACTGACCCCTGGGGTACCTCACTCCCCAGCACTGACCCCTGGGGTACCTCACTCCCCACACTGACCCCTGGGGTACCTCACTCCCCACACTGACCCCTGGGGTACCTCACTCCCCGCACTGACCACTGGGGTACCTCACTCCCCACACTGACCCCTGGGGTACCTCACTCCCCACACTGACCACTGGGGTACCTCACTCCCCACACTGACCCCTGGGGTACCTCACTCCCCACACTGACCCCTGGGGTACCTCACTCCCCACACTGACCCCTGGGTTACCTCACTCCCCACACTGACCCCTGGGGTACCTCACTCCCCACACTGACCCCTGGGGTACATCACTCCCCACACTGACCCCTGGGGTACCTCACTCCCCACACTGACCCCTGGGGTTACCTCACTCCCCACACCGACCCCTGACCTCACTCCCCACACTGACTCCTGGGGTACCTCACTCCCAGCACTGACCCGTGGGGTACATCACTCCCAGCACTGACCCCTGGGATACCTCACTCCCCACACTGACCCCTGGGATACATCACTCCCAGCACTGACCCCTGGGGTACCTCACTCCCCACACTGACCCCTGGGGTACATCACTCCCCACACTGACCCCTGGGGTACCTCACTCCCCACACTGACCCCTGGGATACATCACTCCCAGCACTGACCCCTGGGGTACATCACTCCCCACACTGACCCCTGGGGTACCTCACTCCCCACACTGACCCCTGGGGTACATCACTCCCCACACTGACCCCTGGGGTACCTCACTCCCCACACTGACCCCTGGGATACCTCACTCCCCACACTGACACCTGACCTCACTCCCCGCACTGACCCCTGGGGTACCTCACTCCCCACACTGACCCCTGACCTCACTCCCCACACTGACCCCTGGGGAACCTCACTCCCAGCACTGACCCCTGGGGTACCTCACTCCCCACACTGACCCCTGACCTCACTCCCCACACTGACCCCTGGGGAACCTCACTCCCAGCACTGACCCCTGGGGAACCTCACTCCCCACACTGACCCCTGGGGTACATCACTCCCCACACTGACCCCTGGGGTACCTCACTCCCCAGCACTGACCCCTGGGGTACCTCACTCCCCACACTGACCCCTGGGGTACCTCACTCCCCACACTGACCCCTGGGGTACCTCACTCCCCGCACTGACCACTGGGGTACCTCACTCCCCACACTGACCCCTGGGGTACCTCACTCCCCACACTGACCACTGGGGTACCTCACTCCCCACACTGACCCCTGGGGTACCTCACTCCCCACACTGACCCCTGGGGTACCTCACTCCCCACACTGACCCCTGGGTTACCTCACTCCCCACACTGACCCCTGGGGTACCTCACTCCCCACACTGACCCCTGGGGTACATCACTCCCCACACTGACCCCTGGGGTACCTCACTCCCCACACTGACCCCTGACCTCACTCCCCACACTGACCCCTGGGATACCTCACTCCCCACACTGACACCTGACCTCACTCCCCGCACTGACCCCTGGGGTACCTCACTCCCCACACTGACCCCTGACCTCACTCCCCACACTGACCCCTGGGGAACCTCACTCCCAGCACTGACCCCTGGGGTACCTCACTCCCCACACTGACCCCTGACCTCACTCCCCACACTGACCCCTGGGGAACCTCACTCCCAGCACTGACCCCTGGGGAACCTCACTCCCAGCACTGACCCCTGGGGTACCTCACTCCCCACACTGACCCCTGGGGTACCTCACTCCCCACACTGACCCCTGACCTCACTCCCCACACTGACCCCTGGGGTACCTCACTCCCCACACTGACCCCTGGGGTACCTCATTCCCTACACTGACCCCTGCGGTACCTCACTCCCAGCACTGACCCCTGGGGTACCTCACTCCCCACACTGACCCCTGGGGTACCTCACTCCCCACACTGACCCCTGACCTCACTCCCCACACTGACCCCTGGGGTACCTCACTCCCCACACTGACCCCTGGGGTACCTCACTCCCCACACTGACCCCTGACCTCACTCCCCACACTGACCCCTGGGGTACCTCATTCCCCACACTGACCCCTGGGGTACCTCATTCCCTACACTGACCCCTGCGGTACCTCACTCCCAGCACTGACCCCTGGGGTACCTCACTCCCCACACTGACCCCTGGGGTACATCACTCCCCACACTGACCCCTGGGGTACCTCACTCCCCACACTGACCCCTGGGGTACCTCACTCCCCACACTGACCCCTGGGGTACCTCATTCCCTACACTGACCCCTGGGGTACCTCACTCCCAGGACTGACCCCTGGGGTACCTCACTCCCCACACTGACCCCTGGGGTACATCACTCCCCACACTGACCCCTGGGGTATCTCACTCCCCAGCACTGACCCCTGGGGTACCTCACTCCCCACACTGACCCCTGGGGTACCTCACTCCCCACACTGACCCCTGGGGTACCTCACTCCCCGCACTGACCACTGGGGTACCTCACTCCCCACACTGACCCCTGGGGTACCTCACTCCCCACACTGACCACTGGGGTACCTCACTCCCCACACTGACCCCTGGGGTACCTCACTCCCCACACTGACCCCTGGGGTACCTCACTCCCCACACTGACCCCTGGGTTACCTCACTCCCCACACTGACCCCTGGGGTACCTCACTCCCCACACTGACCCCTGGGGTACATCACTCCCCACACTGACCCCTGGGGTAACTCACTCCCAGCACTGACCCCTGGGGTACCTCACTCCCCACACTGACCCCTGGGGTACCTCACTCCCCACACTGACCCCTGGGGTACCTCACTCCCCGCACTGACCCCTGGGGTACCTCACTCCCCACACTGACCCCTGGGGTACCTCACTCCCCACACTGACCCCTGGGGTACCTCACTCCCCACACTGACCCCCTGGGGTACCTCACTCCCCACAATGACCCCTGGGGTACCTCACTCCCCACACTGACCCCTGGGGTACCTCACTCCCCACACTGACCCCTGGGGTACCTCACTCCCAGCACTGACCCCCTGGGGTATCTCACTCCCAGCACTGACCCCTGGGGTACCTCACTCCCAGCACTGATCCCTGGGGTACATCACTCCCCACACTGACCCCTGGGGTACCTCACTCCCCACACTGACCCCTGGGGTACCTCACTCCCAGCACTGACCCCTGGGGTACCTCACTCCCAGCACTGATCCCTGGGTAACATCACTCCTCACACTGACCCCTGGGTAACATCACTCCCAGCACTGACCCCTGGGGTACCTCACTCCCCACACTGACCCCTGGGTAACATCACTCCCAGCACTGACCCCTGGGGTACCTCATTCCCTACACTGACCCCTTGTATAACACATTATTGAACACTTTCTGAATTCCGTATCTGCCACATTCCCTCGATCCTCCAGTTTTTCACTTCTTCAGAATTTCTGCACAACGCACAAGAGCAATAAAAGGCCATTCAGCCCATCTAACCCGCTCCTCCCACAGTCCACGCTCGAAAAGCTCAATCAGGGACTGCCCAACACCCACCCACAGTGATCTACAGAAGGGGCCGTGCGATGGTTTGTTAAACTGATCCTGACTAAATGCTTAGTTGCCACTGACCTTACAGTGAAACAATGTAAATTTCAGAGGCCACCTAACTCTGATATGTTTCAGCCTATACCTCATTTCCTGAACATCATTAACTATATTTCAATTATTCCCTTATGGATCTTACCATCAGGGCTTTTGGGACCTGGAATTAATAAGAGGGAGCTTTACTCTGTATCTAACGCGTGCTGTACCTGCCCTGGGAGTGTTTGATGGGACAGTGTAGAGGGAGCTTTACTCTGTATCTAACTCGTGCTGTACCAGCCCTGGGAGTGTTTGATGGGGCAGTGTAGAGGGAGCTTTACTCTGTATCTAACTCGTGCTGTACCTGCCCTGGGAGTGTTGGATGGGACAGTGTAGAGGGAGCTTTACTCTGTATCTAACCCGTGCTGTACCTGCCCTGGGAGTGTTTGATGGGACAGTGTAGAGGGAGCTTTACTCTGTATCTAACCCGTGCTGTACCTGCCCTGGGCGTGTTTGATGCAGACACTGAAATGGAAAGTTTTTAACCTAACTTTGATGAGTACAAAATAAAAGTTTTATTTTTGAAAAAAATGAATAAAACTCCAAACTAGATGATTTGCTGTTGTAAGTTGAATGGAGTATATAGTACAATAACAGTCTGATGCAATATTAAAACATAATGGCAGCAATACATTGTGCAGTGCACACCGTGACACAGACAGGCCTATAGGGAATAATATATCCCTTATTTTGTTGAACTGTCTGAACTTAATACAAGAGTTATTCTGTACTCATGTGGTATAAAAAGCATGAATTCAAAAAAATACTGTCAATGTAATTCAAAACATCAATAAATTTCACACTTTCCTACATCTCTGAATCCTCCTTATTTGGTTTAATAATCTACACATTTCCCTAAAGGAATTTCTCCATCTGTCTCCGATCTGCTCTCTGTTTGAGTCTGGGACTGAAGATTCCAATAACTGCTCTTGGTAACTTTCCAACAAATACAGTTTACTCTGTAAAACCTTAACTGCAAACATTGCTGTTGTATCTGTTTTAATTCGATATATTATCTGATTCACGTTGTTATCTCACAGCGTGTGTGCTGTACAGTGTCAGCTTGGCTCACTGGGCAGCATGCTCACTTCTCAATCAGAAGGATGAGGGTTCATCTCTACTCCCGGATTTGAACACATAATCTAGGCTGAAACTCCAGTGCAGTACTGAGGGAGCGCCGCACTGTCGGAGGGGCAGTACTGAGGGAGCGCTGCACTGTCGGAGGGGCCGTACTGAGGGAGTGCTGCACTGTCGGAGGGGCCGCACTGAGGGAGTGCTGCACTGTCGGAGGGGCCGCACTGAGGGAGTGCTGCACTGTTGGAGGGGCAGTACTGAGGGAGCACCGCCCTGTCGGAGGGGCAGTACTGAGGGAGTGCTGCACTGTCGGAGGGGCAGTACTGAGGGAGCGCAGCACTGTCGGAGGGGCAGTACTGAGGGAGTGCTGCACTGTCGGAGGGGCAGTACTGAGGGAGTGCTGCACTGTTGGAGGGGCAGTACTGAGGGAGTGCTGCACTGTCAGAGGGGCAGTACTGAGGGAGCGCTGCACTGTTGGAGGGGCAGTACTGAGGGAGTGCCGCACTGTGGGAGGGGCAGTACTGAGGGAGCGCTGCACTGTCGGAGGGGCAGTACTGAGGGAGCGCCGCACTGTTGGAGTTGCCGTCCTAAGGATGAGATGTTAGACCGAGGCCCCCTGTGTCTGTTCCATTGGATCAGGCGAATGTTAACGGTGGATGCTAAAGGAAAGTCAGAGGTCATCTCATTGACCACATTCCTTCCTCAGCCAATAAATGAAACAGAGCCATTGGTTATTCATCTCATTGCTGTTTGTGAACTCTTCGTGTGCACAAAATGGCTGCTAAGCCTTGCGCATTAAGTTCAGTTCAAACTAATGTTGTGTGAAGCTTTTTGCGATGTTTCGGTGTGCTATGATCAGGCTCTATCTCCCTGCACTGTTGAAACTGGATTGCTTCTGATATCAGATCCTCTGGTTCAGCCTGATAATATTCACCAAGTGGTCAATGCCGCTTTGCCCATCCTCTCTTGGTGGAGTCCAAATCAACAACTAAAAACCAAAACTGCAAATGCTAGAAATACACCACAGATCGATCAGCATCAAGAGGGTCCCTTCGCATCGCTGCCTCAGTATAACTCTGAGCCCTCACTCTTACAAACTCAATCTCCTCCAACTCAATCTTTGCCAGGACCTCACACTGGAACCATTTACTTCCCTCAGACCTCCCTCCTTCCCAGACTCTGAAAACCAGTTTGTCATCACCCAACCCATTACCTCCTGCCTCATATTGTCTGCTCTCCCACCCGTGGGTCTGTCCGACACCCAGTGCCCGAGCTGATCCCAGACGGTGTGTGCGGAGTGGGATGATCCCAGACGGTGTGTGTGGAGTGGGGTGATCCCAGACGGTGTGTGCGGAGTGGGATGATCCCAGACGGTGTGTGCGGAGTGGGATGATCCCAGACGGCCGGTGTGGAGTGGGATGATCCCAGACGGTGTGTGCAGAGTGGGATGATCCCAGACGGCCGGTGCGGAGTGGGGTGATCCCAGACGGTGTGTGCGGAGTGGGATGATCCCAGACGGTGTGTGCGGAGTGGGATGATCCCAGACGGCCAGTGCGGAGTGGGGTGATCGCAGGATCTCCAGGGCTGGAGGGGTTCCTGCTCCACAATGCAGGGAGGTAGCGGCTGACAGATGTGCAGCTGCAGGCTCCAGCTGTTGCTGTTATCCCCAGCATGTTAATTAACACCAATCAATGTCAATAAATGCGGCACTTGCCTGCATACCTGACTGGAACCTCCCTACACGGGCTTTCCACATTCACACCCCATTCCAGCATCGAGCGGTGGAATTTAATTTTAAAAAGGTCACGCATTCTCTGTGTAATGTGTGTTTGTGCTTTGGGCCTGGCTGCATGGGCGGGACATAGAAACATAGAAACTAGGAGCAGGAGTAGGCCATTCGGCCCGTCGAGCCTGCTCCACCATTCAATACGATCATGGCCGATCATCCAAATCCAGTACCCTGTCCCTGCTTTCTCACACAGAATCCCCATCGAGCCTGCACCGACACATATCCCACCCTGTCCCCGTAACCCCACATATTTAATTCCCCCCTAACACTAAGGGTCAATTTATCATAGCCAAATCAACCTAACCCGCACATTTTTGGACCGTGGGAGGAAACCGGAGCACCCGGAGGAAACCCACGCAGACACGGGGAGAATGTGCAAACTCCACACAGACAGTCACCCGAGGCCAGATTCGAACCCGGGTCCCTGGCGCTGTGAGGTGCCAGTGCTAACCACTATGCCACCATGTTGCCCATCTAATCTAATCCGACATAATCCTCAGCTCACAAACACTTGCAACTCATTGCATTTCTGTGATGTTTGAGTGCAAAGGTGAGTAGAATGGGAAGAAAGTTTCACTTAACCCGGGTGTAAACCAACCTTCCGCAATATCTTGGCAAATTTAGACTAGAATAAACCGGCTTGTAAAAGACGGCAGCTCCGACAGTGCTGCGCTCCCTCAGTACAGCACTCCCTCAGTACTGACTCTCTGACAGTGCAGCACTCCCTCAGTACTGCCCCTCCGACAGTGCACGGCGCTCCCTCAGTACTGCCCCTCCGACAGTGCAGCGCTCCCTCAGTACTGCCCCTCCGACAGTGCAGCGCTCCCTCAGTACTGCCCCTCCGACAGTGCGGCGCTCCCTCAGTACTGCCCCTCCAACAGCATGGCGCTCCTTCAGTACTGCTCCTCCGACAGTGCAGCGCTCCCTCAGTACTGCCCCTCCGACAGTGCAGCGCTCTCTCAGTACTGCCCCTCCGACAGTACGGCACTCCCTCCATACTGCCCCTCCGACAGTGTGGCGATCACGCAGTACTGCCCCTTCGACAGCGCAACGTTCCCTCAGTACTGACTCTCTGACAGTGCATCGCTCCCTCGGTACTGCCCCTCTGACAGTGCAGCACTCCCTCAGTACTGCCCCTCCGACAGTGCGGCGCTCCCTCAGTACTGCTCCTCTGACAGTGCAGCACTCTCTCAGTACTGCTCCTCCGACAGTGCAGCGCTCCCTCAGTACTGCTCCTCCGACAGTGCAGCGCTCCCTCAGTACTGCCCCTCCGACAGTGCAGCGCTCCCTCAGTACTGCCCCTCCGACAGTGCAGCGCTCTCTCAGTACTGCCCCTCCGACAGTACGGCACTCCCTCCATACTGCCCCTCCGACAGTGCGGCGATCACGCAGTACTGCCCCTTCGACAGCGCAACGTTCCCTCAGTACTGACTCTCTGACAGTGCATCGCTCCCTCGGTACTGCCCCTCCGACAGTGCAGCGCTCCCTCAGTACTGCCCCTCCGACAGTGCGGCGCTCCCTCAGTACTGCTCCTCCGACAGTGCAGCGCTCTCTCAGTACTGCCCCTCCGACAGTACGGCACTCCCTCCATACTGCCCCTCCGACAGTGCGGCGATCACGCAGTACTGCCCCTTCGACAGCGCAACGTTCCCTCAGTACTGACTCTCTGACAGTGCATCGCTCCCTCGGTACTGCCCCTCCGACAGTGCAGCGCTCCCTCAGTACTGCCCCTCCGACAGTGCGGCGCTCCCTCAGTACTGCTCCTCTGACAGTGCAGCACTCCCTCAGTACTGCCCCTCCGACAGTGCAGCGCTCCCTCAGTACTGCCCCTCCGACAGTGCAGCGCTCCCTCAGCACTGCCCCCCGACAGCGCAGCGCTCCCTCAGTACTGCCCCTCCACCAGTGCGGCGCTCCCTCAGTACTGACGCTCCGACAGTGCGGCACTCCCTCAGTACTGCCCCTCCGACAGTGCAGTGCTCCCTCAGTACTGCCCCTCCGACAGTGCAGCGCTCCCTCAGTACTGCCCCTCCGACAGTGCAGCACTCCCTCAGTACTGCCCCTCCGACAGTGCAGAGAAAACCGATGGAAAAGGTGGAGCCAAGAAGCAAGTTTAAGTGGTGGCATCTGGAAAATGATCAGCAATTGCCGACAATAGCGTTTGGAACAAAAATCACATTGGACCTTGGTTTGTCTTCCTCTTGCAATTCCTCTGGCCCTAACTGGAGCCTTCACACTCACTATTGTGTCCATAGAATCATAGCAACTTACAGCCCAGGAGGAGGCCATTCGGCCCGCCGTGCCTGTGCTGGCTCTTTGAACGAGCAGTCGTGCTCAGTCCCTCACCCCCGCCTTTTGTCCGTAACCCTGTCAGTGCCTCATCCTCAAAAACCTGTCCAACTCCCTTTAAAATTATTGATGGAATCAGCTTCCATCACCTGTTCAGGTCGAGCGTTCCAGATCCCCACAACTCTCTGAGTGAAAACATTTCTCCTCCTATCCCCTCGAGATCTTTTGCCAATGATTTTGAATCTATGACCTCCGGTTATTGACCCACTCGCCAGAGGGAATAGTTTCTCTCTCTCTAATCTATTAAACCTCTCATCATCCTGTAAACCTCTAATAGATCACCTCTGAACTTTCTCTGTTCCAAGGAAAACAGTCCGAACTTTTCCAATCTCTCCTCATAACTGAAGTCCCTCATCCCTGGCAACATCCTGGTAAACCTCCTCTGTACCCTCTCCAGGGCCTTTACATCTTTCCTGAAGTGTGGGGCCCAGAATTGTCCACAATACTCCAGCTGAGGCCGAACCAGTGATTTATAAAGTTCTACTATGATCTCTTTGCTGGCATGAGTTTTGTACAAATTTATAATCTCAGGCCACGTTACAGGTAAAGTTTTATTTGATATTTTACAATTTCTTTGTGTTCGCACCCTCAGGTTGAAGCACTCTCGACATCATTGCCCAACCAACTTCTTGCCTGAGTCTAAACGGTGAATGTCAGCAGGATATTTGGCAGCAGGAGACATCAGGGTTCAGCCCAGCCCTGTCCCCCGACAGTCACGCAACAGGCACTGGGTGGAGAGGAGGAGCAAGAACCTGGCTTGGTTTCGTCCCCTCAGGCCAATGCTCTACAAGCAGGCCTAGAATCCGGGGCAAGGGGCAGTGTCTGCTGAACCTCACCTTCTTTCTCCCTCCGCTGGCCCGTTCTAAGATTCACCCCGTGTGACTGCACTGCTCAGCACCTGCTACAGCGCGCGCACCCCCTCTGCGGGGCTTTGCTTCAATCCGACAGCAGCAGGAGGAGCAAGAAAAGAGAAAACGATTGAAATTGATGAAAAGCTGTCGGAGACCTCCTGAGTTTTGCTGCTGTTTGGGAGTTCAGCATCTCAAGGGGGGGGGGCAGTTGCTGAGGTTGGTGGTGTAATACGTGCACATTAACAGCACCACCATAATCAACAGAGCTTTTATCAAGAAACCTCCGATAAAGGGAGATAAGAATTTCTATAACTCAGCACAATACAAGTGGACTATTATACTTCACACTGCACGGGATGTTAAAATACTGCAGTGTTTTTAGTGATTTTGAAATGATGCTCCTGCCCCTAGACAGCAATCTACAGAGTGACTTTAAATAGAAAGTTACATTAAACACAAACTATCCACTGCCCTTTGCTTCACTTTGGAAAATAAAGCGACCATAACCCACTACACAGATAGCCCTAGTCACCAGCCCAGTTAACAGAGCAGAGTCACACTCAACACTGTCATTCTTATATCACAGGTAAAGTGACAAGCTTCAGCTTGTTTCACAGACCTGGACGACTAATCCAGAGAACATGAATTCAAATCCCACCAGGGCAGTTTGTGAATTTGAATTCAGTTTAGAAAATCAGTAAGAGTGACCGTGAAGCTGTCAGATTGTCGTAAAAACCCAACTGGTTCACTAATGTCCTAAAGGGAACGAAACCTGATGTCCTTACCCGGTCTGGGCCTATAGGTGACTCCAGTCCCACACCAACGTGGTTGACTCTTAACTGCCCTCTGAAGTGGCCCAGCAAACCCCCTGTTGTATCAAACCCACTACCAGCGGTTCAAGAAGGCGTCCCATCACCACCTTCTCAGGGCAACTAGGAATGGGCAATAAATGCCGGCCTTGCCAGCGACGCCCACATCCGCAGAACGAATTTAAAAACACCTTGTAAAAAAGGCTTTGAATCTGATGGTTCACACACCGCAACACTGAAGTGTGGGTGTGAGAATGTCTCACACTGTGTTCACTTGAACTGGGAAAAACACCCACAGCATAATTACTGAATCTGTCCTTTCAAATGTGGGTCATGCCGAGAGAGAAGGTTAGAGTTCTATAACACTGGGGTACAGTACTGGTGGGTACAGGTCTGTCACTGTATAACACTGGGGTACAGTACTGGTGGGTACAGGTCTGTCACTGTATAACACAAAAATGAGAAGTCGCACAACACCAGGTTATAGTCCAACAGATTTATTTAATTTTACAAGCTTTCGGAGCTGTCGCTCCTTCGTCAGGTAAGTTAGCAATGAGAGAATCTCCCAGAATTCACAATTTAAACCCAGACAAAATCTATTCACATTATTCGCTACAACAAAGAGCACAGCCAAGACAATGAGATGTGTCCCAGGGGGTCCAACGTGTCAAACCACCTGCTGGCTGCATATCCTGTCAATTTGTGTTCTTGTGTTAGCCTTTTTAAAAAAAAAACACCTGGGAAGACCGGCCATGATGTCAAGTCACGTTCTGTATCGTGACATGAACCCGATATCGCGATTGAGGCCATCCTCATGAGTGCGGAACTTGGCTATCAGTTTCTGCTCTATGATTTTGCGCTGTCGTGTATCTCGAAGGCCGCCTTGGAGAACGCTTACCCGCAGATCCGAGGCTGAATGCCCCTGGCTGCTGAAGTGTTCCCCGACTGGGAGGCAACCCTCCTGCCTGGCGATTGTTGCGCGGTGTCCGTTCATACGTTGTCTCAGTGTCTGCATGGTCTCGCCGATGTACCATGCTCTGGAGCATCCTTTACTGCAACGTATCAGGTAGACAACGTTGGCCGAGTCACATGAGTATGTACCGTGTACCTGGTGGGTAGTGTCCTCACGTGTAATGATGGTATCTGTGTCCATGATTTGGCATGTCTTGCAGAGGTTGCCGTGGCAGGGTTGTGTGGTGTCTTGGTTGCTGTTCTCCTGAAAGATGGGTAATCTGCTGCGAACGATGGTACTTTTGAGGTTAGGCGGCTGCTTGAAGGCGAGCAGTGCAGGCGTGGGGATGGCCTTAGCAAGGTGTTCGTCGTCATCGATGACATGTTGAAGGCTGCGAAGAACATGGCGTAGTTTTTCCGCTCCGGGGAAGTACTGGACGACGTAGGGTACTCTGTTGGTTGTGTCCCGTGTTCGTCTTCTGAGGAGGTCTATGCGGTTTTTCGCTGTGGCCCGTCGGAACGGTCCGACGGGCCACAGCGAAAAACCGCATAGACCTCCTCAGAAGACGAACACGGGACACAACCAACAGAGTACCCTACGTCGTCCAGTACTTCCCCGGAGCGGAAAAACTACGCCATGTTCTTCGCAGCCTTCAACATGTCATCGATGACGACGAACACCTTGCTAAGGCCATCCCCACGCCTCCACTACTCGCCTTCAAGCAGCCGCCTAACCTCAAAAGTACCATCGTTCGCAGCAGATTACCCATCTTTCAGGAGAACAGCAACCAAGACACCACACAACCCTGCCACGGCAACCTCTGCAAGACATGCCAAATCATGGACACAGATACCATCATTACACGTGAGGACACTACCCACCAGGTACACGGTACATACTCATGTGACTCGGCCAACGTTGTCTACCTGATACGTTGCAGTAAAGGATGCTCCAGAGCATGGTACATCGGCGAGACCATGCAGACACTGAGACAACGTATGAACGGACACCGCGCAACAATCGCCAGGCAGGAGGGTTGCCTCCCAGTCGGGGAACACTTCAGCAGCCAGGGGCATTCAGCCTCGGATCTGCGGGTAAGCGTTCTCCAAGGCGGCCTTCGAGATACACGACAGCGCAAAATCATAGAGCAGAAACTGATAGCCAAGTTCCGCACTCATGAGGATGGCCTCAATCGCGATATCGGGTTCATGTCACGATACAGAACGTGACTTGACATCATGGCCGGTCTTCCCAGGTGTTTTTTTTTTAAAAAGGCTAACACAAGAACACAAATTGACAGGATATGCAGCCAGCAGGTGGTTTGACACGTTGGACCCCCTGGGACACATCTCATTGTCTTGGCTGTGCTCTTTGTTGTAGCGAATAATGTGAATAGATTTTGTCTGGGTTTAAATTGTGAATTCTGGGAGATTCTCTCATTGCTAACTTACCTGACGAAGGAGCGACAGCTCCGAAAGCTTGTAAAATTAAATAAATCTGTTGGACTATAACCTGGTGTTGTGCGACTTCTCATTTTTGTCTACCCCAGTCCAACGCCGGCATCACCACATCATGAACTGTACAACACTGGGGTACAGTACTGGTGGGTACAGGTCTGTCGCTGTAT
Source organism: Squalus acanthias (assembly GCA_030390025.1). Classification (NCBI taxonomy): domain Eukaryota; kingdom Metazoa; phylum Chordata; class Chondrichthyes; order Squaliformes; family Squalidae; genus Squalus; species Squalus acanthias. Next base: position 1,617,124 of record CM059429.1, on the reverse strand, counting down.
AACACTGGGGTACAGTACTGGTGGGTATAGGTCTGTCGCTGTATAACACTGGGGTACAGTACTGGTGGGTACAGGTCTGTCGCTGAATAACACTGGGGTACAGTACTGGTGGGTACAGGTCTATCGCTGTATAACACTGGGGTACAGTACTGGTGGGTACAGGTCTGTCACTGTATAACACTGGGGTACTGTACTGGTGGGTACAGGTCTGTCACTGTATAATACTGGAGCACAGTACTGGTGGGTACAGGTCTGTCACTGTATAACACTGGGGTACAGTACTGGTGGGTATAGGTCTGTCGCTGTATAACACTGGGGTACAGTACTGGTGGGTACAGGTCTGTCACTGTACAACACTGGAGCACAGTACTGGTGGGTATAGGTCTGTCACTGTATAACACTGGGGTACAGTACTGGTGGGTACAGGTCTGTCACTGTATAACACTGGTGTACAGTACTGGTGGGTATAGGTCTGTCACTGTATAACACTGGGGTACAGTACTGGTGGGTACAGGTCTGTCACTGTATAACACTGGTACAGTACTGGTGGGTACAGGTCTGTCACGTTATAACACTGGGGTACAGTACTGGTGGGTACAGGTCTGTCGCTGTATAATACTGGGGTACAGTACTGGTGGGTATAGGTCTGTCGCTGTATAACACTGGGGTACAGTACTGGTGGGTACAGGTCTGTCACTGTATAACACGGGTACAGTACTGGTGGGTACAGGTCTGTCACTGTATAACACTGGGGTACAGTACTGGTGGGTACAGATCTGTCACTATATGACACTGGGGTACAGTACTGGTGGGTACAGGTCTGTCACTGTATAACACTGGGGTACAGTACTGGTGGGTACAGGTCTGTCGCTGTATAACACTGGGGTACAGTACTGGTGGGTACAGGTCTGTCACTGTATAACACTGGGGTACTGTACTGGTGGGTACAGGTGTGTCACTGTATAACACTGGAGCACAGTACTGGTGGGTACAGGTCTGTCACTGGATAACACTGGGGTACAGTACTGGTGGGTATAGGTCTGTCGCTGTATAACACTGGGGTACAGTACTGGTGGGTACAGGTCTGTCACTGTACAACACTGGAGCACAGTACTGGTGGGTGCAGGTCTGTCACTGTACAACACTGGGGTACAGTACTGGTGGGTATAGGTCTGTCGCTGTATAACACTGGGGTACAGTACTGGTGGGTACAGGTCTGTCACTGTATAACACGGGTACAGTACTGGTGGGTACAGGTCTGTCACTGTATAACACTGGGGTACAGTACTGGTGGGTACAGGTCTGTCACTGTATAACACTGGGGTACAGTACTGGTGGGTACAGGTCTGTCACTGTATAACACTGGGGTACAGTACTGGTGGGCACAGGTCTGTCGCTGTATAACACTGGGGTACAGTACTGGTGGGTACAGGTCTGTCACTGTATAATACTGGGATACAGTACTGGTGGGTACAGGTCTGTCACTATATAACACTGGGGTACAGTACTGGTGGGTACAGGTCAGTCACAGTATAAAACGGGTACAGTACTGGTGGGTACAGGTCAGTCGCTGTATAACTCTGGGGTACAGTACTGGTGGGTACAGGTCTGTCACTGTATAACACTGGGGTACAGTACTGGTGGGTACAGGTCTGTCGCTGTATAACAGTGGGGTACAGTACTTGTGGGTGCAGGTCTGTCACTGTATAACACGGGTACAGTACTGGTGGGTACAGGTCTGTCACTGTATAACACTGGGGTACAGTACTGGTGGGTACAGGTCTGTCACTGTAACACGGGTACAGTACTGGTGGGTACAGGTCTGTCACTGCATAACACTGGGGTACAGTACTGGTGGGTACAGGTCTGTCGCTGTATAACACTGGGGTACAGTACTGGTGGGTACAGGTCTGTCACTATATAACACTGGTGTACAGTACTGGTGGGTACAGGTCTGTCACTGTATACCACTGGCGTACAGTACTGGTGGGTACAGGTCTGTCACTGCATAACACTGGGGTACAGTACTGGTGGGTACAGGTCTGTCACTGTATAACACTGGGGTACAGTACTGGTGGGTACAGGTCTGTCACTATATAACACTGGGGTACAGTACTGGTGGGCACAGGTCTGTCGCTGTATAACACTGGGGTACAGTACTGGTGGGTACAGGTCTGTCACAGTATAATACTGGGATACAGTACTGGTGGGTACAGATCTGTCACTATATGACACTGGGGTACAGTACTGGTGGGTACAGGTCTGTCACTGTATAACACTGGGGTACAGTACTGGTGGGTACAGGTCTGTCGCTGTATAACACTGGGGTACAGTACTGGTGGGTACAGGTCTGTCACTGTATAACACTGGGGTACTGTACTGGTGGGTACAGGTGTGTCACTGTATAACACTGGAGCACAGTACTGGTGGGTACAGGTCTGTCACTGTATAACACTGGGGTACAGTACTGGTGGGTATAGGTCTGTCGCTGTATAACACTGGGGTACAGTACTGGTGGGTACAGGTCTGTCACTGTACAACACTGGAGCACAGTACTGGTGGGTACAGGTCTGTCACTGTATAACACTGGGGTACAGTACTGGTGGGTATAGGTCTGTCGCTGTATAACACTGGGGTACAGTACTGGTGGGTACAGGTCTGTCACTGTATAACACGGGTACAGTACTGGTGGGTACAGGTCTGTCACTGTATAACACTGGGGTACAGTACTGGTGGGTACAGGTCTGTCACTGTATAACACTGGGGTACAGTACTGGTGGGTACAGGTCTGTCACTGTATAACACTGGGGTACAGTACTGGGGAGTACAGGTCTGTCACTGTATAACACTGGGGTACAGTACTGGTGGGTACAGGTCTGTCGCTGAAAAACACTGGGGTACAGTACTGGTGGGTACAGGTCGGTCACTGTATAACACTGGGGTACAGTACTGGTGGGTACAGGTCTGTCGCTGTATAACAGTGGGGTACAGTACTGGTGGGTACAGGTCTGTCACTGTATAACACGGGTACAGTACTGGTGGGTACAGGTCTGTCACTGTATAACACTGGGGTACAGTACTGGTGGGTACAGGTCTGTCACTGTATAACACTGGGGTACAGTACTGGTGGGTACAGGTCTGTCACTGTAACACGGGTACAGTACTGGTGGGTACAGGTCTGTCACTGTATAACACTGGGGTACAGTACTGGTGGGTACAGGTCTGTCACTGTATAACACTGGGGTACAGTACTGGAGGGTACAGGTCTGTCACTGTATAACACTGGGGTACAGTACTGGTGGGTACAGGTCTGTCACTGTATAACACTGGGGTACAGTACTGGTGGGTACAGGTCTGTCGCTGTATAACACTGGGGTACAGTACTGGTGGGTACAGGTCTGTCGCTGTATAACAGTGGGGTACAGTACTTGTGGGTGCAGGTCTGTCACTGTATAACACGGGTACAGTACTGGTGGGTACAGGTCTGTCACTGTATAACACTGGGGTACAGTACTGGTGGGTACAGGTCTGTCACTGTAACACGGGTACAGTACTGGTGGGTACAGGTCTGTCACTGCATAACACTGGGGTACAGTACTGGTGGGTACAGGTCTGTCGCTGTATAACACTGGGGTACAGTACTGGTGGGTACAGGTCTGTCACTATATAACACTGGTGTACAGTACTGGTGGGTACAGGTCTGTCACTGTATACCACTGGCGTACAGTACTGGTGGGTACAGGTCTGTCACTGCATAACACTGGGGTACAGTACTGGTGGGTACAGGTCTGTCACTGTATAACACTGGGGTACAGTACTGGTGGGTACAGGTCTGTCACTGTATAACACTGGGGTACAGTACTGGTGGGCACAGGTCTGTCGCTGTATAACACTGGGGTACAGTACTGGTGGGTACAGGTCTGTCACTGTATAATACTGGGATACAGTACTGGTGGGTACAGATCTGTCACTATATGACACTGGGGTACAGTACTGGTGGGTACAGGTCTGTCACTGTATAACACTGGGGTACAGTACTGGTGGGTACAGGTCTGTCGCTGTATAACACTGGGGTACAGTACTGGTGGGTACAGGTCTGTCACTGTATAACACTGGGGTACTGTACTGGTGGGTACAGGTGTGTCACTGTATAACACTGGAGCACAGTACTGGTGGGTACAGGTCTGTCACTGTATAACACTGGGGTACAGTACTGGTGGGTATAGGTCTGTCGCTGTATAACACTGGGGTACAGTACTGGTGGGTACAGGTCTGTCACTGTACAACACTGGAGCACAGTACTGGTGGGTACAGGTCTGTCACTGTATAACACTGGGGTACAGTACTGGTGGGTATAGGTCTGTCGCTGTATAACACTGGGGTACAGTACTGGTGGGTACAGGTCTGTCACTGTATAACACGGGTACAGTACTGGTGGGTACAGGTCTGTCACTGTATAACACTGGGGTACAGTACTGGTGGGTACAGGTCTGTCACTGTATAACACTGGGGTACAGTACTGGTGGGTACAGGTCTGTCACTGTATAACACTGGGGTACAGTACTGGTGGGTACAGGTCTGTCACTGTATAACACTGGGGTACAGTACTGGTGGGTACAGGTCTGTCGCTGAAAAACACTGGGGTACAGTACTGGTGGGTACAGGTCTGTCACTGTATAACACTGGGGTACAGTACTGGTGGGTACAGGTCTGTCGCTGTATAACACTGGGGTACAGTACTGGTGGGTACAGGTCTGTCACTGTATAACACGGGTACAGTACTGGTGGGTACAGGTCTGTCACTGTATAACACTGGGGTACAGTACTGGTGGGTACAGGTCTGTCACTGTATAACACTGGGGTACAGTACTGGTGGGTACAGGTCTGTCACTGTAACACGGGTACAGTACTGGTGGGTACAGGTCTGTCACTGTATAACACTGGGGTACAGTACTGGTGGGTACAGGTCTGTCACTGTATAACACTGGGGTACAGTACTGGTGGGTACAGGTCTGTCACTGTATAACACTGGGGTACAGTACTGGTGGGTACAGGTCTGTCACTGTATAACACTGGGGTACAGTACTGGTGGGTACAGGTCTGTCACTGTATAACACTGGGGTACAGTACTGGTGGGTACAGGTCTGTCACTGTATAACACTGGGGTACAGTACTGGTGGGTACAGGTCTGTCACTGTATAACACTGGGTACAGTACTGGTGGGTACAGGTCTGTCACTGTATAACACTGGGGTACAGTACTGGTGGGTACAGGTCTGTCACTGTATAACACTGGGGTACAGTACTGGTGGGTACAGGTCTGTCACTGTATAACACTGGGGTACAGTACTGGTGGGTACAGGTCTGTCACTGTATAACACTGGGGTACAGTACTGGTGGGTACAGGTCTGTCACTGTATAACACTGGGTACAGTACTGGTGGGTACAGGTCTGTCACTGTATAACACTGGGGTACAGTACTGGTGGGTACAGGTCTGTCGCTGTATAACACTGGGGTACAGTACTGGTGGGTACAGGTCTGTCACTGTATAACACTGGTGTACAGTACTGGTGGGTACAGGTCTGTCACTGTATACCACTGGCGTACAGTACTGGTGGGTACAGGTCTGTCACTGCATAACACTGGGGTACAGTACTGGTGGGTACAGATCTGTCACTATATGACACTGGGGTACAGTACTGGTGGGTACAGGTCTGTCACTGTATAACACTGGGGTACAGTACTGGTGGGTACAGGTCTGTCACTGTATAAAACTGGGTACAGTACTGGTGGGTACAGGTCTGTCGCTGTATAACACTGGGGTACAGTACTGGTGGGTACAGGTCTGTCACTGTATAACACTGGGGTACAGTACTGGTGGGTACAGGTCTGTCGCTGTATAACACTGGGGTACAGTACTGGTGGGTACAGGTCTGTCACTGTATAACACTGGGGTACAGTACTGGTGGGTACAGGTCTGTCACTGTATAACACTGGGGTACAGTACTGGTGGGTACAGGTCTGTCACTGTATAACACTGGGGTACAGTACTGGTGGGTACAGGTCTGTCACTGTATAACACTGGGGTACAGTACTGGTGGGTACAGGTCTGTCACTGTATAACACTGGGGTACAGTACTGGTGGGTACAGGTCTGTCACTGTATAACACTGGGGTACAGTACTGGTGGGTACAGGTCTGTCACTGTATAACACTGGAGTACAGTACTGGTGGGTACAGGTCTGTCACTGTATAACACTGGGGTACAGTACTGGTGGGTACAGGTCTGTCACTGTATAACACTGGGGTACAGTACTGGTGGGTACAGGTCTGTCACTGTATAACACTGGGTACAGTACTGGTGGGTACAGGTCTGTCACTGTATAACACTGGGGTACAGTACTGGTGGGTACAGGTCTGTCACTGTATAACACTGGGGTACAGTACTGGTGGGTACAGGTCTGTCACTGTATAACACTGGGGTACAGTACTGGGGAGTACAGGTCTGTCACTGTATAACACTGGGGTACAGTACTGGTGGGTACAGGTCTGTCGCTGTAAAACACTGGGGTACAGTACTGGTGGGTACAGGTCGGTCACTGTATAACACTGGGGTACAGTACTGGTGGGTACAGGTCTGTCGCTGTATAACAGTGGGGTACAGTACTGGTGGGTACAGGTCTGTCACTGTATAACACTGGGTACAGTACTGGTGGGTACAGGTCTGTCACTGTATAACACTGGGGTACAGTACTGGTGGGTACAGGTCTGTCACTGTATAACACTGGGGTACAGTACTGGTGGGTACAGGTCTGTCACTGTAACACGGGTACAGTACTGGTGGGTACAGGTCTGTCACTGTATAACACTGGGGTACAGTACTGGTGGGTACAGGTCTGTCACTGTATAACACTGGGGTACAGTACTGGAGGGTACAGGTCTGTCACTGTATAACACTGGGGTACAGTACTGGTGGGTACAGGTCTGTCACTGTATAACACTGGGGTACAGTACTGGTGGGTACAGGTCTGTCGTTGTATAACACTGGGGTACAGTACTGGTGGGTACAGGTCTGTCACTGCATAACACTGGGGTACAGTACTGGTGGGTACAGGTCTGTCACTATATAACACTGGTGTACAGTACTGGTGGGTACAGGTCTGTCACTGTATAACACTGGGGTACAGTGCTGGTGGGTACAGGTCTGTCACTGTATCACACTGGGGTACAGTACTGGTGGGTACAGGTCTGTCACTGTATAACACTGGGGTACAGTACTGGTGGGTACAGGTCTGTCACTGTATAACACTGGGGTACAGTACTGGTGGGTACAGGTCTGTCACTGTAACACGGGTACAGTACTGGTGGGTACAGGTCTGTCACTGTATAACACTGGGGTACAGTACTGGTGGGTACAGGTCTGTCGCTGTATAACACTGGGGTACAGTACTGGTGGGTACAGGTCTGTCACTGTATAACACTGGGGTACAGTACTGGTGGGTACAGGTCTGTCACTGTATAACACTGGGGTACAGTACTGGTGGGTGCAGGTCTGTCGCTGTATAACAGTGGGGTACAGTACTTGTGGGTGCAGGTCTGTCACTGTATAACACGGGTACAGTACTGGTGGGTACAGGTCTGTCACTGTATAACACTGGGGTACAGTACTGGTGGGTACAGGTCTGTCACTGTAACACGGGTACAGTACTGGTGGGTACAGGTCTGTCACTGCATAACACTGGGGTACAGTGCTGGTGGGTACAGGTCTGTCACTGTATAACACTGGGGTACAGTACTGGTGGGTACAGGTCTGTCACTGTATAACACTGGGGTACAGTACTGGTGGGTACAGGTCTGTCGCTGTATAACACTGGGGTACAGTACTGGTGGGTACAGGTCTGTCACTGCATAACACTGGGGTACAGTACTGGTGGGTACAGGTCTGTCACTGTATAACACTGGGGTACAGTACTGGTGGGTACAGGTCTGTCGCTGTATAACACTGGGGTACAGTACTGGTGGGTACAGGTCTGTCACTGTATAACACTGGTGTACAGTACTGGTGGGTACAGGTCTGTCACTGTATACCACTGGCGTACAGTACTGGTGGGTACAGGTCTGTCACTGCATAACACTGGGTACAGTACTGGTGGGTACAGGTCTGTCACTGTATAACACTGGGGTACAGTACTGGTGGGTACAGGTCTGTCACTGTATAACACTGGGGTACAGTACTGGTGGGTACAGGTCTGTCGCTGTATAACACTGGGGTACAGTACTGGTGGGTACAGGTCTGTCACAGTATAACACTGGGGTACAGTACTGGTGGGTACAGGTCTGTCACTATATAACACTGGGGTACAGTACTGGTGGGTACAGGTCTGTCACTGTATAACACTGGGGTACAGTACTGGTGGGTACAGGTCTGTCGCTGTATAACACTGGGGTACAGTACTGGTGGGTACAGGTCTGTCACTGTATAAAACTGGGTACTGTACTGGTGGGTACAGGTGTGTCACTGTATAACACTGGAGCACAGTACTGGTGGGTACAGGTCTGTCACTGTATAACACTGGGTACAGTACTGGTGGGTATAGGTCTGTCGCTGTATAACACTGGGGTACAGTACTGGTGGGTACAGGTCTGTCACTGTACAACACTGGAGCACAGTACTGGTGGGTACAGGTCTGTCACTGTATAACACTGGGTACAGTACTGGTGGGTATAGGTCTGTCGCTGTATAACACTGGGGTACAGTACTGGTGGGGACAGGTCTGTCACTGTATAACACGGGTACAGTACTGGTGGGTACAGGTCTGTCACTGTATAACACTGGGGTACAGTACTGGTGGGTACAGGTCTGTCACTGTATAACACTGGGGTACAGTACTGGTGGGTACAGGTCTGTCACTGTATAACACTGGGGTACAGTACTGGGGAGTACAGGTCTGTCACTGTATAACACTGGGGTACAGTACTGGTGGGTACAGGTCTGTCGCTGAAAAACACTGGGGTACAGTACTGGTGGGTACAGGTCTGTCACTGTATAACACTGGGGTACAGTACTGGTGGGTACAGGTCTGTCGCTGTATAACAGTGGGGTACAGTACTGGTGGGTACAGGTCTGTCACTGTATAACACTGGGTACAGTACTGGTGGGTACAGGTCTGTCACTGTATAACACTGGGGTACAGTACTGGTGGGTACAGGTCTGTCACTGTATAACACTGGGGTACAGTACTGGTGGGTACAGGTCTGTCACTGTAACACGGGGTACAGTACTGGTGGGTCCAGGTCTGTCACTGTATAACACTGGGGTACAGTACTGGTGGGTACAGGTCTGTCACTGTATAACACTGGGGTACAGTACTGGAGGGTACAGGTCTGTCACTGTATAACACTGGGGTATAGTACTGGTGGGTACAGGTCTGTCACTGTATAACACTGGGGTACAGTACTGGTGGGTACAGGTCTGTCGCTGTATAACACTGGGGTACAGTACTGGTGGGTACAGGTCTGTCACTGCATAACACTGGGGTACAGTACTGGTGGGTACAGGTCTGTCACTATATAACACTGGTGTACAGTACTGGTGGGTACAGGTCTGTCACTGTATAACACTGGGGTACAGTACTGGTGGGTACAGGTCTGTCACTGTATCACACTGGGGTACAGTACTGGTGGGTACAGGTCTGTCACTGTATAAACACTGGGGTACAGTACTGGTGGGTACAGGTCTGTCGCTGTATAACACTGGGGTACAGTACTGGTGGGTACAGGTCTGTCACTGTATAACACTGGGGTACAGTACTGGTGGGTACAGGTCTGTCACTGTATAACACTGGGGTACAGTACTGGTGGGTACAGGTCTGTCACTGTATAACACTGGGGTACAGTACTGGTGGGTACAGGTCTGTCACTGTATAACACTGGGGTACAGTACTGGTGGGTACAGGTCTGTCACTGTATAACACTGGGGTACAGTACTGGTGGGTACAGGTCTGTCACTGTATAACACTGGGGTACAGTACTGGTGGGTACAGGTCTGTCACTGTATAACACTGGGGTACAGTACTGGTGGGTACAGGTCTGTCACTGTATAACACTGGGGTACAGTACTGGTGGGTACAGGTCTGTCACTGTATAACACTGGGGTACAGTACTGGTGGGTACAGGTCTGTCACTGTATAACACTGGGGTACAGTACTGGTGGGTACAGGTCTGTCACTGTATAACACTGGGGTACAGTACTGGTGGGTACAGGTCTGTCACT
>CM059429.1:1472078-1606652 GCA_030390025.1 Squalus acanthias | reverse complement strand
AGCGCTCCCTCAGTACTGCCCCTCCGACAGTGCTGCGCTCCCTCAGTACTGCCCCTCCGACAGTGCGGCGCTCCCTCAGTACTGCCCCTCGACAGTGCAGTGCTCCTTCATTACTGCCCCTCCGACAGTGCAGCGCTCCCTCAGTACTGCCCCTCCGACAGTGCAGCGCTCCCTCAGTACTGCCCCTCCGACAGTGCTGCGCTCCCTCAGTACTGCCCCTCCGACAGTGCGGCGCTCCCTCAGTACTGCCCCTCCGACAGTGCAGCGCACCCTCAGTACTGCCCCTCCGACAGTGCAGCACTCCCTCAGTACTGCCCCTCCGACAGTGCAGCGCTCCCTCAGTACTGCCCCTCCGACAGTGCAGCGCTCCCTCAGTACTGCCCCTCCGACAGTGCAGCGCTCCCTCAGTACTGCCCCTCCGACAGTGCAGCGCTCCTCAGTACTGCCCCTCCGACAGTGCAGGCGCTCCCTCAGTACTGCCCCTCCGACAGTGCGGCACTCCCTCAGTACTGCCCCTCCGACAGTGCAGCGCTCCCTCAGTACTGCCCCTCCGACAGTGCAGCGCTCCCTCAGTACTGCCCCTCCGACAGTGCGGCGCTCCCTCAGTACTGCCCCTCCGTCAGTGCAGCGCTCCCTCTGTACTGCCCCTCCGACAGTGCGGCACTCCCTCAGTACTGCCTCTCCGACAGTGCAGCGCTCCCTCAGTACTGCCTCTCCGACAGTGCAGCACTCCCTCAGTACTGCCCCTCCGACAGTGCGGCGCTCCCTCCGTACAGCCCCTCCGACAGTGCGGCGCTCCCTCAGTACAGCCCCTCCGACAGTGCGGCACTCCCTCAGTACTGCCCCTCCGACAGTGCGGCGCTCCCTCGGTACTGCACCTCCGACAGTGCGGCGCTCCCTCAGTACAGCCCCTCCGACAGTGCGGCTCTCCCTCAGTACAGCCCCTCCGACAGTGCGGCACTCCCTCAGTACAGCCCCTCCGACAGTGAGGCGCTCCCTCAGTACTGCCCCTCCGACAGTGCAGCGCTCCCTCAGTCCTGCCCCTCCGACAGTGAGGCGCTACCTCAGTACTGCCCCTCCGACAGTGCGGCGCTCCCTCAGTACTGCCCCTCCGACAGTGCAGCGCTCCCTCAGTACTGCCCCTCCCACAGTGCAGCGCTCCCTCAGTACAGCCCCTCCGACAGTGCGGCGCTCCCTCAGTACAGCCCCCCGACAGTGCAGTGCTCCTTCATTACTGCCCCTCCGACAGTGCAGCGCTCCCTCAGTACTGCCCCTCCGACAGTACGGCGTTCCTTCATTGCTGCCCCTCTGACAGTGCGGCACTCCCTCAGGACTGCCCCTCCGACAGTGCAGCGTTCCCTCAGTACTGCACAAGCAACAGTGCAGCGCTCCCTCAGTACTGCCCATCCGACAGTGCAGCGCTCCCTCAGTACTGCCCCTCCGACAGTGCAGCGCTCCCTCAGTACTGCCCTTCCGACAGTGCAGCGCTCCCTCAGTACTGCCCCTCCGACAGTGCGGCGCTCCCTCAGTACTGCCCTTCCGACAGTGCAGCGCTCCCTCAGTACTGCCCCGCTGAGAGTGCAGCGCTCCCTCAGTACTGCCCCTCCGACAGTGCAGCGCTCCCTCAGTACTGCCTCTCCGACAGTGCAGCACTCCCTCAGTACTGCCCCTCCGACAGTGCGGCGCTCCCTCAGTACTGCCCCTCCGACAGTGCAGCGCTCCCTCAGTACTGCCCCTCCGACAGTGCAGCGCTCCCTCAGTACTGCCCCTCCGACAGTGCGGCGCTCCCTCAGTACTGCCCCTCCGACAGTGCAGGCGCTCCCTCAGTACTGCCCCTCCGACAGTGCGAGCACTCCCTCAGTACTGCCCTCCGACAGTGCAGCGCTCCCTCAGTACTGCCCCTCCGACAGTGCAGGCACTCCCTCAGTACTGCCCCTCCGACAGTGCGGCGCTCCCTCAGTACTGCCCCTCCGACAGTGCGGCGCTCCCTCAGTACTGCCCCTCCGACAGTGCAGGCGCTCCCTCAGTACTGCCCCTCCGACAGTGCAGCGCTCCCTCAGTACTGCCCCTCCGACAGTGCGGCGCTCCCTCAGTACTGCCCCTCCGACAGTGCGGCGCTCCCTCAGTACAGCCCCTCGACAGTGCAGTGCTCCTCAGTACTGCCCCTCCAACAGTGCAGCGCTCCCTCAGTACTGCCCCTCCGACAGTACAGCGCTCCTTCAGTACTGCCCCTCCGACAGTGCAGCGCTCCCTCATTACTGCCCCTCCGACAGTACGGCACTCCCTCAGTACTGCCCCTCCGACAGTGCAGCGCTCCCTCAGTACTGACCCTCCGACAGTGCGGCGCTCCCTCAGTACTGCCCCTCCGACAGTGCGGCGCTCCCTCAGTACTGCCCCTCCGTCAGTGCAGCGCTCCCTCTGTACTGCCCCTCCGACAGTGCGGCACTCCCTCAGTACTGCCTCTCCGACAGTGCAGCGCTCCCTCAGTACTGCCTCTCCGACAGTGCAGCACTCCCTCAGTACTGCCCCTCCGACAGTGCGGCGCTCCCTCCGTACAGCCCCTCCGACAGTGCGGCGCTCCCTCAGTACAGCCCCTCCGACAGTGCGGCACTCCCTCAGTACTGCCCCTCCGACAGTGCGGCGCTCCCTCAGTACTGCCCCTCCGACAGTGCGGCGCTCCCTCAGTACTGCCCCTCCGACAGTGCGGCTCTCCCTCAGTACTGCCCCTCCGACAGTGCGGCACTCCCTCAGTACAGCCCCTCCGACAGTGCGGCGCTCCCTCAGTACTGCCCCTCCGACAGTGCAGCGCTCCCTCAGTACTGCCCCTCCGACAGTGAGGCGCTCCCTCAGTACTGCCCCTCCGACAGTGCGGCGCTCCCTCAGTACTGCCCCTCCGACAGTGCAGCGCTCCCTCAGTACTGCCCCTCCGACAGTGCAGCGCTCCCTCAGTACAGCCCCTCCGACAGTGCGGCGCTCCCTCAGTACAGCCCCCCGACAGTGCAGTGCTCCTTCATTACTGCCCCTCCGACAGTGCAGCGCTCCCTCAGTACTGCCCCTCCGACAGTACAGCGTTCCTCATTGCTGCCCCTCTGACAGTGCGGCACTCCCTCAGTACTGCCCCTCCGACAGTGTAGCGCTCCCTCAGTACTGCCCCTCCGACAGTGCGGCGCTCCCTCAGTACTGCCCCTCCGACAGTGCAGCGCTGCTTCATTACTGCCCCTCCGACAGTACGGCACTCCCTCAGTACTGCCCCTCCGACAGTGCAGCGCTCCCTCAGTACTGCCCCTCCGACAGTGCAGCGCTCCCTCAGTACTGCCCCTCCGACAGTGCTGCGCTCCCTCAGTACTGCCCCTCCGACAGTGCGGCGCTCCCTCTGTACTGCCCCTGCGACAGTGCAGCGCACCCTCAGTACTGCCCCGCTGACAGTGCAGCACTCCCTCAGTACTGCCCCTCCGACAGTGCGGCGCTCCCTCAGTACAGCCCCCCGACAGTGCAGTGCTCCTTCATTACTGCCCCTCCGACAGTGCAGCGCTCCCTCAGTACTGCCCCTCCGACAGTACAGTGTTCCTTCATTGCTGCCCCTCTGACAGTGCGGCACTCCCTCAGTACTGCCCCTCCGACAGTTTAGCGCTCCCTCAGTACTGCGCTCCCTCAGTACTGCCCCTCCGACAGTGCGGCGCTCCCTCAGTACTGCCCCTCCGACAGTGCAGCGCTCCTTCATTACTGCCCCTCCAACATTACGGCACTCCCTCAGTACTGCCCCTCCCAGTGCAGCGCTCCCTCAGTACTGACCCTCCGACAGTGCGGTGCTCCCTCAGTACTGCCCCTCCGACAGTGCGGCGCTCCCTCAGTACTGCCCCTCCGACAGTGCGGCGCTCCCTCAGTACTGCCCCTCCGACAGTGCAGCACTCCTTCATTACTGCCCCTCCGACAGTACGGCGCTCCCTCAGTACTGCCCCTCCGACAGTGCGGCGCTCCCTCAGTACTGCCCCGCCGTCAGTGCAGCGCTCCCTCTGTACTGCCCCTCCGACAGTGCGGCACTCCCTCAGTACTGCCTCTCCGACAGTGCAGCGCTCCCTCAGTACTGCCTCTCCGACAGTGCAGCACTCCCTCAGTACTGCCCCTCCGACAGCGCGGCGCTCCTTCCGTACAGCCCCTCCGACAGTGTGGCGCTCCCTCAGTACAGCCCCTCCGACAGTGCGGCACTCCCTCAGTAGTGCCCCTCCGACAGTGCGGCGCTCCCTCGGTACTGCCCCTCCGACAGTGCAGCGCTCCTTCATTACTGCCCCTCCGACATTACGGCACTCCCTCAGTACTGCCCCTCCCAGTGCAGCGCTCCCTCAGTACTGACCCTCCGACAGTGCGGTGCTCCCTCAGTACTGCCCCTCCGACAGTGCGGCGCTCCCTCAGTACTGCCCCTCCGACAGTGCGGCGCTCCCTCAGTACTGCCCCTCCGACAGTGCAGCATGCCTTCATTACTGCCCCTCCGACAGTACGGCGCTCCCTCAGTACTGCCCCTCCGACAGTGCGGCGCTCCCTCAGTACTGCCCCTCCTACAGTGCAGCATGCCTTCATTACTGCCCCTCCGACAGTACGGCACTCCCTCAGTACTGCCCCTCCGACAGTGCGGCGCTCCCTCAGTACTGCCCCGCCGTCAGTGCAGCGCTCCCTCTGTACTGCCCCTCCGACAGTGCGGCACTCCCTCAGTCCTGCCCCTCCGACAGTGCGGCGCTCCCTCAGTCCTGCCCCTCCGACAGTGAGGCGTTACCTCAGTACTGCCCCTCCGACAGTGCGGCGCTCCCTCAGTACTGCCCCTCCGACAGTGCAGCGCTCCCTCAGTACTGCCCCTCCCACAGTGCAGCGCTCCCTCAGTACTGCCCCTCCGACAGTGCAACGCTCCCTCAGTACTGCCCCTCCGACAGTGCGGCGCTCCCTCAGTACTGCCCTTCCGACAGTGCAGCGCTCCCTCAGTACTGCCCCTCTGACAGTGCAGCGCTCCCTCAGTACTGCCCCTCCGACAGTGCAGCGCACCCTCAGTACTGCCCCTCCGACAGTACGGCGCTCCCTCAGTACAGCCCCCCGACAGTGCAGTGCTCCTTCATTACTGCCCCTCCGACAGTGCAGCGCTCCCTCAGTACTGCCCCTCCGACAGTACAGCGTTCCTTCACGCTGCCCCTCTGACAGTGCGGCACTCCCTCAGAACTGCCCCTCCGACAGTGTAGCGCTCCCTCAGTACAGCCCCCCGACAGTGCAGTGCTCCTTCATTACTGCCCCTCCGCCAGTGCTGCGCTCCCTCAGTACTGCCCCTCCGACAGTGCGGCGCTCCCTCAGTACTGCCCCTCCGACAGTGCAGCACTCCCTCAGTACTGCCCCTCCGACAGTGCGGCGCTCCCTCAGTACAGCCCCCCGACAGTGCAGTGCTCCTTCATTACTGCCCCTCCGACAGTGCAGCGCTCCCTCAGTACTGCCCCTCCGACAGTACAGCGTTCCTTCATTGCTGCCCCTCTGACAGTGCGGCACTCCCTCAGTACTGCCCCTCCGACAGTGTAGCGCTCCCTCAGTACTGCCCCTCCGACAGTGCGGCGCTCCCTCAGTACTGCCCCTCCGACAGTGCAGCGCTGCTTCATTACTGCCCCTCCGACATTACGGCACTCCCTCAGTACTGCCCCTCCCAGTGCAGCGCTCCCTCAGTACTGACCCTCCGACAGTGGGGTGCTCCCTCAGTACTGCCCTCCGACAGTGCGGCGCTCCCTCAGTACTGCCCCTCCGACAGTGCGGCGCTCCCTCAGTACTGCCCCTCCGACAGTGCAGCACTCCTCATTACTGCCCCTCCGACAGTACGCGCTCCCTCAGTACTGCCCCTCCGACAGCGCGGCGCTCCCTCAGTACTGCCCCTCCGTCAGTGCAGCGCTCCCTCTGTACTGCCCCTCCGACAGTGCGACACTCCCTCAGTACTGCCTCTCCGACAGTGCAGCGCTCCCTCAGTACTGCCTCTCCGACAGTGCAGCGCTCCCTCAGTACAGCCCCTCCGACAGTGCGGCACTCCCTCAGTACTGCCCCTCCGACAGTGCGGCGCTCCCTCAGTACTGCCCCTCCGACAATGCGGCGCTCCCTCAGTACAGCCCCTCCGACAGTGCAGCACTCACTCAGTACTGCCCCTCCGACAGTGCGGCGCTCCCTCAGTACAGCCCCTCCGACAGTGCGGCGCTCCCTCAGTACAGCCCCCCGACAGTGCAGTGCTCCTTCATTACTGCCCCTCCGACAGTGCAGCGCTCCCTCAGTACTGCCCCTCCGACAGTACAGCGTTCCTTCATTGCTGCCCCTCTGACAGTGCGGCACTCCCTCAGTACTGCCCCTCCGACAGTGTAGCGCTCCCTCAGTACTGCCCCTCCGACAGTGCGGCGCTCCCTCAGTACTGCCCCTCCGACAGTGCAGCGCTGCTTCATTACTGCCCCTCCGACATTACGGCACTCCCTCAGTACTGCCCCTCCCAGTGCAGCGCTCCCTCAGTACTGACCCTCCGACAGTGGGGTGCTCCCTCAATACTGCCCTTCCGACAGTGCGGCGCTCCCTCAGTACTGCCCCTCCGACAGTGCGGCGCTCCCTCAGTACTGCCCCTCCGACAGTGCAGCACTCCTTCATTACTGCCCCTCCGACAGTACGACGCTCCCTCAGTACTGCCCCTCCGACAGCGCGGCGCTCCCTCAGTACTGCCCCGCCGTCAGTGCAGCGCTCCCTCTGTACTGCCCCTCCGACAGTGCGGCGCTCCCTCAGTACAGCCCCTCGACAGTGCAGTGCTCCTTCATTACTGCCCCTCCAACAGTGCAGCGCTCCCTCAGTACTGCCCCTCCGACAGTACAGCGTTCCTTCAGTACTGCCCCTCCGACAGTGCAGCGCTCCTTCATTACTGCCCCTCCGACATTACGGCACTCCCTCAGTACTGCCCCTCCCAGTGCAGCGCTCCCTCAGTACTGACCCTCCGACAGTGCGGCGCTCCCTCAGTACTGCCCCTCCGACAGTGCGGCGCTCCCTCAGTACTGCCCCGCCGTCAGTGCAGCGCTCCCTCTGTACTGCCCCTCCGACAGTGCGACACTCCCTCAGTACTGCCTCTCCGACAGTGCAGCGCTCCCTCAGTACTGCCTCTCCGACAGTGCAGCGCTCCCTCAGTACAGCCCCTCCGACAGTGCGGCACTCCCTCAGTACTGCCCCTCCGACAATGCGGCGCTCCCTCAGTACTGCACCTCCGACAATGCGGCGCTCCCTCAGTAGAGCCCCTCCGACAGTGCAGCACTCACTCAGTACTGCCCCTCCGACAGTGCGGCGCTCCCTCAGTACAGCCCCTCCGACAGTGCGGCACTCCCTCAGTACTGCCCCTCCGACAGTGCGGCGCTCCCTCAGTACTGCACCTCCGACAGTGCGGCGCTCCCTCAGTACAGCCCCTCCGACAGTGTGGTGCTCCCTCAGTACTGCCACTCCGACAGTGCGGCACTCCCTCAGGACTGCCCCTCCGACAGTGCAGCGTTCCCTCAGTACTGCACAAGCAACAGTGCAGCGCTCCCTCAGTACTGCCCATCCGACAGTGCAGCGCTCCCTCAGTACTGCCCCTCCGACAGTGCAGCGCTCCCTCAGTACTGCCCTTCCGACAGTGCAGCGCTCCCTCAGTACTGCCCCTCCGACAGTGCGGCGCTCCCTCAGTACTGCCCTTCCGACAGTGCAGCGCTCCCTCAGTACTGCCCCGCTGAGAGTGCAGCGCTCCCTCAGTACTGCCCCTCCGACAGTGCAGCGCACCCTCAGTACTACCCCTCGACAGTGCAGCACTCCCTCAGTACTGCCCCTCCGACAGTGCGGCGCTCCCTCAGTACAGCCCCCCGACAGTGCAGAGCTCCTTCATTACTGCCCCTCCGACAGTGCAGCACTCCCTCAGTACTGCCCCTCCGACAGTACAGCGTTCCTTCATTGCTGCCCCTCTGACAGTGCGGCACTCCCTCAGTACTGCCCCTCCGACAGTGTAGCGCTCCCTCAGTACAGCCCCCCGACAGTGCAGTGCTCCTTCATTACTGCCCCTCCGACAGTGCGGCACTCCCTCAGTACTGCCCCTCCGACAGTGTAGCGCTCCCTCAGTACTGCCCCTCCGCCAGTGCTGCGCTCCCTCAGTACTGCCCCTCCGACAGTGCGGCGCTCCCTCAGTACTGCCCCTCCGACAGTGCAGCGCACCCTCAGTACTGCCCCGCTGACAGTGCAGCACTCCCTCAGTACTGCCCCTCCGACAGTGCGGCGCTCCCTCAGTGCAGCCCCTCGACAGTGCAGTGCTCCTTCATTACTGCCCCTCCAACAGTGCAGCGCTCCCTCAGTACTGCCCCTCCGACAGTACAGCGTTCCTTCAGTACTGCCCCTCCGACAGTGCAGCGCTCCTTCATTACTGCCCCTCCGACATTACGGCACTCCCTCAGTACTGCCCCTCCCAGTGCAGCGCTCCCTCAGTACTGACCCTCCGACAGTGCGGCGCTCCCTCAGTACTGCCCCTCCGACAGTGCGGCGCTCCCTCAGTACTGCCCCTCCGTCAGTGCAGCGCTCCCTCTGTACTGCCCCTCCGACAGTGCGGCACTCCCTCAGTACTGCCTCTCCGACAGTGCAGCGCTCCCTCAGTACTGCCTCTCCGACAGTGCAGCACTCCCTCAGTACTGCCCCTCCGACAGTGCGGCGCTCCCTCCGTACAGCCCCTCCGACAGTGCGGCGCTCCCTCAGTACAGCCCCTCCGACAGTGCGGCACTCCCTCAGTACTGCCCCTCCGACAGTGCGGCGCTCCCTCGGTACTGCACTTCCGACAGTGCGGCGCTCCCTCAGTACAGCCCCTCCGACAGTGCGGCTCTCCCTCAGTACAGCCCCTCCGACAGTGCGGCACTCCCTCAGTACAGCCCCTCCGAAGTGAGGCTCTCCCTCAGTACTGCCCCTCCGACAGTGCAGCGCTCCCTCAGTCCTGCCCCTCCGACAGTGAGGCGTTACCTCAGTACTGCCCCTCCGACAGTGCGGCGCTCCCTCAGTACTGCCCCTCCGACAGTGCAGCGCTCCCTCAGTACTGCCCCTCCCACAGTGCAGCGCTCCCTCAGTACAGCCCCTCCGACAGTGCGGCGCTCCCTCAGTACAGCCCCCCGACAGTGCAGTGCTCCTTCATTACTGCCCCTCCGACAGTGCAGCGCTCCCTCAGTACTGCCCCTCCGACAGTACAGCGTTCCTTCATTGCTGCCCCTCTGACAGTGCGGCACTCCCTCAGTACTGCCCCTCCGACAGTGTAGCGCTCCCTCAGTACTGCCCCTCCGACAGTGCGGCGCTCCCTCAGTACTGCCCCTCCGACAGTGCAGCGCTGCTTCATTACTGCCCCTCCGACATTACGGCACTCCCTCAGTACTGCCCCTCCCACAGTGCAGCGCTCCCTCAGTACTGACCCTCCGACAGTGGGGTGCTCCCTCAATACTGCCCTTCCGACAGTGCGGCGCTCCCTCAGTACTGCCCCTCCGACAGTGCGGCGCTCCCTCAGTACTGCCCCTCCGACAGTGCAGCACTCCTTCATTACTGCCCCTCCGACAGTACGACGCTCCCTCAGTACTGCCCCTCCGACAGCGCGGCGCTCCCTCAGTACTGCCCCGCCGTCAGTGCAGCGCTCCCTCTGTACTGCCCCTCCGACAGTGCGACACTCCCTCAGTACTGCCTCTCCGACAGTGCAGCGCTCCCTCAGTACTGCCTCTCCGACAGTGCAGCGCTCCCTCAGTACAGCCCCTCCGACAGTGCGGCACTCCCTCAGTACTGCCCCTCCGACAATGCGGCGCTCCCTCAGTACTGCACCTCCGACAATGCGGCGCTCCCTCAGTACAGCCCCTCCGACAGTGCAGCACTCACTCAGTACTGCCCCTCCGACAGTGCGGCGCTCCCTCAGTACAGCCCCTCCGACAGTGCGGCACTCCCTCAGTACTGCCCCTCCGACAGTGCGGCGCTCCCTCAGTACTGCACCTCCGACAGTGCGGCGCTCCCTCAGTACAGCCCCTCCGACAGTGTGGTGCTCCCTCAGTACTGCCACTCCGACAGTGCGGCACTCCCTCAGGACTGCCCCTCCGACAGTGCAGCGTTCCCTCAGTACTGCACAAGCAACAGTGCAGCGCTCCCTCAGTACTGCCCATCCGACAGTGCAGCGCTCCCTCAGTACTGCCCCTCCGACAGTGCAGCGCTCCCTCAGTACTGCCCTTCCGACAGTGCAGCGCTCCCTCAGTACTGCCCCTCCGACAGTGCGGCGCTCCCTCAGTACTGCCCTTCCGACAGTGCAGCGCTCCCTCAGTACTGCCCCGCTGAGAGTGCAGCGCTCCCTCAGTACTGCCCCTCCGACAGTGCAGCGCACCCTCAGTACTACCCCGCTGACAGTGCAGCACTCCCTCAGTACTGCCCCTCCGACAGTGCGGCGCTCCCTCAGTACAGCCCCCCGACAGTGCAGAGCTCCTTCATTACTGCCCCTCCGACAGTGCAGCACTCCCTCAGTACTGCCCCTCCGACAGTACAGCGTTCCTTCATTGCTGCCCCTCTGACAGTGCGGCACTCCCTCAGTACTGCCCCTCCGACAGTGTAGCGCTCCCTCAGTACAGCCCCCCGATAGTGCAGTGCTCCTTCATTTCTGCCCCTCCGACAGTGCGGCACTCCCTCAGTACTGCCCCTCCGACAGTGTAGCGCTCCCTCAGTACTGCCCCTCCGCCAGTGCTGCGCTCCCTCAGTACTGCCCCTCCGACAGTGCGGCGCTCCCTCAGTACTGCCCCTCCGACAGTGCAGCGCACCCTCAGTACTGCCCCGCTGACAGTGCAGCACTCCCTCAGTACTGCCCCTCCGACAGTGCGGCGCTCCCTCAGTACAGCCCCTCGACAGTGCAGTGCTCCTTCATTACTGCCCCTCCAACAGTGCAGCGCTCCCTCAGTACTGCCCCTCCGACAGTACAGCGTTCCTTCAGTACTGCCCCTCCGACAGTGCAGCGCTCCTTCATTACTGCCCCTCCGACATTACGGCACTCCCTCAGTACTGCCCCTCCCAGTGCAGCGCTCCCTCAGTACTGACCCTCCGACAGTGCGGCGCTCCCTCAGTACTGCCCCTCCGACAGTGCGGCGCTCCCTCAGTACTGCCCCTCCGTCAGTGCAGCGCTCCCTCTGTACTGCCCCTCCGACAGTGCGGCACTCCCTCAGTACTGCCTCTCCGACAGTGCAGCGCTCCCTCAGTACTGCCTCTCCGACAGTGCAGCACTCCCTCAGTACTGCCCCTCCGACAGTGCGGCGCTCCCTCCGTACAGCCCCTCCGACAGTGCGGCGCTCCCTCAGTACAGCCCCTCCGACAGTGCGGCACTCCCTCAGTACCGCCCCTCCGACAGTGCGGCGCTCCCTCGGTACTGCACTTCCGACAGTGCGGCGCTCCCTCAGTACAGCCCCTCCGACAGTGCGGCTCTCCCTCAGTACAGCCCCTCCGACAGTGCGGCACTCCCTCAGTACAGCCCCTCCGAAGTGAGGCGCTCCCTCAGTACTGCCCCTCCGACAGTGCAGCGCTCCCTCAGTCCTGCCCCTCCGACAGTGAGGCGTTACCTCAGTACTGCCCCTCCGACAGTGCGGCGCTCCCTCAGTACTGCCCCTCCGACAGTGCAGCGCTCCCTCAGTACTGCCCCTCCCACAGTGCAGCGCTCCCTCAGTACCGCCCCTCCGACAGTGCAGCGCTCCCTCAGTACTGCCCCTCCGACAGTACAGCGTTCCTTCATTGCTGCCCCTCTGACAGTGCAGCGCACCCTCAGTACTGCCCCGCTGACAGTGCAGCACTCCCTCAGTACTGCCCCTCCGACAGTGCGGCGCTCCCTCAGTACAGCCCCCCGACAGTGCAGTGCTCCTTCATTACTGCCCCTCCGACAGTGCAGCGCTCCCTCAGTACTGCCCCTCCGACAGTACAGTGTTCCTTCATTGCTGCCCCTCTGACAGTGCGGCACTCCCTCAGTACTGCCCCTCCGACAGTTTAGCGCTCCCTCAGTACTGCGCTCCCTCAGTACTGCCCCTCCGACAGTGCGGCGCTCCTTCAGTACTGCCCCTCCGACAGTGCAGCGCTCCTTCATTACTGCCCCTCCAACATTACGGCACTCCCTCAGTACTGCCCCTCCCAGTGCAGCGCTCCCTCAGTACTGACCCTCCGACAGTGCGGTGCTCCCTCAGTACTGCCCCTCCGACAGTGCGGCGCTCCCTCAGTACTGCCCCTCCGACAGTGCGGCGCTCCCTCAGTACTGCCCCTCCGACAGTGCAGCACTCCTTCATTACTGCCCCTCCGACAGTACGGCGCTCCCTCAGTACTGCCCCTCCGACAGTGCGGCGCTCCCTCAGTACTGCCCCTCCGTCAGTGCAGCGCTCCCTCTGTACTGCCCCTCCGACAGTGCGGCACTCTCTCAGTACTGCCTCTCCGACAGTGCAGCGCTCCCTCAGTACTGCCTCTCCGACAGTGCAGCACTCCCTCAGTACTGCCCCTCCGACAGCGCGGCGCTCCTTCCGTACAGCCCCTCCGACAGTGTGGCGCTCCCTCAGTACAGCCCCTCCGACAGTGCGGCACTCCCTCAGTAGTGCCCCTCCGACAGTGCGGCGCTCCCTCGGTACTGCCCCTCTGACAGTGCAGCACTCCTTCATTACTGCCCCTCCGACATTACGGCACTCCCTCAGTACTGCCCCTCCCAGTGCAGCGCTCCCTCAGTACTGACCCTCCGACAGTGCGGTGCTCCCTCAGTACTGCCCCTCCGACAGTGCGGTGCTCCCTCAGTACTGCCCCTCCGACAGTGCGGCGCTCCCTCAGTACTGCCCCTCCGACAGTGCAGCATGCCTTCATTACTGCCCCTCCGACAGTACGGCGCTCCCTCAGTACTGCCCCTCCGACAGTGCGGCGCTCCCTCAGTACTGCCCCGCCGTCAGTGCAGCGCTCCCTCTGTACTGCCCCTCCGACAGTGCGGCACTCCCTCAGTACTGCCTCTCCGACAGTGCAGCGCTCCCTCAGTACTGCCTCTCCGACAGTGCAGCACTCCCTCAGTGCTGCCCCTCCGACAGCGCGGCGCTCCCTCCGTACAGCCCCTCCGACAGTGCGGCGCTCCCTCAGTACAGCCCCTCCGACAGTGCGGCACTCCCTCAGTACTGCCCCTCCGACAGTGCGGCGCTCCCTCAGTACTGCACCTCCGACAGTGCGGCGCTCCCTCAGTACTGTCCCTCCGACAGTGCAGCGCTCCCTCAGTACTGCCCCTCCCACAGTGCAGCGCTCCCTCAGTACCGCCCCTCCGACAGTGCAGCGCTCCCTCAGTACTGCCCCTCCGACAGTACAGCGTTCCTTCATTGCTGCCCCTCTGACAGTGCGGCACTCCCTCAGTACTGCCCCTCCGACAGTGTAGCGCTCCCTCAGTACTGCCCCTCCGCCAGTGCTGCGCTCCCTCAGTACTGCCCCTCCGACAGTGCGGCGCTCCCTCTGTACTGCCCCTGCGACAGTGCAGCGCACCCTCAGTACTGCCCCGCTGACAGTGCAGCACTCCCTCAGTACTGCCCCTCCGACAGTGCAGGGCTCTCTCAGTACTGCACTGGAGTGTCAGCCTAGATTTTGTGCTCAAGTCCCAGGAGGGAAGATGAGACAATTCAGAAATTCGTGCTGTTGAATCCCTCATCCATGTACCTTCAGACTCGACTATTCCAACGCTCTCCTGACCGGCCTCCCACCTTCCACCCTCTGTAAACCTCAGCTCATCCAAACCTCGGCTGCCCCCGTGTCCCAACTCTCACCGAGTCCCGTTCACCCATCACCCCCTGTGCTCGCTGACCTGCATTGGCTCCCAGTCCCCCAACACCTCAAATTTAAAATTCTCATCCTTGTGTTTAAATCTCTCCAAGGGCTCGCCCCTCCCTTTCTCTGTAACCTTCTCCAGTCCCACAAACCCCTGAGATCCTGGGGCTCCTCTGTCTCTGTTCCCTTGCTCAGCCCCTTCGCTCCATCATTGGCTGTCCCAGGCCCCACACTACTTGCATACAGAAAGCCAATGCCATTCAGAAAGAGTCTCACCGTCAGGGGAGGACACTGGAGAGGATCCATTCCCTCCGCTGCTCTCCTGACCGGTGCTGCCCCCTCGGAGCGGGTGAGGAGTTACGGCTGCTGCCAGCACTTCAAGCAGTGCCGATTGTTGTGTGTGAGCTTAGACAGTGACTGATGGCTGGCTGTTCAGTGACCGGGGGTAGGGGCGGGGGGGTCACGGCCATTTCTGACCCCGTCCTCGCCCAACTTTCCAGCGGGGTTTGCGGGATCGAGAGTGGGAACCCCAAGCGATTTCCCCTCTTGCTAGCCCAGGAGCGCTGAGGCCAGTTTTACCACCAACTCTCCCGAGTAAAATCAGTTAAATTATCCAATTGCATGGAACGTACGGCACAGAAACAGGCCAGACGGCCCAACAGGTCCGTGCCAGTGTTTATGCTCCACAAGAACCTCCTCCCACCCTACTTCATCTCATCCTATAAGCATAACCTTCTGTTGCTTTCTCCCTCATGTATAAGAACATAAGAAATAGGAGCAGGAGTCGGCCACATGGCCCCTCGAGCCTGCTCCGCCATTCAATGAGATCATGGCCGATCATTGACCTCAACTCCACTTTCCTGCCCTATCACCATATCCCATGATTCCCCTAGAGTCCAAAAATCTATCGATCTCGGCCTTGAATATACTCAACGACTCAGCATCCACAGCCCTCTGTACTTATCCAGCTTCCCCTTAAATGCATCGATACTATTCGCCTCAACCACTCCCTGTGGTTCCACATTCTCACCACTCTCTGGGTAAAGAAGTTTCTCCTGAATTCCCTCTTATATTGATGGCCCCTAGTTCTGGCCTCGCCTGTAAGTGGAAACATCTTCTCTTATGTCTTCCCTATCGAACTCCAGCGTCATTTTAAAGACCTCCATCGGGTCACCCCTCAGCCTTCTCTTTCCTAGAGAAATGAGCCCCAGCCTGTTCGGTCTTTCCTGATAGTTATAGCCTCTCAGTTCTGGTACAATCCTTGTAAATCTTTTTTGCACCTTCTCCAGTGCCTCGATAATCCTCTTTGCAATATGGAGACCAGAACTGTGCACAGACGTGTGATTAAACCAGGAACCTTCCTCGTCTCCGTGCCTCAGGACCACACCAGGTATCAGAGAAGCTGAACTTTGGAACTTTCAGTGTGCTGATCATTCCCACCTTCCCAGCATCAGGACTGGGTCGATAATGCTGCAGTACGGCACGGCTACCACCAGGAGGCAGCAGCCCCGGTCTGTAACAAGGATTTAATTAATAATCTTAACAGATTCAAACAAGTTCAACGCAAGAAAAATCTGAGATCGTTTCTTTCACCAGTAAATTAAAGAGACAAAAATCAGGATTGCTGATTTGCCTGCACTGACATTTTGGACCTGAAAACGCTTTTGATAAGACAGACTTGCATTTCTACAGCGCCTTTCACCGGACATCCCAAAGCACTTTACAGCCAATGAAGTACTTTTTGAAGTGTAGTCGCTGTTGTAATGTGGGAAACACGGCAGCCAAATTGCGCACAGCAAGCTCCCACAAACAGCGATGTGATAATGACCAGATAATCTGTTTTAGTGATGTTGGTTGAGGGATAAATATTGGCCCCAGGACACCGGTGATAACTCCCCTGCTCTTCTTCAAAATAGAGCCATGGGATCTTTTACATCCACCTGAGAGCAGACGGGGCCTCGGTTTAACATCTCATCCGAAAGACGGTACCTCCCAAATAAGGAAGTTTCCAATACGGTCCCACATTGCTGGTTAACAGCGTGGGTAAGATTGTAGAAGGAAAGGTAAAACTGCATAAAAAATCACCTTAATGACAGGGATCCGTCAAGGGCAGACTTACGTTACAACAGTGACTACACTTCAAAAATGCCTCATTGGCTGTAAAGTACTTTGGGACAGTCCCCTGACCATTTGACAAAAATGACACCAGCTTAATTAAACATTACCATGTTGAGGCTGCCGCGAAACACAAATGGAGGCTGAATCCATATGTGGAAAACAAGAAAACTTTAATTCACTGCATGGCACACAAAATGGCTGAGAGAGCTGCTCCCAGAATTCTCTGCTAAAAACTCCCAGAATTCTCTGGGTAAAACCTGAGGCCCCGCCCCCTTCTGCCTTAAAGGTAATGTGCCTTAAAGGGGAAGGTGCTGGAAATTTGTCCACAGACGGAAGAGTGGATTATGCCCGTTTTAGGTGGCGATCCGCCACAATCTCCCTTCCTGAACCTGTGCTGACTCTCATAGAGCCGTAGGCCACGATTTTCTGCGTGGAGGCAGGTTGGAGGCAGCTTTGATGTTAATAGAACATAGAACAGTACAGCACAGTACAGGCCCTTCGGCCCTCGATGTTGTGCCGAGCATTGTCCGAGACCAAGATCAAGCTATCACACTCCCTATCACTCTGGTGTGCTCCATGTGCTTATCCAATAACCGCTTGAAAGTTCCTAAAGTGTCCGACTCCACTATCACAGCAGGCAGTCCATTCCACACCCCAACCACTCTCTGAGTAAAGAATCTACCTCGGACATCCCTTCTATATCTCCCCCCATGCACCTTATAGTTATGCCCCCTTGTAACAGCTGCCTCTACCCGAGGAAATAGTCTCTGAACATCCACTCTATCTATCCCCCTCATCATCTTATAAACCTCTATTAAGTCGCCTCTCATCCTCCTCCGCTCTAAAGAGAAAAGCCCCAACTCCCTCAATCTTTCCTCATAAGACCTCCCCCCCAAACCAGGCAGCATCCTGGTAAATCTCCTTTGCACTCTTTCCAATGCTTCCACGTCCTTCCTATAGTGAGGTGACCAGAACTGCACACAATATTCCAAATGTGGTCTCACCAAGGTCCTGTACAGTTGCAGCATAACCTCACGGTTCTTAAACTCAAACCCTCTGTTAATAAACGCCAACACACCATAGGCCTTCTTTACTGCTCTATCCACTTGAGTGGCAACCTTCAGGTTCCAGTCCCGCTGCCGGTTTAATCTGCCCTGAAATTACGATTTTTGCTGATTAAGCCCGTCGTGCGCGATACCCGGCCCAATCAGTGGGTTGGGGTCTGCTGCTCGCCTCTGCTGTCGTCTTTCAGCCAGCTGCATTTAAGGGGCCCAAGCAGCCTTGTTTTTGATCAATTCCATTCTGCTGCTTCTCGGTGTGGCACATATCACAATGACTGCTTCAAGACCAAAGGCATCTCCCAGATTTGATGATAACTCCCTCCATGCTCTTGTGGAGAGAGTGAGAGGGCGCCAAGAGGTTCTGTTCCCCTCAAACGGACGGAGGAAGTCTCCTCAGCAAACCAAGGCAGCCTGGCTGCAAATTGCTGAGGAGGTGAGCGCCAGGTCTTTGTGTGGTCGCACCTGGGTTCAGTGCAGGAAAAGGTTCAATAATCTGCTACGCTCAGCAAAAGTGAGTATAACATCACACTTACCTTCAATCTGCCCCCCATCTCCTCTCATCATCAGCACTCTGCATTGTCAACCTACTCCTGTACATCCCAACTTACCCTTACATCCCTTGCACCCTTAACCATCCCTCTCTCTCTATGTACAGACTCACTCCACCATTCTACTATGCACCCCTCACACTCGCTCTCACTGTAATGCAATGACAACAACTAACAACGCACAGGGAGGGCCCTTGGTATTGGCACCTCACTCCATCTTTTTCTCCCTCTAAGCATCTACGCTATAGATCCTCTACACTCACTCCAACATTCTCACTCAAACTCCACTTGTGTCCCTCATTGCAGGAAAAGAGAGCCCACAATAAGAGGGAGAGGGGCAGGACAGGAGGAGCGCCACCTTCGATTGCCCACTTGACCACTGCTGAGGAGGCTGCTCTCGACATCGTCGGAGGTGCTGAGGAGCTGGAAGTGGGGGACGGTCAGACGGGCGCAGTAGAGCAAGCTGGTGACAGAATAGATTTGCAGCCCTCTCATTTAGATTGTATGATTGACTGATAGGGCATCTGATGTTCATACTGATTGAGGTCTGATCATCTGCACAATTGGATGTGTCTGCTACGTTAATATCACATGTCTAACTCATGCCTTTACTCCCCCACAGGACCATCGAGAGCCCCCCTCCCCACTGTCCAGGAGGAAGAGCCGGAAGACTCCTCAGAGGAAGCTGCAACATCTGAGGGTGCAGTGTCAGCAGAATTGAGCGCACCCAGCACCAGCGCAGAGACGCACACCTCAGTGGGTCCTTTGCGACATAGAGTAGTGCTGTCACCTGGTGTATCACAGCTCACAAGTGAGCATCAGCAGATGGTGGAGACAGGGACAGCACAGGAGAGTCCTCGTCAGAGGGCGCTGGATGCTCCTAGCTCTGCTCAGCTGCATGTGGACGCTGTGCCTCTGGGGCCATCCAGAAAGAGCGCGGTGCTGGAACTCCAGGAACAAGGGTTTGTATCCACGGTAACTGTGAGTGTGCAGAGAACGGAGGAGTCCATCTCAAACATAAGCAATGCCATGGTGGAGGCAATGGCGCATGAACGTGCCACCTTGGAGGACATAAGTCGCCAGACTCAACAGAACATGGTGATTCTTCTAACTAGATGGTCTGCTATGGAGGATAGATGGGCATCCATTGAGGAGAGACACCAGAGGTACATAGACATCCCCGTTATGAGGACTGTCAGTACAGAGACGGGTCCTCATGGCCCCACTGATGTGCAGCAAGGTGCTCTCCAGCCACTTGCTAGCAGTGAAGTGCGGGCGACCCATGAGAGGGATGTTGGTGGTCGACAACAAGGAAGTGTGGGCTCCTCTCCAAGCGCTCACACTCCCATGCCACTGCGGAGATGGTCGTCTCAGCCCCTGCACAGCCGCAGGAGGAGCAGATTGTTGCCGAGCCCTCCCAGGCTCCCAAACACAGAGGACACCCGCCAAAGGTGTCATAAGAACATAAGAACATAAGAAATAGGAGCAGGAGTAGGCCATTTGGCCCTTCGAGCCTGCTCCGCCATTCAATAAGATCATGGCTGATCTGATCTTGGGCTCAGCTCCATTTCCCTGCCCGCTCCCCATAAACCATCACTCCCTTATTGTTCAAAAATCTGTCTATCTCCACCTTAAATATATTCAGTGACCCAGCCTCCACAGCTCTCTGGGGCAGAGAATTCCAAAGATTTACGACTCTCTGAGAGAAGAAATTCCTCCTCATCTCAGTTTTAAATGGGCGACCCCTTATTCTGAAACTATGCCCCCTAGGTCTAGATACCCCCATGAGGGGAAACATCCTCTCAGCATCTACCTTGTCGAGCCCCCTCAGTATCTTATATGTTTCATTAAGATCACCTCTCATTCTTCTAAATTCCAATGAGTATAGGCCCAACCTGCTCAACCTTTCTTCATAAGTCAACCCCTTCATCTCAGGAATCAACCTGGTGAACCTTCTCTGAACTGCCTCCAATGCAAGTATATCCCTCCTTAAATAAGGAGACCAAAACTGTACGCAGTACTCCAGATGTGGTCTCACCAATACCCTGTACAGTTGTAGCAGGACTTCCCTGCTTTTATACTCCAACCCCTTGCAATAAAGGCCAACATTCCATTTGCCTTTTTGATTACTTGCTGTACCTGCATGCTAACTTTTTGTATTTCATGCACAAGGACCTCCAGGTCCCTCTGAACTGTAGCATTTTGTAATCTCTCTCCATTTAAATAATAATTTGATTTTTTATTTTTCTTACCAAAGTGGATAACCTCACACTTTCCCACATTAAACTCCATCTGCCAAATGTTTGCCCACTCACTTAGCCTGTCTATATCCCTTTGCAGTTTCTTTGTGTCCTCTTCACAACTTGCTTTCCCACCTATCTTTGTATCATCAGCAAATTTAGCTACATTACACCCAGTCCCTTCATCCAAGTTATTAATATAGATTGTAAATAGTTGAGGCCCCAGCACTGATCCCTGTGGCACCCCACTAGTTATCATTTGCTAACCAGAAAATGATCCATTTATATATCGACTCTCTGTTTTCTGTCAGTTAGCCAATCCTCTATCCATACTAATATATTACCCCCAACCCCGTGAGCTCTTATCTTGTGCAGTAACCTTTTATGTGGCACCTTATCGAATGCCTTCTGGAAATCCAAATACACCACATCTACTGGTTCCCCTTTATCCACCCTGCTCGTTACATCCTCAAAAAACTCTAGCAAATTTGTTAAACATGATTTTCCTTTCATAAAACCATGCTGACTCTGCTTGACTGTATTATGATTTTCTAAATGTCCTGCTACTGCTTCCTTAATAATGGACTCCAGCATTTTCCCAATGACAGATGTTAGGCTAACTGGTCTATAGTTTCCTGCTTTCTGTCTCTCTCCCTTCTTAAATAGTGGCGTTACATTTGCTGTTTTCCAATCCGCTGAGACCTCTCCAGAATCTAGGGAATTTTGGTAGATTGCAACCAATGCATCCACGATCTCTGCAGCCACATCTTTTAAGACCCTAGGATGCAGGCCATCAGGTCCAGGGGACTTGTCAGCCTTTAGTCAAAGCAGGAGCAGCATGAAAGTGAGCAAGGTGCCTCCACATCTGCTGAAGCCACAGGGGAAGCACCACGTAGAAGCACGCATAAGAGAAAGTTAACACACAAATACTCACAAGGGTAGTCACTTGGGTGTTTTGATGTAATACAAATTTAAGATTATCATCGTCATTTCAATTGTAATAAAGAAATGCGATGGCAAAGATTCAAAGAGTTGGCCGATGTGTGCCCAGAAATGGAAGTGTCACAGTGAGGTGTCAGGGTGCCTTTCATCTGTAATGATGGTGGTGAGAGTGATAGGAACCCACAGTTTATTGTACAGATGCTGTATGGTGTGTTAAGAAGGTGGCAGCCACCTGTGTTTGCTTCGTAAACTTAAGCGAATCTGGCATGGATTAGTGCATCCTTGCCTCACGGCCAGCAATGTGCTCGCGTGCTGGTGGAACTAGCACATCCACCTCGGCAAGGTCTTCCTCCTCCTCCTCCTCCTCCTCCTCCTCCTCCTCCTCCTCCTCCTCTTCTGAGCCACTTGTTCCTCAGGCAGCGGTAAGCCATGCTGCTGTGCGATGTTTTGCAGTGCACAGCAGACCACGATGATTCTGGAGACCCTGGCTGGTGAGTACTGTAGGGCTCCACCTGATCTGTCGAGGCATCTGAATCGCATTTTGAGCAAGCTGATGGTTTGCTCGATGACCGCTCTGGTGGAAATGTGGCTGGCATTGTAGCGCTCCTCTGCTTCGTTTGATGGCCTCCTGAATGGTGTCATTAGTCACGTCTTCAGGGGATAGCCCTTGTCTCCAACTGGCCATCCGGAAAGTTGGGTTGGCGGATTGAAGAGCGGAGGCACACTAGACTACCGCAGGATGTACGAGTCATGGCAACTGCCAGGGAACTTGGCGCAAACATGCATAATGTCCTTCCTGTGGTTACACACCAGCTGGACGTTAAGGGAGTTGAAGCCCTTGCGGTTGACAAATACAGCTGGGTTATGATGGGATGCCCTAATGGCCACATGTGTGCAGTCTACGACGCCCTGCACCCATGGCAAGCCTGCCATATTTGCAAAGCCAACCGCACGCGTGGTTACACTTGCTTCATCCGTGGAGAAGTGGATGTAATTGTGCGCCTTTGCAAAGAGGGCATCGGTAACCCATGTGATGCAAATGTGTGTGGCCGACTGGGAGTTGCTGTTAATGTCTGCTGATGATCCCTGGAAGGACCCTGAAGCAAAAAAGTTGAGGGCAGTGATGACTTTGACAGGCACTGATCAGAGGTGTTCACCCGCTCCTCTGGGCTCCAGGTGTTGGTGCAGCAGTGCACAGATGTCAGTGACAACCTCTCGTGAAAGTCTCAGCCCCCTTTGGCACTGCTGCTCACTCATGTTGAGGAAGCTCATCCTCGGCCTGTGAACCCTGTGTTGGGGGTATCTCCGGCGGCGCGGAGCAGCCCTGCGCTGACGACCTCTGCCCTGTGCAGCGTCAGGTGGGTGAGGAGGAGGTTGGCGCTCCTGTTGTTGCTGCTGCTGTTGTACCTGGTTCTGTTGATGCCGCGGCTGCTCTTGCTCCGATTCTGAGGACCAGGATGAGAGGATATAAATGGTTCCCATTCTGCTGGTATATATTTCAGTTGAGGAATAGATGTTATAAGCGCTCAGGCAATGCAGGGAGAGGGTTTTCCAAGGAGGTCACAGTGCATATGGATCTCAGCTTAACCACTTACAAACTCAAAATGTGTTCCAACATCTCAAAAGACAAAGTTCTGTCATCTGAAAGTAAGCCATCTTACAGGTCCGCTTTTATGCTGCAGGAGCAGCTGTCAAAAATTCGCATAGTTGCTGAACCCGGCACAATCAGCTGGCGTGTTTGTCGCACGACGTGCAACACGCTGAAAACGTTGCAAAATGGGAAGAGCCTGTTAAAATGGGATTATCCAGGCTGTTAACAAGCTGTTAACCGCCTTAAGTGCCTCTCTCGCCGTTTGGTGTCGGGTCTGATCGGGACTCCCAGAGCTGACACTTTGCAAAGTTGTGTGGAGGCGGGTTGGCAGCGGGTTCGGAACCTGCCGTCAATCAAAACAAAGTTAACCTCTGACCCACCTCCAAACCCGCCCTCTGAGCGCCGGCAAAATCGCGGCCATAGAGTCATAGGCGGCTAAATTCGGTTGATTTGCGCCTCCTGTTAGCGCCCTAAGAGGCGCTAATGGGGCGCAAATCAACTAGCGCCTGGGCGTGGCGCCGCTAACGCCTCCCGCGAAATTCATCGCCGTGTGCAGCGCCCCGCTCGCGCCCCGGCTGTAATATTGGGTGGCGCTCCCCGACTTACCGCCGGACGCTATGTCCGCCGGGGTCAGGGGGGGCCTACCTGCAGCCGGGGCGGCGCTAGTTAAAGGGGAGGTGGCCGGTGGCCATTTTTGTTGCTGGCCGCCTGCCAGCACCTGCCCCCGTCGCTGTCCCCGGCCCCCGTGAAACCCCCCGCGGGGTGCCGGCTGCTCTCTGCCGTTTGCCGGCACTCCCAATCCCTGGTGGCCCAGCTAGGCGCCGGGATGCACTGCGCCAGGCCCCTCCCCTTTAAGAAGGCGAGGAAGGCCTGCAGTACCGTGGCACAACGTGCCGCAGCGTATGGTGCTGCAGCATGTAGCGCCGCAATATTGGCTCGCAGCGCCTCAAGAGGGCCGCGGGGCGCTTCCAGTAGTGCCCCTCCTCCCTCTCAGGGCACTACCTGGGAAAATCAGCCGCAGGGGCACTAGCTTTTTCGTGCCGGCGAAGGTAGCGCCCCAAAGGGGCCGAAACCCAATTTTTTCCCCATAGAGTACTTCAGCAATTTGTATTTTTTTCAAGCGATCACTCAAAATCTTTCAAAGAATTTTGCACAACAGTGAGTACATTATCTGCTCCTTAGTTTCCAGGTGGGTCTCTGCACCCTTTTAATTTTAATTCTTCCTCCGGATGTGGGCGTCGCTGGCAAGGCCAGCATTTATTGCCCATCCCTAATTGCCCTTGAGAAGGTTGTGGTGAGCCGCCTTCTTGAACCGCTGCAGTCCGTGTGGTGAAGGTGCTCCCACAGTGCTGTTAGGGAGGGAGTTCCAGGATTTTGACCCAGCGACAATGAAGGATCGGCGATATATTTCTAAGTGAGGATAGTGTGAGACTTGGAGGGGAACTTGGAGGTGATGGTGTTCCCATGCGCCTGCTGCCCTTGTCCTTCTAGGTGGAAGAGGTCGCAGGTTTGGGAGGTGCTGCCGAAGAAACCTTGGCGAGTTGCTGCAGTGCATCTTGTAGATGGTACACACTGCAGCCACGGTACGCCAGTGGTGGGGGGAGTGAATGTTTAAGGTGGTGGATGGGGTGCCAATCAAGCGGGCTGCTTTGTCCTGGATGGTGTCGAGCTTCTTGAGTGTTGTTGGAGCTGCACTCATCCAGGCAAGTGGAGAGTATTCCATCATACTCCTTACCTGTGCCTTGTAGAAAGGCTTTGGGGAGTCAGGAGGTGAGACACTCGCCATAGAATACCCAGCCTCTGACCAGTATTTATGTGGCTGGTCCAGTTAAGTTTCTGGTCAATGGTGACCCCCAGGATGTTGATGGTGGGGAATTCGGCGATGGTAATGCCGTTGAATGTCAAGGGGCGATGGTTAGACTCTTGCTTGTTGGAGATAGTCATTGCCTGGCACTTCTGTGGCACGAATTGTCTCTGGAGACGTGAGTTCAAATCCCACCACGGCAGCTGGGAAATTCAAATTCAGTTAATTAAATAAATCTGGAAAAAAAGAGCTGGTATCAGTAATGGTAACCAAGCAACTACCGGATTGTCGTAAAACCCCATCTGGTTCACTAATGTCCTTCAGGGAAGGAAATCTGCTGTCCTTACCTGGTCTGGGCCTATATGTGACTCCAGACCCACAGCAATGTGGTTGACTCTTTACTGCCCTCTGAAATGGCCGAGCAAGTCACTCAGTTGTAACAAACTGCTATGAAACAAAATAATAAAAATGAAACTGGACTGACCACCCAGCATCGACCTCGGCACTGGCTATGGACACGGCAACGGCACACCCAGCCCAGTCAACCCTGCAAAGTCCCCCTCACCAACATCTGGGGACTTGTGCAAAAATTGGGAGAGCTGTCCCACAGACTAGTCAAGCAACAGCCTGACATAGTCATACTCACAGAATCATACCTTTCAGCCAATGTCCCGAACTCCTCCATCACCATCCCTGGGTATGTCCTGTCCCACCAGGGGTGGCGGCACAGTGGTATACAGTCGGGAGGGAGTGGCCCTGGGAGTCCTCAACATTGAATCTGGACCCCATGAAGTCTCATGGTTTCAGGTCAAGCATGGGCAAGGAAACCTCCTGCTGATTACCACCTACCGCCCTCCCTCAGCTGATGAATCAGTACTCCTCCATGTTGAACACCACTTGGAAGAAGCACTGAGAGTAACAAGGGCGCAGAATGTACTCTGGGTGGGGGACTTCAATGTCCATCACCAAGAGTGGCTCGGTAGCACCACTACTGACCGAGCTGGCCGAGTCCTGAAGGACATAGCTGCCAGTCTGGGCCTGCGACAGGTGGTGAGAGAACCAACACGAGGGAAAAACCTACTTGACCTCGTCCTCACCAATCTACCTCTCGCAGATGCATCTGCCCATGACAGCATTGGTAGCAGTGACCACCGCACAGTCATTGTGGAGACGAAGTCTCGTCTTCACACTGAGGACACCCTCCATCGTGTTGTGCGGCACTACCACCGTGCTAAATGGGATAGACTCAGAACAGATCTAGCAGCTCAAAACTGGGCATCCATGATGCGCTGTGGGCCATCAGCAGCAGCAGAATTGTATTCCACCACAATCTGGTAACCTCATGATATCCCTCACTCTACCATTACCATCAAGCCAGGGGACCAACCCTGGTTCAATAAGTAGTGTAGAAGAGCATGCCAGGAGCAGCACCAGGCGTACTTAAAAATGAGGTGCCAACCTGGGGAAGATGCAACACAGGACTCCATGCATACTAAAAAGCAGAAGCAGCATGCTATAGACAGGGCTAAGCGATCCCACAACCAACGGATCAGATCAAAGCTCTGCAGTCCTGCCACATCCAGTCGTGAATGGTGGTGGACCATTAAACAACTAACGGGAGGAGGAGGCTGCATGAATATCCCCATCCTCAATGATGGTGGAGCCCAGCACGCGAGTGCAAAAGACAAGGCTGAAGCGTTTGCAAACATCTTCAGCCAGAAGTGCCGAGTGGATGATCCATATTGGCCTACTCCCGAGGTCCCCACCATCACAGAAGCCATTCTTCAGCCAATTCGATTCACTCCACGTGATATCAAGAAATGACTGAGCGCACTGGATACAGCAAAGGTTATGGGCCCCGACAACATCCCGGCTATCATGCTGAAGACTTGTGCTCCAGAATTAGCCGTGCCTCGAGCCAAGCTGTTCCAGTACAGCTACAACACTGGCATCTATCCGACAATGTGGAAAACTGCCCAGGTATGTCCTGTCCACAAAAAGCAGGACAAATCCAATATGGCCAATTACCGCCCCATCAGTCTATTCTCAATCATCAGCAAAGTGATGGAAGGTGTCATCCACAGTGCTATCAAGCGGCACTTACTCACCAATAACCTGTTCACTGATGTCCAGTTTGGGTTCCGCCAAGACCACTCAGCTCCCGACCTCATTACAGCCTTGGTCCAAACATGGACAAAGGAGCTGAATTCCAACGGAGAAGTGAGAGTGACTGCCCTTGACATCAAGGCAGCATTTGACCGAGTGTGGCATCAAGGAGCCCTAGTAAAACTGAAGTCAATGGGAATTCGGAGGAAAACTCTCCACTGGCTGGAGTCATACCTAGCACAAAGGAAGATGGTTGTGGTGATTGAAGGCCAATCATCACAGCCCCAGGACATTGCTGCAGGAGTTCCTCAGGGCAGTGTCCTAGGCCCAACCATCTTCAGCTACTTCATCAATGACCTTCCCTCCAACATAAGGTCAGAAATGGGGATGTTCGCTGATGACTGCACAGTGTTCAGTGCCATTCACAACTCCTCAGATAATGAAGCAGTCCAAGCCTGCAGGCAACAAGACCTGGACGACGTTCAGGCTTGGGCTGATAAGTGGCAGGTAACATTCGCGCCACAGAAGTGCCAGGCAATGACTATCTCCAACAAGCGAGAGTCTAAACACCGCCCCTTGACATTCATTGGCATTACCATCGCCGAATCCCCCACCATCAACATCCTGGGGGTCACCATTGACCTAAAACTTAACTGGACCAGCCACATAAATACTGTGGCAACAAGAGCAGGTCAGAGGCTACAGGGTAGGATAAAGAAAAAAAGGGAGGCGTATGACAGATACCGAGGGCTAAATACTCCAGAATCTTTAGAGGAGTACAGAAAGTGCAGGGGTGCAATTAAAAAGGATATTAGGAAAGCAAAGAGAGAGCATGAAAATTTCTTGGCAAGTAAAATCACGGAAAACTCAAAGATGTTTTATAAATATAATAAGAGTAAGAGGATAACTAAAGAAAGGGTAGGGCCTATTAGAGATCATGAGGGTAATCTGTGTGTGGAGGCGGGAGACGTCGGTAGGGTTCTTAATGAATACTTTGCGTCTGTTTTCACAAAGGAGAGGGGCGAAGCAGACATTGCTATCGGGGGGGAGGAGTGTGAAATATTAGATGAAATAAACATAGTGAGAGAGGAAGTATTAAGGGTTTTAGCAGCTTTAAAAGTGGATAAATCCCCAGGCCCGGATGAAATGTATCCCAGGCTGTTAAGCGAAGCAAAAGAGGAAATAGCAGAGGCTCTGACCATCATTTTTCAATCCTCTCTGGCTTCAGTTGTGGTGCCAGAGGACTGGAGGACTGCTAATGTGGTACCCTTGTTTAAAAAGGGAGAAAAGGATAGACTGAGTAATTACAGGCCAGTCAGCCTAACCTCGGTGGTGGGAAAATTATTGGAAAGAATTCTGAAGGACAGGATAAATCTTCATTTAGAAAGTCATGGATTAATCAAGGATAGTCAGCACGGATTTGTTAAGGGAAGGTCGTGTCTGACAACCTTAATTGAATTTTTTGAGGAGGTAACAAGGAGGGTAGATGAGGGTAGTGCGTTTGATGTAGTGTATATGGACTTTAGCAAAGCTTTTGATAAGGTTCCACATGGCAGACTGGTCACGAAGTTAAAAGCCCATGTGATCCAGGGCAAACTGTCAAGTTGGATTCAAAACTGGCTCAGAGACAGGAAGCAGAGGGTAATGGTTGATGGGTGTTTTTGTGACTGGAAGGCTGTTTCCAGTGAGGTTCCGCAGGGCTCAGTACTGGGTCCCTTGCTTTTTGTGGTATATATCAACGATCTTGACTTGAATATAGGGGGTATGATTAAGAAGTTTGCAGATGATACTAAAATTGGCTGTCTGGTTGACACTGAAGAAGGAAGCTGTAGACTGCAGGAAAATATCAATAAATTGGTCAGGTGGACAGAACAGTGGCAAATGGAATTCAATCTGGAGAAGTGTGAGGTAATGCATTTGGGGAGGGCTAACAAGGAAAGGGAATACACATTAAATAGTAGGACACTGAGTAGTGAAGAGGAACAAAGGGATCTTGGAGTGCATGTCCACAGATCCCTGAAGGTAGCAGGCCAAGTAGATAAGGTGGTTAAGAAGGCATACAGAATGCTTGCCTTTATTAGCCATGGCATAGAATACAAGAACAGGGGGGTTATGCTTCAACTGTATAAACACTAGTTAGGCCTCAGCTAGAGTACTGCATGCAGTTCTGGTCACATTACAGGAAAGATGCGATTGCACTAGAGAGGGTACAAAGGAGATTTACAAGGATGTTGCCGGGAGTAGAGAATCTTAGCTATGAGGAAAGACTAGATAGGCTGGGTCTGTTTTCCTTGGAACAGAGGAGGCTGAGGGGAGACCTTATTGAGGTGTATAAAATTATGAGGGGCCTAGATAAAGTGGATAGAAAGGACCTATTTCCCTTAGCAGAGTGGTCAAAAACCAGGGGGCACAGATTTAAAGTAATTGGTGGAAGGTTTAGAGGGCATTTGAGGGGAAATTTCTTCACCCAGAGGTTTGTGGGGGTCTGGAACTCACTGCCTGAAAGGGTGGTAGAGGCAGGAACCCTAACCACATTTAAAAAGTACTTGGATGTGCACTTGGGATGCTGTAACCTGCAGGGCTACGGACCAAGAGCTGGGAAGTAGGATTAGGCTGGATAGCTCTTTGTTGGCTGGCGCAGACACGATGGGCCGAAATGGTCTCCTTCCGCGCTGTAACTTTCTATGATTCTATGATTCTAGAAGGACAAGGGCAGCAGGCGCATGGGAACACCACCACCTCCAAGTTCCCCTCCAAGTCACACACCATCCTGACTTACAAGTATATCGCCATTCCTTCATTGTCGCTGGGTAAAAATCCTGGAACTCCCTCCCTAACAGCACTTAAGAGCACCTTCACCACACAGACTGCAGCGGTTCAAGAAGGCGGCTCACCACCACCTTCTCAAGGGCAATTAGGGATGGGCAATAAATGCTGGCCTTGCCAGCGACGCCCACATACCAGGAACGAATTCAAAAAAACTATACTATCGTACCCCTTATTGCGTTTGTTAACCCCTTTCATTCCCCCTTCCTTCACCCCACCACTGGCGAACGTGCCTTCAGCATGCTGCACAACATGAGAGCTTTACTCTGTATCTAACCCGTGCTGTACATGCCCTGGGAGTGTTTGATGGGACAGTGTAGAGGGAGCTTTACTCTGTATCTAACCCCGTGCTGTACATGCCCTGGGAGTGTTTGATGGGACAGTGTAGAGGGAGCTTTACTCTGTATCTAACCTGTGCTGTACCTGCCCTGGGAGTGTTTGATGGGACAGTGTAGAGGGAGCTTTACTCTGTATCTAACCCATGCTGTACCTGCCCTGGGAGTGTTTGATGGGACAGTGTAGAGGGAGCTTTACTCTGTATCTAACCCGTGATGTACCTGCCCTGGGAGTGTTTGATGGTCATGGGTGCTGAGTTTCTGTAAGAAGTCTGTAGTGTCGCGACACCTCCACTACTTGCCTTCAAACAGCCGCCTAACCTCAGAAGTACCATCGTTCGCAGCAAATTACCCAGCTTTCAGGATAACAGCGACCACGACACCACACAACCCTGCCACGGCAAACTCTGCAAGACATGCCAGATCATCAACACAGATACCACCATCACACGTGAGGACACTAACCACCAGGTACATGGTACATACTCATGTGACTCGGCCAACGTTGTCTACCTCATACGTTGCAGGAAAGAATGCACCGCGGCATGGTACATCGGCGAGACCATGCAGACACTGAGACAACGTATGAACGAGCACCGCGCAACAATCACCAGGCAGGATTGTTACCTCCCAGTCGGGGAACACTTCAGCAGTCAAGGACATTCAGCCTCGGATCTGCGGGTAAGCGTTCTCCAAGGCAACCTTAGAAACACACGACAACGCAAAATCATCGAGCAGAAACTGATAGCCAAGTTCCGCACTCATGAAGACGGTCTCAACCGGGATCTTGGGTTTATGTCACGATACATGACGTGATCCGGACTCGAGTCGTCGTTGGCTTGTTCACAGATGTGATTCCCAGTAAAAAAGTAAAAATTTTCCCAGTAAAAAAGTAAAAATTTTAAAGCTTTTCGTTTTACATACAGACGGCAGCTTTTGACACGTTAGAACCCCTGCGACTACACCTCATTGTCTCAGTTGTATCTTGCTATGTCTTTGATGTGGTACCTTCCTGGCTGACCTGATTAACTTTATCACACCTCGGCAGATAGTCAGGATGATTTAATTTAGTGGTCTGCAATTGTAAGGTACACATGCTTTGTTCTCTATCTATATATGCTTTGGCGATTCTGTATCTATTTACTTCACCTGAGGAAGGGGCAATCGATAGCTCCGAAAGCTTGTGATTTCAAATAAAACTGTTGGACTATAACCTGGTGTTGTGCGACCTCTCAGTGTTTGATGGGACAGTGCAGTGGGAACTTTACTCTGTATCTAACCCGTGCTGTACCTGCCCCGGGAGTGTTTGATGGGACAGTGTAGACGGAGCTTTTGTCTGTATCTAACCCGTGCTGTACCTGCCCCGGGAGTGTTTGATGGGACAGTGTAGAGGGAGCTTTACACTGGGCCAGAAATTCTTGTATCCACGGGTGAGTACGCGCTCTGTACTCACCCGGAGACCCAATGAAAGTGCCGGGTTTGCACAGCGCATGCGCTGGAAACCGGAACTTCCGTTCCTTTGAAGGAAGGGGTTCGGAGGT
The DNA here is from genome assembly GCA_030390025.1 of Squalus acanthias. Taxonomy (NCBI): domain Eukaryota; kingdom Metazoa; phylum Chordata; class Chondrichthyes; order Squaliformes; family Squalidae; genus Squalus; species Squalus acanthias. The sequence continues at coordinate 1,575,734 of CM059429.1, read as the reverse complement.
CAAACGCGTGCGCCGGAGAGGCAGCGTGCACGCACCGGACCTCCGGTTTTTTTCAGGTTTCTGTGTGAGGGTAAGTCCCCAGCAGCTGCGCGGGGGAAAAGCAGGCGCAAGGCCTGCTTTTAACAAGGTAAGTGGTGAATTAAGTAAAATTTAAACATTTTTTCCACAGGTTTATCTTTTTTAAATACTTCAAAGAAAGGTAAGTTTATTCTGAGCCCCGTTAAAAACTTTAATAAATTTTTTCAAAAATTTAAATTTTTGTTTAAACTAGTTAATTTATCTAATTTATAGTTATTTTAAAAATGTGATGTTTTTAAAAAAATTTATTTGAAGTTTTAGTTAGGTTTTGGGGCCGATCTCTATTCATAGATTTGACAGGTCTTCCTGTCAAATCTATGAATGGAGATTCCCTGCTCCGTATGGCTCCACGTGATCCCAGGGGACGCTACGAACTAACTGCGCCCCTGGGATACGCGAGCACTGCAGACCGGCAGCTGGAGGAGGCCCAGGGTTGGAATCCCACGCGGGCCCACAGCACAACCGCAGGCGCGCTAGGTAAGTGCAGGTTGGGGGCTTGCACCCGCGGGAAGCCTCCGACCCGAATTTCTGGCCCACTGTATCTAACCCGTGCTGTACCTGCCCTGGGAGTGTTTGATGGGACAGTGTAGAGGGAGCTTTACTCTGTATCTAACCCGCGCTGTACCTGCCCTGGGATTGTTTGATGGGACAGTGTAGAGGGAGCTTTACTCTGTATCTAACCCGTGCTGTACCTGCCCTGGGAGTGTTTGATGGGACAGTGTAGAGGGAGCTTTACTCTGTATCTAACCCGTGCTGTACCTGCCCTGGGAGTGTTTGATGGGACAGTGTAGAGGGAGCTTTACTCTGTATCTAACCCCGTGCTGTACATGCCCTGGGAGTGTTTGATGGGACAGTGTAGAGGGAGCTTTACTCTGTATCTAACCTGTGCTGTACCTGCCCTGGGAGTGTTTGATGGGACAGTGTAGAGGGAGCTTTACTCTGTATCTAACCCATGCTGTACCTGCCCTGGGAGTGTTTGATGGGACAGTGTAGAGGGAGCTTTACTCTGTATCTAACCCGTGATGTACCTGCCCTGGGAGTGTTTGATGGTCATGGGTGCTGAGTTTCTGTAAGAAGTCTGTAGTGTCGCGACACCTCCACTACTTGCCTTCAAACAGCCGCCTAACCTCAGAAGTACCATCGTTCGCAGCAAATTACCCAGCTTTCAGGATAACAGCGACCACGACACCACACAACCCTGCCACGGCAAACTCTGCAAGACATGCCAGATCATCAACACAGATACCACCATCACACGTGAGGACACTAACCACCAGGTACATGGTACATACTCATGTGACTCGGCCAACGTTGTCTACCTCATACGTTGCAGGAAAGAATGCACCGCGGCATGGTACATCGGCGAGACCATGCAGACACTGAGACAACGTATGAACGAGCACCGCGCAACAATCACCAGGCAGGATTGTTACCTCCCAGTCGGGGAACACTTCAGCAGTCAAGGACATTCAGCCTCGGATCTGCGGGTAAGCGTTCTCCAAGGCAACCTTAGAAACACACGACAACGCAAAATCATCGAGCAGAAACTGATAGCCAAGTTCCGCACTCATGAAGACGGTCTCAACCGGGATCTTGGGTTTATGTCACGATACATGACGTGATCCGGACTCGAGTCGTCGTTGGCTTGTTCACAGATGTGATTCCCAGTAAAAAAGTAAAAATTTTCCCAGTAAAAAAGTAAAAATTTTAAAGCTTTTCGTTTTACATACAGACGGCAGCTTTTGACACGTTAGAACCCCTGCGACTACACCTCATTGTCTCAGTTGTATCTTGCTATGTCTTTGATGTGGTACCTTCCTGGCTGACCTGATTAACTTTATCACACCTCGGCAGATAGTCAGGATGATTTAATTTAGTGGTCTGCAATTGTAAGGTACACATGCTTTGTTCTCTATCTATATATGCTTTGGCGATTCTGTATCTATTTACTTCACCTGAGGAAGGGGCAATCGATAGCTCCGAAAGCTTGTGATTTCAAATAAAACTGTTGGACTATAACCTGGTGTTGTGCGACCTCTCAGTGTTTGATGGGACAGTGCAGTGGGAACTTTACTCTGTATCTAACCCGTGCTGTACCTGCCCCGGGAGTGTTTGATGGGACAGTGTAGACGGAGCTTTTGTCTGTATCTAACCCGTGCTGTACCTGCCCCGGGAGTGTTTGATGGGACAGTGTAGAGGGAGCTTTACACTGGGCCAGAAATTCTTGTATCCACGGGTGAGTACGCGCTCTGTACTCACCCGGAGACCCAATGAAAGTGCCGGGTTTGCACAGCGCATGCGCTGGAAACCGGAACTTCCGTTCCTTTGAAGGAAGGGGTTCGGAGGTCAAACGCGTGCGCCGGAGAGGCAGCGTGCACGCACCGGACCTCCGGTTTTTTTCAGGTTTCTGTGTGAGGGTAAGTCCCCAGCAGCTGCGCGGGGGAAAAGCAGGCGCAAGGCCTGCTTTTAACAAGGTAATTGGTGAATTAAGTAAAATTTAAACATTTTTTCCACAGGTTTATCTTTTTTAAATACTTCAAAGAAAGGTAAGTTTATTCTGAGCCCCGTTAAAAACTTTAATAAATTTTTTCAAAAATTTAAATTTTTGTTTAAACTAGTTAATTTATCTAATTTATAGTTATTTTAAAAATGTGATGTTTTTTAAAAAATTTATTTGAAGTTTTAGTTAGGTTTTGGGGCCGATCTCTATTCATAGATTTGACAGGTCTTCCTGTCAAATCTATGAATGGAGATTCCCTGCTCCGTATGGCTCCACGTGATCCCAGGGGACGCTACGAACTAACTGCGCCCCTGGGATACGCGAGCACTGCAGACCGGCAGCTGGAGGAGGCCCAGGGTTGGAATCCCACGCGGGCCCACAGCACAACCGCAGGCGCGCTAGGTAAGTGCAGGTTGGGGGCTTGCACCCGCGGGAAGCCTCCGACCCGAATTTCTGGCCCACTGTATCTAACCCGTGCTGTACCTGCCCTGGGAGTGTTTGATGGGACAGTGTAGAGGGAGCTTTACTCTGTATCTAACCCGCGCTGTACCTGCCCTGGGATTGTTTGATGGGACAGTGTAGAGGGAGCTTTACTCTGTATCTAACCCGTGCTGTACCTGCCCTGGGAGTGTTTGATGGGACAGTGTAGAGGGAGCTTTACTCTGTATCTAACCTGTACTGTACCTGCCCTGGGAGTGTTTGATGGGACAGTGTAGAGGGAGCTTTACTCTGTATCTAACCCCGTGCTGTACATGCCCTGGGAGTGTTTGATGGGACAGTGTAGAGGGAGCTTTACTCTGTATCTAACCTGTGCTGTACCTGCCCTGGGAGTGTTTGATGGGACAGTGTAGAGGGAGCTTTACTCTGTATCTAACCCATGCTGTACCTGCCCTGGGAGTGTTTGATGGGACAGTGTAGAGGGAGCTTTACTCTGTATCTAACCCGTGATGTACCTGCCCTGGGAGTGTTTGATGGTCATGGGTGCTGAGTTTCTGTAAGAAGTCTGTAGTGTCGCGACACCTCCACTACTTGCCTTCAAACAGCCGCCTAACCTCAGAAGTACCATCGTTCGCAGCAAATTACCCAGCTTTCAGGATAACAGCGACCACGACACCACACAACCCTGCCACGGCAAACTCTGCAAGACATGCCAGATCATCAACACAGATACCACCATCACACGTGAGGACACTAACCACCAGGTACATGGTACATACTCATGTGACTCGGCCAACGTTGTCTACCTCATACGTTGCAGGAAAGAATGCACCGCGGCATGGTACATCGGCGAGACCATGCAGACACTGAGACAACGTATGAACGAGCACCGCGCAACAATCACCAGGCAGGATTGTTACCTCCCAGTCGGGGAACACTTCAGCAGTCAAGGACATTCAGCCTCGGATCTGCGGGTAAGCGTTCTCCAAGGCAACCTTAGAAACACACGACAACGCAAAATCATCGAGCAGAAACTGATAGCCAAGTTCCGCACTCATGAAGACGGTCTCAACCGGGATCTTGGGTTTATGTCACGATACATGACGTGATCCGGACTCGAGTCGTCGTTGGCTTGTTCACAGATGTGATTCCCAGTAAAAAAGTAAAAATTTTCCCAGTAAAAAAGTAAAAATTTTAAAGCTTTTCGTTTTACATACAGACGGCAGCTTTTGACACGTTAGAACCCCTGCGACTACACCTCATTGTCTCAGTTGTATCTTGCTATGTCTTTGATGTGGTACCTTCCTGGCTGACCTGATTAACTTTATCACACCTCGGCAGATAGTCAGGATGATTTAATTTAGTGGTCTGCAATTGTAAGGTACACATGCTTTGTTCTCTATCTATATATGCTTTGGCGATTCTGTATCTATTTACTTCACCTGAGGAAGGGGCAATCGATAGCTCCGAAAGCTTGTGATTTCAAATAAAACTGTTGGACTATAACCTGGTGTTGTGCGACCTCTCAGTGTTTGATGGGACAGTGCAGTGGGAACTTTACTCTGTATCTAACCCGTGCTGTACCTGCCCCGGGAGTGTTTGATGGGACAGTGTAGACGGAGCTTTTGTCTGTATCTAACCCGTGCTGTACCTGCCCCGGGAGTGTTTGATGGGACAGTGTAGAGGGAGCTTTACACTGGGCCAGAAATTCTTGTATCCACGGGTGAGTACGCGCTCTGTACTCACCCGGAGACCCAATGAAAGTGCCGGGTTTGCACAGCGCATGCGCTGGAAACCGGAACTTCCGTTCCTTTGAAGGAAGGGGTTCGGAGGTCAAACGCGTGCGCCGGAGAGGCAGCGTGCACGCACCGGACCTCCGGTTTTTTTCAGGTTTCTGTGTGAGGGTAAGTCCCCAGCAGCTGCGCGGGGGAAAAGCAGGCGCAAGGCCTGCTTTTAACAAGGTAAGTGGTGAATTAAGTAAAATTTAAACATTTTTTCCACAGGTTTATCTTTTTTAAATACTTCAAAGAAAGGTAAGTTTATTCTGAGCCCCGTTAAAAACTTTAATAAATTTTTTCAAAAATTTAAATTTTTGTTTAAACTAGTTAATTTATCTAATTTATAGTTATTTTAAAAATGTGATGTTTTTAAAAAAATTTATTTGAAGTTTTAGTTAGGTTTTGGGGCCGATCTCTATTCATAGATTTGACAGGTCTTCCTGTCAAATCTATGAATGGAGATTCCCTGCTCCGTATGGCTCCACGTGATCCCAGGGGACGCTACGAACTAACTGCGCCCCTGGGATACGCGAGCACTGCAGACCGGCAGCTGGAGGAGGCCCAGGGTTGGAATCCCACGCGGGCCCACAGCACAACCGCAGGCGCGCTAGGTAAGTGCAGGTTGGGGGCTTGCACCCGCGGGAAGCCTCCGACCCGAATTTCTGGCCCACTGTATCTAACCCGTGCTGTACCTGCCCTGGGAGTGTTTGATGGGACAGTGTAGAGGGAGCTTTACTCTGTATCTAACCCGCGCTGTACCTGCCCTGGGATTGTTTGATGGGACAGTGTAGAGGGAGCTTTACTCTGTATCTAACCCGTGCTGTACCTGCCCTGGGAGTGTTTGATGGGACAGTGTAGAGGGAGCTTTACTCTGTATCTAACCCGTGCTGTACATGCCCTGGGAGTGTTTGATGGGACAGTGTAGAGGGAGCTTTACTCTGTATCTAACCCCGTGCTGTACATGCCCTGGGAGTGTTTGATGGGACAGTGTAGAGGGAGCTTTACTCTGTATCTAACCTGTGCTGTACCTGCCCTGGGAGTGTTTGATGGGACAGTGTAGAGGGAGCTTTACTCTGTATCTAACCCATGCTGTACCTGCCCTGGGAGTGTTTGATGGGACAGTGTAGAGGGAGCTTTACTCTGTATCTAACCCGTGATGTACCTGCCCTGGGAGTGTTTGATGGTCATGGGTGCTGAGTTTCTGTAAGAAGTCTGTAGTGTCGCGACACCTCCACTACTTGCCTTCAAACAGCCGCCTAACCTCAGAAGTACCATCGTTCGCAGCAAATTACCCAGCTTTCAGGATAACAGCGACCACGACACCACACAACCCTGCCACGGCAAACTCTGCAAGACATGCCAGATCATCAACACAGATACCACCATCACACGTGAGGACACTAACCACCAGGTACATGGTACATACTCATGTGACTCGGCCAACGTTGTCTACCTCATACGTTGCAGGAAAGAATGCACCGCGGCATGGTACATCGGCGAGACCATGCAGACACTGAGACAACGTATGAACGAGCACCGCGCAACAATCACCAGGCAGGATTGTTACCTCCCAGTCGGGGAACACTTCAGCAGTCAAGGACATTCAGCCTCGGATCTGCGGGTAAGCGTTCTCCAAGGCAACCTTAGAAACACACGACAACGCAAAATCATCGAGCAGAAACTGATAGCCAAGTTCCGCACTCATGAAGACGGTCTCAACCGGGATCTTGGGTTTATGTCACGATACATGACGTGATCCGGACTCGAGTCGTCGTTGGCTTGTTCACAGATGTGATTCCCAGTAAAAAAGTAAAAATTTTCCCAGTAAAAAAGTAAAAATTTTAAAGCTTTTCGTTTTACATACAGACGGCAGCTTTTGACACGTTAGAACCCCTGCGACTACACCTCATTGTCTCAGTTGTATCTTGCTATGTCTTTGATGTGGTACCTTCCTGGCTGACCTGATTAACTTTATCACACCTCGGCAGATAGTCAGGATGATTTAATTTAGTGGTCTGCAATTGTAAGGTACACATGCTTTGTTCTCTATCTATATATGCTTTGGCGATTCTGTATCTATTTACTTCACCTGAGGAAGGGGCAATCGATAGCTCCGAAAGCTTGTGATTTCAAATAAAACTGTTGGACTATAACCTGGTGTTGTGCGACCTCTCAGTGTTTGATGGGACAGTGCAGTGGGAACTTTACTCTGTATCTAACCCGTGCTGTACCTGCCCCGGGAGTGTTTGATGGGACAGTGTAGAGGGAGCTTTACTCTGTATCTAACCCGTGATGTACCTGCCCTGGGAGTGTTTGATGAGCTGTTGAAGTTGTTTGTTAGCTGAGGCTCACGGATCCTGAGGTTAGCACTGTCTTTAATTCTACTTTTTGAGGACAGCTTACGTCACTGCCTTTCACAGTTTGCTTCGGTTTGATTACTCACTGTCCCATGATTGACAGTTTGCCTCTGTTCCAATCTCTCTGATGGAGGAATGACCGAGTGTCCTTTGCTGTGGTGAGTAATCTCACCGTGATTCACCAGCTGCCACATTAACACATCTGTACTACTGAGGAAAGATTTAGAGTGACTTTTTAGTTAAAGTAAGGACCTGATTATCGGGATGATTTAACCCTCTTTGGCTGAATGATCTTTTTTTTCTGAGCCAATTTCTCCCCCTCTCTTGTGGTGATACTGACTCTTGCTGGGGTTCCCACTCCCACATGCCAGGAGTGCTCTGACACCCCACCCCAGGGGGCCGTCCTTTATGTATGAGTCTCAGCAGGCTATTCCACATTGGGGGCATCACAACCAGGGCTGCTCTTGACCTCACCCGGCAGGGGTCACTGGATGTTGATCCTGAGCAGGAAGCCTGGCTGGTTTTTTTTTCAGTCCAGGGCACTGAGGGCAATTCTGCAGGCCCTTCAGCACCCTGAGCCTGAACGCTGAACCTCGGACCCCAGGGTCTGACTGGCTCAGCCAAGCCCAATTTTACCTCCAGGAGGGTGGGACAGACTGAATAATGTCAATGACCCCTTAAAAATGAACACTTAAAACAACTGGGTTAAGATAGCAGACAGCAACTGATGCAAAGCCTCAACTCAAAATATATAGCAACAGGAGGAGGCCATTCAGCCCCTCCAGCCTGTTCCACCATTCTATTAGATCATGGCTGATCTGTACCTCAACTCCATCCACCCGCCTTTGCTCCGTATCCCTTGATACCCTCACCCAACAAATATCTATCGACCTCAGTCTGAAAGCTCCAATTGACCCCCACCATCCACAGCCCTTTGGGGGAGAGAGTTCCAGATTTCCACTGCCCTTTGTGTAAAGAAATGTTCCCTGATTTCGCTCCTGAACGGCCTGGCTCTAATTTTAAGGTTGTGCCCCTTTGTTCTGGATTCCCCCAGCAGATCAAATTGTTTCTCTCTATCGAACCTATCAAATCCCTTTATCAGTTTAAACACCTCGATTAGATCAGCCCGCGACTTTCTAAACTCAAGCAAACACAACAACAACAACTTGCATTTATATAGCTCCTTTAACGTAGATATTAGGACAGGTGACCAAAAGTTTGGTCAAAGAGGTCGGTTTTAACACCTGTCTTAAAGGAGGAGAGAGAGGCGGAGAGGTTTAGGGAGGGAATCCCAGCGCTTAGGGCCTGAAGGCACAGCCGCCAATGGTGGAGCGATGAAAATCGGGGATGCGCAAGAGGCCAGAATTGGAGGAGCGCTGAGATCCCGGAGGGTTGGAGGGCATTACAGAGATTGGGATGGGTGAGGCCATGGAGGGATTTGAATACCAGGATGAGAATTTTTTAATTGAGGTGTTGCTGGACCAGGAGCCAGTGTATGTCAGCGAGCACAGGAGACTTGGTCCGAGTTAGGACACGGGCAGCAGTGTTTTGGATGACCTGAAGTTTACGGAGGGTGGAAGTTGGGAGGCTGGCCAGGAGAGCCAGATTTATACATCCTGTCCTCATAAATTAACCCTTTTAGCCCCGGTATCATTCTGGTGAATCTGCGCTGCTTCCCCCTCCAAGGCCAATCTATCCTCCCTGAGGAGCGGGGCCCAGAACTGAACACGGTTTCTCCAGATGGGGTCTGACCAGGGTTCTGCACAACTGAAGCTTCACTTCCTCCCTTTGCATTCCAGCCCCCGAGATGAAGGCCAACATTCCACTAACCTTTGTGATTACTTATTGAAAGAAAGACTTGTATTTCTCCAGCACCTTTCACTGCCTCAGAACGTCTCAAAACGCTTCACAGCCAATGAAGTACTTTTTGAAGTGTGGTCGCTGTTGTAATGTAGGAAACGCAGCAGCCAAACTGCGCACAGCAAGCTCCCACAAACAGCAATGTGATAATGACCAGATAATCTGTTAGAGTGATGTTGGTTGAGGGCTAAATATTGGCCAGGGCACCGAGGATAACTCCCCTGCTCTTCTTCGAAATAGTGCCGTGGGATCTTTTACGTCCACCTGAGAGAGCAGCTGGGGCCTCGGTTTAACGTCTCATCTGAAAGACGGCACCTCTGACAGTGCAGCACTCCCTCAGCACTGCACTGGAGTGTCAGCCTGGATTTTTGTGCTCAAGTCTCTGGAGTGGGACTTGAACCCACGACCTTCTGACTCTATGTGTACCAGTGACCAGATGGGATTAACCCCAGTAAGGGTGATCTTTGCCCCAAACCAAGTGATGATCAGAGAGGTGTTGGAGATTCTCTCTCCCTGGTCACTCTGAGCCCTGCGTAATGGGATGGGTCCTTTCCCCAGTGACACTCCCTGCAGCACCTCACCGCCTTCATCTGTCTAATTATAGAATCGTAGAATGGTTACAGCACATGAGGAGGCCATTCGGCCCGTCGAGCCCGTGCCGGCTCTCTGCAAGAGCACTTCAGCTCGTCCCACTCCCCCGCCCTTTCCCCGTAGCCCTGCAAATTTTTTCCTTCCGGCACTTATCCAATTCCCTTTTGAAAGACATGATTGAGTCGGCCTCCACCACCCTCTCAGGCAGTGCATTCCACATCCTAACCACTCGCTGAGTAAAAACGTTTTTCCTCATGTCACCTTTGGTTCTTTGGCCAATCACTTTAAATCTGTGTCCTCTGGTTCTCGACCCTTCCGCCAATGGGAACAGTTTCTCTCTATCTACTCTGTCCAGACCCCTCATGAGTATGTTTGGAGGTAATGCTTGAACTGTATAAAACACTAGTTAGGCCGCAGCTAGAGTACTGCGTGCAGTTCTGGTCACCACATTACAGGAAGGATGTGATTGCACTGGAGGGGGTGCAGAGGAGATTTACGAGGGTGTTGCCTGGGCTGGGGAATTTTAGCTATGAGGAAAGATTGGATCGGCTGGGGGGTTTTTTTTGGCACGGAGGAGGCTGAGGGGAGATTTAATTGAGGTGTATAAAATTATGAGGGGCCTAGATAAAGTGGATAGGAAGGATCTATTTCCCTTAGCAGAGAGGTCAATAATCAGGGGGCAGAGATTTAAAGTAATTGGTAGAAGGATTAATGGGGATTTGAGGAGAATTTTTTTCACCCAGAGGGTGGTGGGGATCTGGAACTCGCTGCCTGAAAGGATGGTCGAGGCAGAAACCCTCATCACATTTAAAAAGTACTTGGATATGCACTTGAAGTGCCGTAACCTACAGGGCTACGGACCAAGAGCTGGAAAGTGGGATTAGGCTGGATAGCTCTTTGTCGGCCGGCACGGACAAGATGGGCCGAATGGCCTCCTTCTGTGCTGTAAATTTTTATGATTCTCTGATTTTGAACACCTCTATCAAATCTCCTCTCAACCTTCTCTACTCTAAGGAGAACAACCCCAGCTTCTCCAGTCTATCCACCTAACTGAAGACCCTCATCCCTGGAACCATTTGTAGTAAATCTTTTCTGTTCCCTCTCTGATGGGCTCTGACATTTGATAAAACAGCGGCTATTTTAGTTTAACCCGACTGCTCTCCACCACTTTTCCAGTCACGCACGGAACCTTCAGCCCCTATCTAAAGTGAATTAACAATAAACTGGGTGAGTGAGTGAGAGAGAGGGCGGCCGTGCGTTGGCGGTGAGTCAGAGGTCCCTGTCGGTGGGACGGGACTGTGGATTGATGTCTTCCACGGATTTCACCCGCACCTCCCTCTCTCGGCAAAGCCTCCTTGGTCAGAGGGTGAAGGAGCTTTAAAAGCCTCTCCGCTCGGCGCGGGGTTCATCGCAGGAGGAGATTGCGGAGAGAGACTGTGCCCAGGATGGAATACTCCAAGCAGCTGTCGCTCGGGGCTTGTGCTGTGCTTCTGCTGGGTCTGCTGGAGGGCAGTGCGATCCCACACGGGGGTGAGTACCAGGCTCAGCAACGCCCGGCTCAATCTCTCCATCCTTTGCTCCCTTCAACGACATAAATCGTCTTTATATTCGCTTAGAGCGGGAATAGGTCAGTAATCAATAGTGAGCTGGGAAGATTCCGCCTGGGACAGACCTGTGGGGTGATAAGGGGCAGATTGCACTTTCTGTCCTGTTCATTTTTCCAGCGCCTTTCACCACCTCAGGACGTCCCAAAGCGCTTCACAGCCAATGAAGTATTTTTGAAGTGTAGCCACTGTTGTAATGTAGGAAACGCGGCAGTCAATTTGCGCAAAGCAAGATCCCACAAACACCAATAAATGACCAGATAAACTGTTTTAATTGTATCAGTTGAGGGATAAATATTGGCCAGGACACCGGGGAGAACTCCCCTGCTCCTCGTCGAATATTGGCCGTGGGATCTACCTGAGATACTAGACGGGGCCGCGGTTTAACGTCTCATCTGAAAGACCGCACCTCCGACAGTGCGGCGCTCCCTCAGTACTGACCCTCCGACAGTGCGGCGCTCCCTCAGCACTACCCCTCCGACAGTGCAGCATTCCCTCAGTACTGACCCTCTGATAGTGCAGTGCTCCCTCAGTACTGCCCCTCCGACAGTGCGGCGCGCCCTCAGTACTGCCCCTCCGACAGTGCGGCGCTCCCTCAGTACTGACCCTCCGACAGTGCGGCGCTCCTTCAGTACTGCCCCTCCGACAGTGCAGCGCTCCCTCAGTACTGACCCTCCGACAGTGCGGCGCTCCCTTAGTACTGACCCTCCGACAGTGCTGCGCTCCCTCAGCACTGCCCCTCCGACAATGCAGCACTCCCTCAGTACTGACCCTCCAACAGTGCAGTGCTCCCTCAGTACTGCCCCTTCAACAGTGCAGTACTCCCTCAGTACTGCCTCTCCGACAGTGCAGCGCTTCCTCAGTACTGCCCCTCCAACACGCAGCACTCTCTCAGTGCTGACCCTCCGACAGTGTGGCGCTCCCTCAGTACTGCCCCTCCGACAGTGCAGTGCTCCCTCAGTACTGACCCTCTGACAGTGCAGCACTCCCTCAGTACTGCCCCTCCGACAGTGCAGCGCTCACTCAGTACTGCACTCCGACAGTGCAGCGCTCCCTCAGCACTGCCCCTCCAACAGTGCAGCGCTCCCTCAGTACTGCCCCTCCGACAGTGCAGTGCTCCCTCAGTACTGCCCCTCTGACAATGCGGCGCTCCCTCAGTACTGCCCCTCCGACAGTGCAGCACTCCCTCAGTACTGCCCCTCCGACAGTGCAGCACTCCCTCAGTACTGACCCTCCGACAGTGCAGCACTCCTTCAGTACTGACCCTCCGACAGTGCAGCGCTCCCTCAGTACTGCCCTTCTGACAGTGCAGCGCTCCCTCAGTACTGACCCTCCGACAGTGCAGCACTCCCTCAGTACTGAACCTCCGACAGTGCAGCGCTCCCTCAGTACTGCACCTCCGACAATGCAGCGCTCACTCAGTACTGCTCTCCGACAGTGCAGCGCTCCCTCAGTACTGCCCCTCCGACAGTACAGCGCTCCCTCAGTACTGACCCTCCGACAGTGCGGCGCTACCTCAGTACTGACCCTCCGGCAGTGCAGTGCTCCCTCAGTACTGCCCCTCCGACAGTGCAGCACTCCCTCAGTACTGACTCTCCGACAGTGCGGCGCTCCCTCAGTACTGCCCCTCCGACAGTGCAGCGCTCCCTCAGTACTGACCCTCCGACAGTGCGGCGCTCCCTTAGTACTGACCCTCCGACAGTGCTGCGCTCCCTCAGCACTGCCCCTCCGACAATGCAGCACTCCCTCAGTACTGACCCTCCAACAGTGCAGTGCTCCCTCAGTACTGCCCCTTCAACAGTGCAGTACTCCCTCAGTACTGCCTCTCCGACAGTGCAGCGCTTCCTCAGTACTGCCCCTCCAACACGCAGCACTCTCTCAGTGCTGACCCTCCGACAGTGTGGCGCTCCCTCAGTACTGCCCCTCCGACAGTGCAGTGCTCCCTCAGTACTGACCCTCTGACAGTGCAGCACTCCCTCAGTACTGCCCCTCCGACAGTGCAGCGCTCACTCAGTACTGCACTCCGACAGTGCAGCGCTCCCTCAGCACTGCCCCTCCAACAGTGCAGCGCTCCCTCAGTACTGCCCCTCCGACAGTGCAGTGCTCCCTCAGTACTGCCCCTCAGACAATGCGGCGCTCCCTCAGTACTGCCCCTCCGACAGTGCAGCACTCCCTCAGTACTGCCCCTCCGACAGTGCAGCACTCCCTCAGTACTGACCCTCCGACAGTGCAGCACTCCTTCAGTACTGACCCTCCGACAGTGCAGCGCTCCCTCAGTACTGCCCTTCTGACAGTGCAGCGCTCCCTCAGTACTGACCCTCCGACAGTGCAGCACTCCCTCAGTACTGAACCTCCGACAGTGCAGCGCTCCCTCAGTACTGCACCTCCGACAATGCAGCGCTCACTCAGTACTGCTCTCCGACAGTGCAGCGCTCCCTCAGTACTGCCCCTCCGACAGTACAGCGCTCCCTCAGTACTGACCCTCCGACAGTGCGGCGCTACCTCAGTACTGACCCTCCGGCAGTGCAGTGCTCCCTCAGTACTGCCCCTCCGACAGTGCAGCACTCCCTCAGTACTGACTCTCCGACAGTGCGGCGCTCCCTCAGTACTGCCCCTCCGACAGTGCGGCGCTACCTCAGTACTGACCCTCCGACAGTGCAGCGCTCCCTCAGTACTGCCCCTCCGACAGTGCAGCACTCCCTCAGTACTGCCCCTCCGAAAGTGTAGCGCTCCCTCAGTACTGCCCCTCCGACAGTGCAGCACTCCCTCAGTACTGCCCCTCCGACAGTGCAGCACTCCCTCAGTACTGCCCCTCCGACAGTGTAGCGCTCCCTCAGTACTGCCCCTCCGACAGTGCAGCGCTCCCTCAGTACTGCCCCTCCGAAAGTGTTGCGCTCCCTCAGTACTGCCCCTCCGACAGTGCAGCACTCCCTCAGTACTGCCCCTCCGACAGTGCAGCACTCCCTCAGTACTGCCCCTCCGACAGTGTAGCGCTCCCTCAGTACTGCCCCTCCGACAGTGCAGCGCTCCCTCAGTACTGCCCCTCCGACAGTGCAGCGCTCCCTCAGTACTGCCCCTCCGACAATGCAGCGCTCCCTCAGTACTGCCCCTCCGACAGTGCAGCGCTCCCTCAGTACTCACACCAAGCAATCGATCGCCACCTCCAATTAGATACGAAGAAAGATTTGCAAAGTTGGGTCTTTTCATTAGAACAAGGCAGTTTACGGGGCGATGTGATAGACGTGTTTAAAATGATGAAAGGGTAGGGACAGGGTAGATAGCATACTGGCTGCATTAGTTGAGGAGTTTTACCACATAAAATGCGTTATATAAATACAAGTTGTCATTGTCAAGAACAAGGGGCCACAGATAGAAGATTAAATGTAAGAGATTTAGAACAGAGAGCAGGAGAAACGAGGCTGTGGGATTCACTCCCGGGGTCAGAGGTTGAGGCAGAAACTGTGTCAACATTGAAGGTTAGATTGGAGAGGGGGATGAAGGAGAGGGGGATGAAGGAGAGAGGGATGAAGGAGAGGGGGATGAAGGAGAGAGGGATGATGGAGAGGGGGATGATGGAGAGGGGGATGATGGAGAGGGGGATGATGGAGAGGGGGATGAAGGAGAGGGGGATGATGGAGAGTGGGATGATGGAGAGGGGGATGATGGAGAGGGGGATGAAGGAGAGGGGGATGAAGGAGAGAGGGATGAAGGAGAGGGGGATGAAGGAGAGGGGGATGAAGGAGAGAGGGATGAAGGAGAGGGGGATGAAGGAGAGGGGGATGAAGGAGAGGGGGATGATGGAGAGGGGGATGAAGGAGAGGGGGATGAAGGAGAGGGGGATGAAGGAGAGGGTGATGAAGGAGAGGGGGATGAAGGAGAGGGGGATGAAGGAGAGGGGGATGATGGAGAGGGGATGAAGGAGAGGGGGATGAAGGAGAGGGGGATGATGGAGAGGGGATGAAGGAGAGGGGGATGAAGGAGAGGGGGATGAAGGAGAGGGGGATAAAGGAGAGGGGGATGAAGGAGAGGGGGATGATGGAGAGGGGATGAAGGAGAGGGGGATGAAGGAGAGGGGGATGAAGGAGAGGGGGATGAAGGAGAGGGGGATGAAGGAGAGGGGGATGAAGGAGAGGGGGATGATGGAGAGGGGGATGATGGAGAGAGGGATGAAGGAGAGAGGGATGAAGGAGAGGGGGATGAAGGAGAGGGGGATGATGGAGAGGGGGATGAAGGAGAGAGGGATGAAGGAGAGGGGGATGAAGGAGAGAGGGATGAAGGAGAGGGGGATGAAGGAGAGGCGCTGAAGGAGAGGGGGATGAAGGAGAGGGGAATGAAGGAGAGAGGGATGAAGGAGAGAGGGATGAAGGAGAGGGGGATGATGGAGAGAGGAATGAAGGAGAGAGGGATGAAGGAGAGGGGATGAAGGAGAGGGGGATGAAGGAGAGGGGGATGAAGGAGAGGGGGATGAAGGAGAGGGGGATGAAGGAGAGGGGGATGAAGGAGAGGGGGATGAAGGAGAGGGGGATGATGGAGAGGGGGATGATGGAGAGAGGGATGAAGGAGAGAGGGATGAAGGAGAGGGGGATGAAGGAGAGGGGGATGATGGAGAGGGGGATGAAGGAGAGAGGGATGAAGGAGAGGGGGATGAAGGAGAGGGGAATGAAGGAGAGAGGGATGAAGGAGAGAGGGATGAAGGAGAGAGGGATGAAGGAGAGGGGGATGAAGGAGAGGGGGATGATGGAGAGGGGGATGAAGGAGAGAGGGATGAAGGAGAGTGGGATGAAGGAGAGCGGGATGAAGGAGAGGGGGATGATGGAGAGGGGAATGAAGGAGAGAGGGATGAAGGAGAGGGGGATGAAGGAGAGGGGGATGAAGGAGAGGGGGATGATGGAGAGGGGGATGAAGGAGAGAGGGATGAAGGAGAGGGGGATGAAGGAGAGGGGGATGAAGGAGAGAGGGATGAAGGAGAGGGGGATGATGGAGAGAGGGATGAAGGAGAGAGGGATGAAGGAGAGGGGGATGATGGAGAGGGGGATGATGGAGAGGGGGATGAAGGAGAGAGGGATGAAGGAGAGAGGGATGAAGGAGAGGGGGATGATGGAGAGGGGAATGAAGGAGAGAGGGATGAAGGAGAGAGGGATGAAGGAGAGAGGGATGAAGGAGAGGGGGATGAAGGAGAGGGGGATGATGGAGAGGGGGATGAAGGAGAGAGGGATGAAGGAGAGTGGGATGAAGGAGAGGGGGATGAAGGAGAGGGGGATGATGGAGAGGGGAATGAAGGAGAGAGGGATGAAGGAGAGGGGGATGAAGGAGAGGGGGATGAAGGAGAGGTGGATGATGGAGAGGGGGATGAAGGAGAGAGGGATGAAGGAGAGGGGGATGAAGGAGAGGGGGATGAAGGAGAGGGGGATGAAGGAGAGGGGGATGAAGGAGAGGGGGATGAAGGAGAGGGGGATGAAGGAGAGGGGGATGATGGAGATGGGAATGATGGAGATGGGAATGATGGAGATGGGAACAGGGAGGGTAAATGCGGTTCGGATTATTTGATCATGTGAAGGGTAACCGCCAGCACGGACTGGTTGGGCCGAATGGCCACTTTCCGTGTTGTAATCCCGATGGATTTCTGTGTAGGACAGACAGGTCTGATGATTCTTGCGGTTTTGCTCAATCATGTCGTTACTGTTCAGCGTTCCATCACTGTCCTCATTTTAAAACGTCTGGTGACATTTTAATTTTTTTTAATTTGGTGTGGGAGCTGGAGGATGTGTTCCTCATTTCCATAATGATGATGTCATTGTATCAGGCGCTTGGAAGCAAATCAAGGAGAGATTGAGAAGGGTTTCCGTGGCAGCTATCAGTTGCCTCAGTTTATTTGGTATTTATATGAAAATGTTCCTGTTATAACCCCAGACTCGAATTACCAAAGCAACAATTTACATTTATATGGTGTCTGTGACAACAATGTCTCTCTCTGTATTGCAGTATAGAATCATAGCAACTTACAGCACAGGTGGAGGCCATTCGGCCCATCGTGCCTGTGCCGGCTCTTTGGTAGAGCTCTTCAATTAGTCCCACATCCCAGCTCTTTCCTCACAGCCCTGCAAATTAATCCTCTTCAAGTACGTGTCCAATTGCCTTTTGAAAGTTCCTCTGGAATCTGATTCCACAGCCCTTTCAGGTAGTGCATTCCAGAACTTAACAATCCTCTGTGTGAAAAAAATTCTCCTCATTGCCCTTCTAGTTCTTTTGTCAATTATTTTAAATCTGTGACCTCTGGTTACCGACCCACTCTCCAGAGGAAACAGTTTCTCCCCACTTGCTCAATCAAAACCCCTCATGATTTTGAGCACCTCTATTAAATCTCCCCTTAACCTTCTCTGCTCTAAGGAGAACAATCCCAGCTTCTCCACTCTCTCCCCATAACCAAAGTCCCTCGTCCCCGGCACCATCCTGGTAAACCTCCTCCGCACCCTCTCCATTCCTCATTTTACAGGCTGGTCGCCCTCAAAATGGCTTCTGCAACTGGCTGCTGGGAAATTGACTGCTGTTCTTTTGGAAGTGTATCAGGAAAAAGCCAATACATTGATTATTAATAGACATACGCACCTGGGGAGACAATCAGCAAGTACAGCCAAGCGCCAGAATTGATTAATGTGCATCACCCGGGCTCGTAAGCAGCAGCGTAATCTAACCAGGCTAGCCCTAGCATAGCCAGTGATTGCCAGACATCACAGGTGGCCATCCATATTTCTGTCTTATAGACTTTGCTGTATATTGGTTGAGTGCCTTGTTCTCATATGTTGACTTCTGAAAGGTGAGATTGTATTTTAAAGAGATTTTTATGGGTGTAAGGATTGGATATTTTTAATATTCTAATCAGTTATTGTTTTGACCCAGCCACAATGAATACAGAGGCACGATATTACATAGTTACACAGTATTACACAGTATTTACAGCACAGAAACAGGCCATTCGGCCCAACAGGTCCGTGCCGGTGTTTATGCTCCACACGAGCCTCCTCCCACCCTTCTTCATCTCACCCAATCAGCATATCCTTCTATTCCACAAGTGTTTAAATGCATCAATGTACGCAGCGTATTACATCACCGAGGCCAGGAGCACAGCACACAGCCTCTGCGTAAGGGAAGACACGCCCACAAAATCTGTCAAACCTAAGCCACGCCCACAGAAACTTCTTTCAGTCTCTTGCAATGAAATTACATTTTAAAAACTATTAAAAACATTTAAAAACTTTTAATTAAACTGGTACTTGGACTTATTTCATATATCAGCATTTTGTTATAATTCTGTAATAAAACACCAACAATAATTTGGCATCTACTTTCCACATGAAGGTTAAAAGAGATAACTTGAGGTGAATGGAAAGATTCCCATCCTTTGACCATCAGGGGGTAATAATGAGTTAAATGCTTACTAAAGTGAAATAAATCGTTTGGCTGTTCAACCTTCTATTGAGGTTAAAACAGTTTCTATCACTTGGGAAGTGTGTCAAACGTTACGTCATTTATATTTCATACTAAGAAACATGTTCCTTTTCTTATTGGCACTAAGGAGCACTGTAGAGCGTTGTAGAGTGTTTTACTAACCCAAAGAATGACCTGTGCTGTACTTCAAACATCTCGGCTTTTTAAATTAAATGTGCTTGGTGTATTTTATGCAAATCAGGTAATTTTTTATTCTTTTAAGGCTAGCATTTAATAACCTGTCAAAGGTCCATTAACAAACTTTATGACGGATTGCGATTCGGCAGCACTGAAAGGCGTTGGCGATGATCCTTTTGACTTACTATACACCATGCACGTAGCACACCAGCTGTGGGGCAGCTTTAAATGTATTGTATAAAAATAATTAAATAGCAAAATGGGTTTATTTCCATTTGGAGAAAGTATAAATGGTCTGTGCCAAATGCCCAGTTCTTGATCATACAATTGGAGTGCAGAAAACATCGATAATTTTAAATATTAATTGCCATATTTTATATTTGTAATGTTTCTAAATGTTGCCACTAGGTACAAGTATTTTATTGTGAAGTAATACCAGAAGGGTTAACAATCCTTTCAGATGCACTGTGAAATCGGCGGAGCGACCACATAAAGCCTATCCTCTCTGCTGCCAAAAAAACCCTTTAATTTTTAGGCTAGGTTAAGCGGTATGTGTTCAATACAAGTAGTTTGTTTCTATGGGTGGCTTTCTGGTAACGGTATCATTTTAATTTTATTTAAACTTATGGAACAATTTGCAGATTTTGCACGTTTTAGGGTAAAAGTTGTATTGCTTACAATTATACCCACTGCTTGCTCTCAGTGTTCAATTCAAATGTGTTCCTCTCACAGTGAAACATGCTCCCGCGCCTGCTTTCACTCACCGTAAAATTTTCAGACGCAATTGCTGGGCAGTTGGTGGGCAATTAGCCCAACTCTGCGCCCACAAAGACTATTTCCCCATCGGTGCGGATCATCTGTCAAGGCATCCCTTGACCGATCGCAAGTTCGGGATTTAGCGCATGCGCAAAGGCGTGCGGAAATTCCGAACTTGCAGTCAATTAAAAAGGCTTTATGACGGTGTACTCTCAGAGTTCGCCATCAAACCCACCGCAAAATCTGCCCCATTCAAGTTCATTTGTCAATTACACGTCCATTCTGCAGGTTTATTAATGTCTTCCTGTATTTTGCCGCAATCATCCTCTGTATTAACTACACCCCGCAATTTGGTGTCAACCGTAAATTTTGAAATCCGATTCCCGAGTCGAAATTTTTATGTAAGTGGTGAACAACAGTGGTCCCAGCACCGATTCTTGTGGAAAACCACTTCCCACCATTTGTCGATCTGAGTATTTAACCCCTATTCTCTGTTTTCTGTTTTGTAGCCAGCTTGCCATCCATTCTGCTACTTGTCCCCTGACTCCACATGCTCTGACCTTATTCAGGCGTCTACCATGTGGTATCTTATCTCAGGCCTTTTGGAAATCCAAATATATTACGTGTACTACATTACCCTTATCTACCCTTTCTGTTACTTCTTCAAAGAATTCAGTAAGGTTGGTCAAGCATGACCTTCCCATTTGGAATCCATGCTGACTAATCTTTATTATATTTTCAGTTTCTAGATGTTTTTCTACTACATCTTTGATTGAGGATTCCATTATCTTTCATACCACTGACGTTAAGCTAATTAGTCTATAGTTCCCTGGGATTGTTCTATCTCACTTTTTAAATATAGGAATCACACTAGCCAACCACCAGTCCTCTGGCAGTGTTCCCTTTTCTAATGAATTTATATATATGTGTAATAGTGCCTCTGCTATCTCTTCCTTAACTTCTTTTAAGATGCGTGGATGCAAGGGGTTTTATCCTCTCTATGTTTGAGTAATTTATCAATTATCTCCCCCCTAAATATGACTCAATCAGTAGAGCGCACATGTCATTCTAGGAAAGGCATTAACTATCAGGATGTTGTGTTGGTATCTTCACTCTCTACCCCTGGGGACAGTGTGAGGCAGTGGGAGGATTCTCGGGCTGATCAACAGTCTGACAGGCCGTGAGGTGAATGCTCCTTCCATGGCTGTGACCATCTCCCATTCGCCCAGTCGATGGGGGGGGGGGGTTAGTCCTATATGGCGGGAGGGGTTTATGGATGCCCAGAACCCATAGCATGAGGGGGGAGGGTCACCCACACCCCACTGGACGCAAGTATCCCACTGGATATCGACCCGGAGACAGGATTGTCTGGAGTGGGGTTTGAACCAGGACCTTCTGACTTGGAGGAGGGAATGGAACCACTGAGTTAAAGGCTCGTTCCACTGACTATCAGATATCCCTTCCTGGGAAATATTTGTGGTTGTTTGATTGAAAGATCTGCAAAGAAATAATTGAAAGGAGCTGAACTGATGGGTTTGTCTTGAACTCATGTTGGCATGGCGTATGCAGGTGAACTTTAACCTTTTTGTATATTTGTTGGTAAAATGGTGAGATGAACAACAGAGTGTGCAAGTGATTTTTGATCATTGTGGCTGGTTTACTTCCTTGGTTTCTGCTCATTGGCTATCTGCTAAAATGGTGAGTAACACGGGTGAAAACGCTGGACTTCACCATGGTAACACCAACATTGTATGAGGAGGGGAGGTGTCATCATGGTGAGCTCGGCCAATCAGAATAACCACTCCAGGCCAGCAGAAGAAAGCAACCCAACCAATAATGGGCAGCTCCAACAGGGCTTAGGGCAAAGGGCAGAGAGCATCTAACCACATTCTAGATAGAGAGCGGGGGAGGGCCTGGGTGGATAGCCTGGGGGAGGGGTCTAGAGTGAGAGCCGGGGGAGGGGTCTAGAGTGAGAGCCGGGGGAGGGGGTCTAGAGTGAGAGCTGGGGGAGAGGGTCTGGAGTGAGAGCTGGGGGAGAGGGTCTGGAGTGAGAGCTCGGGGGAGAGGGTCTGGAGTGAGAGCTGGGGGTTAGGGTCTGGAGTGAGAGCCCGGGGAAGTGGTCTGGATGGAGAGCGGGGGAGGGGGTCGAGAGTGAGAGCCCGGGGGAGGGGGTCTGGAGTGAGAGCTGGGGGAGGGGGTCTGGAGTGAGAGCTGGGGGAGGGGGTCTGGAGTGAGAGCTGGGGGAGGGGGTCGAGAGTGAGAGCCCGGGGGAGGGGGTCTGGAGTAAGAGCTGGGGGAGGGGGTCTGGAGTGAGAGCTGGGGGAGGGGGTCTGGAGTGAGAGCCGGGGGAGGGGGTCTGGAGTGAGAGCCCGGGGGAGAGGGTCTGGAGTAAGAGCAGGGGGAGGGGGTCTGGAGTGAGAGCTGGGGGAGGGGGTCTGGAGTGAGAGCTGGGGGAGAGGGTCTGGAGTGAGAGCTGGGGGAGAGGGTCTGGAGTGAGAGCTCGGGGGAGGGGGTCTGGAGTGAGAGCTGGGGGAGGGGGTCTGGATGGAGAGCGGGGGGAGGGGGTCGAGAGTGAGAGCCCGGGGGAGGGGTCTGGAGTGAGAGCTGGGGGAGGGGTTTGGAGTGAGAGCTGGGGGAGAGGGTCTGGAGTGAGAGCTGGGGGAGGGGGTCTGGAGTGAGAGCTGGGGGAGGGGTCTGGAGTGAGAGCTGGGGAATAGGGTCTGGAGTGAGAGCTGGGGGAGGGGGTCTGGAGTGAGAGCTGGGGGAGGGGTCTGGAGTGAGAGCTGGGGAATAGGGTCTGGAGTGAGAGCTGGGGGAGGGGGTCTGGAGTGAGAGCTGGGGGATAGGGTCTGGAGTGAGAGCGGGGGAGGGGGTCTGGAGTGAGAGCTGGGGGAGGGGTCTGGAGTGAGAGCTGGGGAATAGGGTCTGGAGTGAGAGCTGGGGGAGGGGGTCTGGAGTGAGAGCTGGGGGATAGGGTCTGGAGTGAGAGCGGGGGAGGGGGTCTGGAGTGAGAGCGGGGGGAGGGGGTCTGGAGTGAGAGCGGGGGAGGGGGTCTGGAGTGAGAGCTGGGGGAGGGGGTCTGGAGTGAGAGCTGGGGGAGGGGGTCTGGAGTGAGAGCGGGGGAGGGGTCTGGAGTGAGAGCGGGGGAGGGGTTTGGAGTGAGAGCGGGGGAGGGGGTCTGGAGTGAGAGCCCGGGGGAGGGGTCTGGAGTGAGAGCGGGGGAGGGGTCTGGAGTGAGAGCGGGGGAGGGGTCTGGAGTGAGAGCGGGGGAGGGGTCTGGAGTGAGAGCGGGGGAGGGGTCTGGAGTGAGAGCGGGGGAGGGGGTCTGGAGTGAGAGCGGGGGAGGGGTCTGGAGTGAGAGCGGGGGAGGGGTCTGGAGTGAGAGCAGGGGAGGGGTCTGGAGTGAGAGCGGGGGAGGGGTCTGGAGTGAGAGCGGGGGAGGGGTCTGGAGTGAGAGCGGGGGAGGGGTCTGGATGGAGAGCGGGGGAGGGGTCTGGAGTGAGAGCGGGGGAGGGGTCTGGAGTGAGAGCGGGGGAGAATCCATGTTCTGCTTGCAATGCCAGACAGAAACCTAGAAACTGCAGCCAGATGTTTGGTGCCTGTTAAACTCCAGGCAGAAACCCAAACTCTGGTGAAAGAGAAGCACTGCAAACACTAGTACTGAGTGGTGAGAGATATTTGTTCACTAAATGTGAAGTACATTTACCTGGATTGTGTGTGAGGCGTTTTCTACTAAAATGAGTGCCTGTGGCTAAAACCGTGTCTGCGTAAGAATTCGGAGCAGGAGTCGGCCATACGGCCCCTCGAGTCTGCTCCACCATTCAATAAGATCATGGCTGATCTTCGACCTCAACTCCACTTTCCTGCCCGATCCCCATAGCCCTTGATTCCCCTAGAGTCCAAAAATCGGCCTTGAGTATACTCAACGACTGAGCATCCACAGCCCTCTGGGGTAGAGAATTCCAAAGATTCACAACCCTCGGAGTGAAGAAATTCCTCCTCATCTCAGTCCTAAATGGCTGACCCCTTATCCTGAGACTGTGACCCCTAGTTCTAGACTCTCCAGCCAGGGGAAACAGCCTCTCAGCATCTACCCTGAATCCCCCTCAGAATCTCATAGCTTTCAATGAGATCACCTCTCATTCTTCTAAACTCCAGAGAGTATAGGCCCAATCTACTCAATCTCTCCTCATAGGACAACCCTCTCATCCAGGGGTCAATCTAGGGGGAAGTACAGAGAGACCTGGGTGTTCTTGTACACCAGTCACTGAAGGCGAGCATGCAGGTGCAACAGGCGGTCAAGAAGGCAAACGGTATGCTGGCCTTCATAGCAAAAGGGTTGGAATACAGGAACAGGGATACCTTGCTGCAGCTGTACAGGGCACTGGTGAGACCACACCTCGAGTACTGTGTACAGTTTTGGTCGCCTCATCTGAGGAAAGATGTTCTTGCCATGGAGGGGGTGCAGCGGCGATTCACCAGGCTGATACCAGGAATGGCGGGATTGACCTATGAGGAGAGACTATGTAGTTTAGGGATGTACACACTGGAGTTTAGAAGATTGAGAGGGGACCTCATAGAAGTGTATAAAATTCTGACAGGTCTAGACAGACTAGATGCAGAAGGAATGTTTCCCTTGGCGGGTGAGAACAGAACTAGAGGACATAATTTAAGGATAAGGGCTAAACCATTTAGGACAGAAATGAGGGGGAATTTCTTCACTCAGAGGGTGGTGAACCTGTGGAACTCATTGCCACAGAGGGCAGTGTACGCCAGCTCATTAAATATATTTAAGAGGGAATTAGATATATTTCTACAGGCAAAAGGGGTTAAGGGTTACGGAGAGAAGGCGGGGACGGGATACTGAATTGGAGGATCAGCCATGATCTCATTAAATGGCGGAGCAGGCTCGAAGGGCCGGATGGCCTACTCCTGCTCCTATCTTCTATGTATCTATGTATCTATGTCCTTCCTTGGGTAAGGAGATCAAAACTGTACACATGGAATCCTAGATTAGTTTGCACATATAGTCTTGCTCCAGTTAGTGAGAGATGTGAGGCAGCCCCTTGGAGGCGGATTTCTGTTGGGCAGAGAAAAGGTGGGTGGAGAAAGCGAGATCACTGACAGCGGGTTTATGTGACACAAATCCCAAGGTTCTTTGCAGTGTGGTGAGGGGGGGCACTGGGCCCGAAATAGGCGAGGAGTCGGGGGAGGGGAGTGTTTCCATAGTGGGAGTCAGACAGCGATTGGATGTAGGTAGGTTTGGCGGTGGAAGTAGGCAGTCATGCTGATGTGTCAGATGTTGGGTTTGAGGCTCAGGGTTGAACAGGACACTGGGGCTGGAGAGTTTCAGGGTCAGTCTGAGCGAGCAGCACTTTGGGACATCCTGAGGAAATGAAAGGCACTGTACCTTGCTAGTTCTTTCTTCCCTTTCCTCTCTTGCAGAGGGTGCCATCTTGCTTGGAGGAGAAGACAGCGGTGTAAAAGAACTCTCGAGGGAACTGGTGATGCTTCTCCTGGGGAGGAGTCTAGATATGGCTGCGAGGAATGGGAGGAGTCTAGAAATGGCTGCAAGGATTGTGAAGAGACCAGAACGGACAGGTACAATGGGCTGGACAACATCCCGTCCTGCTGTATAAAATAAAGCTACTCCAGAGATCACTGGGACCAGATCAGGGGCAGACGGGATAAGCTACTCCAGAAATAAGCTGGTGCTGGGGTTACGTATAACGCTGTGGTGGGGGTGAGCACTTAAACTGGCAAGGGTGGGTAAACTTAAACAATTAAAATAATCGGGAGGAAGTTGAGTAGTGGAGTGGGAAATCTTAGAGAAGCTAGGCAAGATAGTAAACTCTTAGGGGGAAAAATTCAGTTGGTTGCGCCTCCCGTTAGCGCCTTAAGAGGTCGTTAATGGGGCGCAAAGCATCTAGCGCCTGGGCGCGACGATGTTTGCGCCGCTCGTGAAATTAACTAGACATTTTGCAGCGGCGCTAAACAATACCGCCACGATCTCCTGCGCCGGCAGATCGTGACGTCAGTCGAGTGCGCAAAGCCCCGGTATCTCCCCGGAGCGGATATTGAGTGGCGCCCCCTGCCTTACCGCCTGATGCTAGCAACGACAGGTTGAGGGGAGCGTTTTGCAGTCATGAAGGGACTGGGGGAGCGCTATTTAAAGGCGACCGCTTCCTGCCTTTTATTGTTGGTGCCATTTTTGAACCACACATTCTGAGAGAGAGAGCGAGAGACTTCTGGAGAGATTCAACGCTGTGTGAAGGAGCTTTTGGTACTGAGCAGCACTTTGCAGGTTCATTTTGATTTGCCATTCCTTGTATCGATTTAGAAGAGACTGTGGGGGCTGCACTCTGAGCTCTTTGCCTGGTACTCTCCATTGTTCTTTCCAGCAGATTTGATGTGCAGGTCTCTCCAGGCCGAGATTCAAAGCTGCAATGAGCAGGATGTGGATGGAGAGCAAAATCAACCATCCCCTTTAAGAACTGGTCCGTGCCATTGTGTGTGTGTTCCATTGCTGACTGACATCACATGAGCTTCGCCAGCACTCTGAGGTAGCGCCTCGTTCCTCGGCCTTTCTGCCTTAAGACAGGTGTGAAGCGCCTGATTTAGCGCTCCATTCACCTCCATGGGCGATAAAAGTCAAGTTTGTAGTCGGTGGTGATAATTAGCGCCAGGCGCTAATCTTTGCGCCCAGCCGATAATTGCGCCCCCAAATGGGGCGATACTGAATTTCTCCCCCTTAGAGTCATTGATACAGGGAGACATTAATGGAGAAAGCGGGGCAGTGGGATTAGTTTGGGATTGATGCAGGGTTATTGGGAGAGAGCGGGGCAGTGGGATTAATTTGGGATTGATGCAGGGTTATTGGGAGAGAGCAGGGCAGTGGGATTAGTTTGGGATTGACACAGGGCTATGGGGAGAGTGCGGGGCAGCGGGAATAATTTGGGATTGATACAGGGCTATGAGGGCAGAGCGGGGCAGTGGGATTACTTTGGGATTGATACAGGGCTATGGGGAGAGCGGGGCAGTGGAATTAGATTGGGATTGACACAGGGCTATGGGGAGAGAGCAGAGCAGTGGGATTAGTCTGGGATTGATTCAGGGCAATGGGGAGAGACTGGGGCAGTGGCATTAGTTTGCAATTAATACAGGGCTATGGGGAGAGAGCGGGTCGATGG
Organism: Squalus acanthias; assembly: GCA_030390025.1. NCBI lineage: Eukaryota > Metazoa > Chordata > Chondrichthyes > Squaliformes > Squalidae > Squalus > Squalus acanthias. Next base: position 1,548,959 of record CM059429.1, on the reverse strand, counting down.
GATTAGTTTGGGGATTGATACAGGGCGATGGGGAGAGAGCGGGGCAGAGGGACTAGTTTTGGATTCACACAGGGTTATGGGGAGAGTGCGGGGCAGTGGGATTAGTTTGGGATTGATTCAGTGCTATGGGGAGAGCGCGGTGCAATGGGAAATGTTTAGGACTGATACATGGCTATGGGGGGAGAGCGGTGCAGTGGGATAAGTTTGGGATTGATAGAGGGCTATGGAGAGAGAGCGGGGCATTGGGATTAGTTTGATATTGATACAGGGCTATGGGGAGAGACTGGGGCAGTGGGATTAGTTTGGGATTGCTACAGGGCTATGGGGAGGGAGAGCAGGGCAGTGGGAATAGTTTGGGATTGATACAGGGCTATGGGGAGAGAGCAGGGCAGTGAGATTAGTTTGGGATTGATTCAGTGCTATGGGGAGAGCGCGGTGCAATGGGAAAAGTTTAGGATTGATACAGGGCTATGGGGGGAGAGCGGGGCAGTGGGATTAGTTTGGGATTGTTAGAGGGCTATGGAGAGAGAGCGGGGCATTGGGATTAGTTTGATATTGATACAGGGCTATGGGGAGAGACTGGGGCAGTGGGAATAGTTGGTGATTGCTACAGGGCTATGGGGAGAAAGCGGGGCAGTGAGATTAGTGTGGGATTGATACAGGGCTATGGGGAGAAAGCGGGGCAGTGAGATTAGTGTGGGATTGATACAGGACTATGGCGAGACCGCGGGGCAGTGGGATTATTTCGGAATTGACACGGGGTTATGGGGAGAGAGCGGGGCAGTGGGATTAGTTTGGGATTGATACAGGGCTATGTGGAGCGAGCAGGGCAGTGGGATTAGTTTGGGATTGATACAAGGCTATAGGGAGAGAGTGGGGCTGTGGGATTAGTTTGGGATTGATACAGTGCTATGGGGAGAGAGCGGGGCAGTGGGATTAGTTTGGGATTGATACAGGGCTATGGGGATAGAGCGGGGCAATGGGATTAGTTTGGGGATTGATACAGGGCTATGGGGAGAGAGCGGGGCAGTGGGATTAGTTTGGGATTGATACAGGGCTATGGGGAGAGTGCGGGGCTGTGGTATTAGTTTGGGATTGATACAGGGCTATGTGGAGCGAGCAGGGCAGTTGGATTAGTTTGGGATTGATACAGGGCTATGGGGAGAGAGCGGGGCAGTGGGATTAGTTTGGGATTGATACAGGGCTATGAGGTGAGAGCGGGGCAGTGGGACTAGTTTGGGATTGATACAGGGCTATGGGGAGAGAGCGGGGCAGTGGGATTAGTTTGCGATTGATACTGGGCCATGGGGAGAGAGCGAGGCAGTGGGATTCGTTTGGGATTGATACAGGGCTATGGGAAGTGAACGGGGCAGTGGGATTACTTTGGGATTGATACAGGGCTATGAGGTGAGAGCGGGGCAGTGGGATTAGTTTGGGATTTACACAGGGCTATGGGGAGAGTGCGGGGCAGTGGGATTACTTTGGGATTTTTACAGGTCTGTGGGGAGAGAGCGGGGCAGTGGGATTAGTTTGGGATTGATATAGGGATATGAGGAGCGAGCAGGTCAGTGGGACTAGTTTGGGATTGATACAGGGCTATGGTGAGAGTGCGGGGCAGTGGGATAAGTTTGCGATTGATACAGGGCTATGGGGAGAGAGCAGGGCAATGGGATTAGTTGAGGATTGATCCAGGGCTATGGGGAGAGAGCGGGGCCGTGGGATTAGTTGAGGATTGATACAGGGCTATGGGGAGAGTATGGGGCAGTGGGATTAGTTTGGGATTGATACAGGGCTATGGGGAGAGTGCGGGGCTGTGGTATTAGTTTGGGATTGATACAGGGCTATGTGGAGCGAGCAGGGCAGTTGGATTAGTTTGGGATTGATACAAGGCTATGGGGAGCGAACGGGGCAGTGGGATTAGTTTGGGATTGATACAGGGCTATGGGGAGAGAGAGGGGCAGTGGAATTTGTTTGGGATTGATACAGGGCTATGGTGAGAGAGTGGGGCAGTGGGATTAGTTTGGGATTGAAACAGGGCTATGAGGAGAGAGCGGGGCAGTGGAATTAGCTTGGGATTGATACAGCTTTATGGGGAGAGAACGGGGCAGTGGGATTAGTTTGGGATTTTTACACGTCTATCGGGAGAGAGCGGGGGCAGTGGGATTACTTTGGGATTGACACAGGGCTATAGGGAGAGAGCGGGGCAGTGGGATTATTTTGGGATTGATACAGCGCTATGGGGAGAGAGCGGGGCAGTGGGATTAGTTTGCGATTGATACTGGGCCTTGGGGAGAGAGTGGGGCAGTGGGATTAGTTTGGGATTGATACAGGGCTATGAGGAGAGAGCGGGGCAGTGGGATTAGTTTGGGATTGATACAGGGCTATGGGGAGAAGCGGGGCAGTGGGATTAGTTTGAGATTGATACAGGGCTATGGGGAGAAGCGGGGCAGTGGGATTAGTTTTGGATTGACACAGGGTTATGGGGAGAGAGCGGGGCAGTGAGATTATTTTGGGATTGATAGAGGGTTTTGGGGATAGAGCGGGGCAGTGGGATTAGTTTGGGATTTTTACAGGCCTATCGGGAGAGAGCGGGGCAATGGGATTAGTTTGGGATTGACACAGGGCTGTAGGGAGAGAGCGAAGCAGTGGGATTAGTTTGGGGAGTGATACAGGGCTATGAGGAGAGAGCGGGGCAGTGGCATTAGTTTGGGATTGATACAGGGCTATGGGGAGAGAGCGGGGCAGTGGGATTAGTTTGGGATTGATACAGGGCTATGGGGAGAGCGCGGGACAGTGGGATTAGTTTGCGATTGATACTGGGCCAAGGGGAGAGAGCGGGGCAGTGGGATTAGTTTGGGATTGATACAGGGCTATGGGAAGAGAACGGGGCAGTTGGTTTAGTTTGGGATTGACACAGGGTTATGGGGAGAGAGCGGGGCAGTGGGATTAGTTTGGGATTGATACAGGTCTTTGGGGAGAAGCGGGGCAGTGGGATTAGTTTGGAATTGACAGGGTTTTGGGGAGAGAGCGTGGCAGTGGGATTAGTTCGGGATTTTTACAGGTCTTTGGGAGAGAGCGAGTCTGTAGGATTAGTTTGGGATTGATACAGGGCTATAGGTAGAGAACGAGGCAATGGGATTAGTTTGGGGATTGATACAGGGCTATGGGGAGAGAGCGGGGCAGTGGGATTAGTTTGAGATGGATCCAGCGATATGTGGAGCGAGCAGGGCAGTGGGATTAGTTTGGGATTGATGCAGGGCTATGGGGAGAGAGAGGGGCCGTGGGATTAGTTTGGGGAGTGATACAGGGCTATGAGGAGAGAGCGGGGCAGTGGCATTAGTTTGGGATTGATACAGGGTTATGGTGAGAGAGCGGGGCAGGGGGAGTAGATGGAATTGATACAGGGCTATGAGGAGAGAGCGGGGTAGTGGAATTAGTTTGGGATTGATACAGGGCTATGGGGAGTGAGCGAGGAAGTGGGATTAGTTTGGGATTGATACAGGGCTATGGGGAGAGAGCGGGGCAGTGGAATTAGTTTGGGATTGATACAGGGCTATGGGGAGAGAGCGGGGCAGTGGGATTAGTTTGGGGATGGATACAGGGCTATGGGGAGAGAGCGGGGCAGTGGGATTAGTTTGGGATTGATACAGGGCTATGGGGAGAGAGCGGGGCAGTGGGATTAGTTTGGGATTGATACAGGGCTATGAGGAGAGAGCAGGGCAGTGGGATTAGTTTGTGATTGATATAGAGCTATGTGGAGCGAGCAGGGCAGTGGGACTAGTTTGGGATTGATACAGGGCTATGGGGAGAGAGCGGGGCCGTTGGATTAGTTGAGGATTGATACAGAGCTATGGGGAGAGACTGGGGCAGTGTGATTAGTTTGGGATTGATACAGGGCTATGGGGAGAGAGCGGGGCAGTGGGATTAGTTTGGGATTGATACAGGGCTATAGGGAGGGAGAGCAGTGTCGTGGGATTAGTTTGGGATTGATACAGGGCTATGGGGAGAGAGCGGTGCAGTGGGATTAGTTTGGGATTGATACAGGACTATGGGGAGAGCGCGGGGCAGTGGGATTATTTTGGGATTGATACAGGGCTATGGGGAGAGCGCGGAGCAGTGGGAGTATTTTGGAATTGACAGAGGGTTATGGGGAGAGAGCAGGGCAATGGGTTTAGTTTAGGATTTTTACAGGTCTATCGGGAGAGAGCGGGGCAGTGGGATTAGTTTGGGATTGATAGAGATCTATGGGGAGAAAGCGGTGCATTGGGATTAGTTTGGGATTGATACAGGGCTATGGGGAGTGACTGGGGCAGTGGAATTAGTTTGGAATTGATACAAGGCTATGGGGTGGGAGCGGGTCAGTGGCATTAGTTGGGGATTGATACATGGCTATGGGGAGAGAGCGGGGCCATGGGATTAGTTTAGGATTGCTACAGGGCTATAGGGAGGGATAGCAGAGCAGTGGGATTAGTTTGGGATTGATACAGGGCTATGGGGAGAGTGCGGGGCAGTGGGATTATTTTGGAATTGACAGAGGGTTATGGGGAGAGTGCGGTGCAGTGGGGTTGCTTTGGGATTTTGACAGGTCTTTGGGAGAGAGCGAGGCAGTAGGGTTAGTTTGGAGATTGATACTGGGCCATGGGGAGAGAGCGGTGCAGTGGGATTAGTTTGGGATTGATACAGGTCTATAGGTAGAGAACGAGGCAATGGGATTAGTTTGCGGATTGATACAGGGCTATGGGGAGAGAGCGGGGCAGTGGGATTAGTTTGGGGATTGATACAGGGCTATGGGGAGGGAGCGGGGCAGTGGGATTAGTTTGGGATTGATACAGGACTATGGGGGGAGAGCGGGACAGTGGGATTAGTTTGCGGATTGATACAGGGCTATGGGGAGAGAGCGGGGCAGTGGGATTAGTTTGGGAATGATACAGGGCTATGGGGAGAGAGCGGGGCAGTGGGATTAGTTTGGGATTGATACAGGGCTATGGGGAGAGTGCGGGGCTGTGGTATTAGTTTGGGATTGATACAGGGCTATGTGGAGCGAGCAGGGCAGTTGGATTAGTTTGGGATTGATACAAGGCTATGGGGAGCGAACGGGGCAGTGGGATTAGTTTGGGATTGATACAGGGCTATGGGGAGAGAGCGGGGCAGTGGGATTTGTTTGGGATTGATACAGGGCTATGGGGAGAGAGTGGGGCAGTGGGATTAGTTTGGGATTGAAACAGGGCTATGAGGAGAGAGCGGGGCAGTGGAATTAGCTTGGGATTGATACAGCTTTATGGGGAGAGAACGGGGCAGTGGGATTAGTTTGGGATTTTTACACGTCTATCGGGAGAGAGCGGGGGCAGTGGGATTACTTTGGGATTGACACAGGGCTATAGGGAGAGAGCGGGGCAGTGGAATTAGTTTGGGATTGATACAGGGCTATGAGGTGAGAGCGGGGCAGTGGGATTATTTTGGGATTGATACAGCGCTATGGGGAGAGAGCGGGGCAGTGGGATTAGTTTGCGATTGATACTGGGCCTTGGGGAGAGAGTGGGGCAGTGGGATTAGTTTGGGATTGATACAGGGCTATGAGGAGAGAGCGGGGCAGTGGGATTAGTTTGGGATTGATACAGGGCTATGGGGAGAAGCGGGGCAGTGGGATTAGTTTGAGATTGATACAGGGCTATGGGGAGAAGCAGAGCAGTGGGATTAGTTTTGGATTGACACAGGGTTATGGGGAGAGAGCGGGGCAGTGAGATTATTTTGGGATTGATAGAGGGTTTTGGGGATAGAGCGGGGCAGTGGGATTAGTTTGGGATTTTTACATGCCTATCGGGAGAGAGCGGGGCAATGGGATTAGTTTGGGATTGACACAGGGCTGTAGGGAGAGAGCGAAGCAGTGGGATTAGTTTGGGGAGTGATACAGGGCTATGAGGAGAGAGCGGGGCAGTGGCATTAGTTTGGGATTGATACAGGGCTATGGGGAGAGAGCGGGGCAGTGGGATTAGTTTGGGATTGATACAGGGCCAAGGGGAGAGAGCGGGGCAGTGGGATTAGTTTGGGATTGATACAGGGCTATGGGAAGAGAACGGGGCAGTGGGTTTAGTTTGGGATTGACACAGGGTTATGGGGAGAGAGCGGGGCAGTGGGATTAGTTTGGGATTGATACAGGTCTTTGGGGAGAAGCGGGGCAGTGGGATTAGTTTGGAATTGACAGGGTTTTGGGGAGAGAGCGTGGCAGTGGGATTAGTTTGGGATTTTTACAGGTCTATAGGGAGAGAGCGGGGCAGTGGGATTAGTTTGGGATTTTTACAGGTCTTTGGGAGAGAGCGAGTCTGTAGGATTAGTTTGGGATTGATACAGGGCTATAGGTAGAGAACGAGGCAATGGGATTAGTTTGGGGATTGATACAGGGCTATGGGGAGAGAGCGGGGCAGTGGAATTAGCTTGGGATTGATACAGCTTTATGGGGAGAGAACGGGGCAGTGGGATTAGTTTGGGATTTTTGCAGGTCTATCGGGAGAGAGCGGGGCAGTGGGATTAGTTTGGGATTGACACAGGGCTATGGGGAGAGAGAGGGGCAGTGGGATTAGTTTGGGATTGAAACAGGGCTATGAGGATAGAGCGGGGCAGTGGAATTAGCTTGAGATGGATCCAGCGATATGTGGAGCGAGCAGGGCAGTGGGATTAGTTTGGGATTGATGCAGGGCTATGGGGAGAGAGAGGGGCCGTGGGATTAGTTTGGGGAGTGATACAGGGCTATGAGGAGAGAGCGGGGCAGTGGCATTAGTTTGGGATTGATACAGGGTTATGGTGAGAGAGCGGGGCAGGGGGAGTAGATGGAATTGATACAGGGCTATGAGGAGAGAGCGGGGTAGTGGAATTAGTTTGGGATTGATACAGGGCTATGGGGAGTGAGCGAGGAAGTGGGATTAGTTTGGGATTGATACAGGGCTATGGGGAGAGAGCGGGGCAGTGGAATTAGTTTGGGATTGATACAGGGCTATGGGGAGAGAGCGGGGCAGTGGGATTAGTTTGGGGATGGATACAGGGCTATGGGGAGAGAGCGGGGCAGTGGGATTAGTTTGGGATTGATACAGGGCTATGGGGAGAGAGCGGGGCAGTGGGATTAGTTTGGGATTGATACAGGGCTATGAGGAGAGAGCAGGGCAGTGGGATTAGTTTGTGATTGATATAGAGCTATGTGGAGCGAGCAGGGCAGTGGGACTAGTTTGGGATTGATACAGGGCTATGGGGAGAGAGCGGGGCCGTTGGATTAGTTGAGGATTGATACAGAGCTATGGGGAGAGACTGGGGCAGTGTGATTAGTTTGGAATTGATACAGGGCTATGGGGAGAGCGCGGGGCAGTGGGAGTATTTTGGAATTGACAGAGGGTTATGGGGAGAGAGCAGGGCAATGGGTTTAGTTTAGGATTTTTAGAGGTCTATCGGGAGAGAGCGGGGCAGTGGGATAAGTTTGGGATTGACACAGGGCTTTCGGGAGAGAGCAGGGCTGTGGGATTAGTTTGGGTTTGATGCAAGGCTATGGGGAGAGAGTGGGGCAGTGGGATTAGTTTGGGATTGATACAGGGCTATGGTGAGAGAGCGGGGCAGTGGAATAGTTTGGGATTGATACAGGGCTACGGGGAGAGAGCTGGGCAGTGGGATTAGTTTGGGATTGATACAGGGCTATGGGGAGAGACTGGGCAGTGGGATTAGTTTGGGATTGATACAGGGCTATGGGGATAGAGCGGGGCAGTGGGATTAGTTTGGGGATTGATACAGGGCTATGGGGAGAGAGCGGGGCAGTGGGATTAGTTTCGGATTGATACAGGGCTATGGGGAGAGTGTGGGGCAGTGGGATTAGTTTGGGATTGATACAGGGCTATGGGGAGAGAGCGGGGCAGTGGGATTACTTTGCGATTTTTACAGGTCTATGGGGAGAGAGCGGGGCAGTGGGATTAGTTTGTGATTGATTTTGGGCTATGTGGAGCGAGCAGGGCAGTGGGACTAGTTTGGGATTGATACAGGGCTATGGGGAGAGAGCGGGGCAGTGGGATTAGTTTGGGATTGGTACAGGGCTATGGGGAGAGAGCGGGGCAGTGGGATTAGATTGGGATTGATACAGGGTTATGGGGAGAGAGCGGGGCAGTGGGATTAGTTTGGGATTGATACTGGGCTATGGGGAGAAGCGGGGCAGAGGGATTAGTTTGAGATTGATACAGGGCTATGGGGAGAAGCGGGGCAGTGGAATTAGTTTTGGATTGACACAGGGTTATGGGGAGAGAGCGGGGCAGTGGGATTATTTTGGGATGGATACAGGGCTATGGGGAGAGCACGGGGCAGTGGGATTATTTTGGAATTGACAGAGGGTTTTGGGGAGAGAGCGGGGCAGTGTGATTAGTTTGGGATTGACACAGGGCTATAGGGAGAGAGCGAGGCAATGGTTTTAGTTTGGGAATTGATACAGGGCTATGAGGAGAGAGCGGGGCAGTGGGATTAGTTTGGGATTGATACAGGACAATCGGGAGAGAGCGCGGCAGTGGGATTAGTTTGGGATTTTTACAGGTCTATCGGGAGAGAGCGAGGCAGTGGGATTAGTTTGGGATTGACACAGGGCTATGTGGAGCGAGTAGGGCAGTGGGATTAGTTTGGGATTGATACAGGGCTATGGGGAGAGAACGGGGCAGTGGGATTAGTTTGGGGATGGATACAGGGCTATGGGGAGAGAGCGGGGCAGTGGGATTAGTTTGTGATGGATACATAGCTATGTGGAGCGAGCAGGGAAGTGGGATTAGTTTGAGATTTATACGGGGCTATGGGGAGAGAGCGGGGCAGTGAGATTAGTTTGGGATTGACACAGGGCTATGGCGAGAGCGCGGGGCAGTGGGATTATTTTGGAATTGACACAGGGTTATGGGGTGCGAGCGGGGCAGTGGGGTCAGTTTGGGATTGATACAGGGCTATGGGGAGAGAGCGGGGCAGTGAGATTAGTTTGCGATTGATACTGGACCATGGGGAGAGAGCAGGGCAGTGGGATTAGTTTGGGATTTATACATGGCTGTGGGGAGCGAGCAGGGCAGTGGGATTAGTTTGGGATTGATACAGGGCTATGGGGAGAGAACAGGGCAGTGGGATTAGTTTGGGATTGATAAAGGGCTATGTGGAGCGAGCAGGGCAGTGGGATTAGTTTGGGATTGATACAGGGCTGTGTGGAGCGAGCAGGGCAGTTGGATTAGTTTGGGGTTGATACAGGGCTATGAGGAGAGAGCGGGGCAGTGGGATTAGTTTGGGATTGATACAGGGCTATGGGGAGAGAGCGGGGCAGTGGGATTAGTTTTTGATTGATACAGGGCTATGGAGAGAGAGCGGGGCAGTGGGATTTGTTTGGGATTGATACAGCGCTATGGGGAGATTGTGAGGCGGTGGGATTAGTTTGGGATTGATACAGGGCTATGAGGAGAGAGCGGGGCAGTGGAATTAGTTTGGGATTGATACAGGGTTATGGGGAGAGAACGGGGCAGTGGCATTAGTTTGGGATTTTTACATGTCTATCGGAGAGAGCGGGGCCGTGGGATTAGTTTGGGATTGATACAGGGCTATGAGGAGAGAGCGGGGCAGTGTGATTAGTTTGCGATTGATACTCGGCCATGGGGAGAGAGCGGGGCAGTGGGACTGGTTGGGATTGATACAGGGCTATGGGAAGAGAACGGGGCAGTGGGATTAGTTTTGGATTGATACAGGGCTATGAGGAGAGAGCGGGGTAGTGGGATTAGTTTGGGATTGATACAGGGCTATGAGGAGAGAGCGGGGCAGTGGAATTAGTTTGGGATTGATACAGGGCTTTGGGGAGAAGCGGGGCAGTGGGATTAGTTTGAGATTGATGCAGGGCTATGGGGAGAAGTGGGGCAGTGGGATTAGTTTTGGATTGACACAGGGTTATGGGGAGAGAGCGGGGCAGTGGGATTAGTTTGGGATTGATACAGGGCTATGGGGAGAGAGCGGGGCAGTGGGATTAGTTTGGGATTGATACAGGGCTATGAGGAGAGAGCAGGGCAGTGGGATTAGTTTGTGATTGATATAGAGCTATGTGGAGCGAGCAGGGCAGTGGGACTAGTTTGGGATTGGTACAGGGCTATGGGGAGAGACTGGGGCAGTGTGATTAGTTTGGAATTGATACAGGGCTATGGGGAGGGAGCGGGGCAGTGGGATGAGTTTGGAATTGATACAGGGCTATGGGGAGAGCGCGGGGCAGTGGGAGTATTTTGGAATTGACAGAGGGTTATGGGGAGAGAGCAGGGCAATGGGTTTAGTTTAGGATTTTTAGAGGTCTATCGGGAGAGAGCGGGGCAGTGGGATAAGTTTGGGATTGACACAGGGCTTTCGGGAGAGAGCAGGGCTGTGGGATTAGTTTGGGTTTGATGCAAGGCTATGGGGAGAGAGTGGGGCAGTGGGATTAGTTTGGGATTGATACAGGGCTATGGCGAGAGAGCGAGGCAGTGGAATTAGTTTGGGATTGATACAGGGCTATGGGGAGAGAGCGGGGCAGTGGAATTAGTTTGGGATTGATACAGGGCTATGGGGAGAGAGCGGGGCAGTGGGATTAGTTTGGGGATGGATACAGGGCTATGGGGAGAGAGCGGGGCAGTGGGATTAGTTTGGGATTGATACAGGGCTATGGGGAGAGAGCGGGGCAGTGGAATTAGTTTGGGATTGATACAGGGCTATGGGGAGAGAGCGGGGCAGTGGGATTAGTTTGGGGATGGATACAGGGCTATGGGGAGAGAGCGGGGCAGTGGGATTAGTTTGGGATTGATACAGGGCTATGGGGAGAGAGCGGGGCAGTGGGATTAGTTTGGGATTGATACAGGGCTATGAGGAGAGAGCAGGGCAGTGGGATTAGTTTGTGATTGATATAGAGCTATGTGGAGCGAGCAGGGCAGTGGGACTAGTTTGGGATTGATACAGGGCTATGGGGAGAGAGCGGGGCCGTTGGATTAGTTGAGGATTGATACAGAGCTATGGGGAGAGACTGGGGCAGTGTGATTAGTTTGGAATTGATACAGGGCTATGGGGAGGGAGCGGGGCAGTGGGATTAGTTTGGAATTGATACAGGGCTATAGGGAGGGAGAGCAGTGTCGTGGGATTAGTTTGGGATTGATACAGGGCTATGGGGAGAGAGCGGTGCAGTGGGATTAGTTTGGGATTGATACAGGACTATGGGGAGAGCGCGGGGCAGTGGGATTATTTTGGGATTGATACAGGGCTATGGGGAGAGCGCGGAGCAGTGGGAGTATTTTGGAATTGACAGAGGGTTATGGGGAGAGAGCAGGGCAATGGGTTTAGTTTAGGATTTTTACAGGTCTATCGGGAGAGAGCGGGGCAGTGGGATTAGTTTGGGATTGATAGAGATCTATGGGGAGAAAGCGGTGCATTGGGATTAGTTTGGGATTGATACAGGGCTATGGGGAGTGACTGGGGCAGTGGAATTAGTTTGGAATTGATACAAGGCTATGGGGTGGGAGCGGGTCAGTGGCATTAGTTGGGGATTGATACATGGCTATGGGGAGAGAGCGGGGCCATGGGATTAGTTTAGGATTGCTACAGGGCTATAGGGAGGGATAGCAGAGCAGTGGGATTAGTTTGGGATTGATACAGGGCTATGGGGAGAGTGCGGGGCAGTGGGATTATTTTGGAATTGACAGAGGGTTATGGGGAGAGTGCGGTGCAGTGGGGTTGCTTTGGGATTTTGACAGGTCTTTGGGAGAGAGCGAGGCAGTAGGGTTAGTTTGGAGATTGATACTGGGCCATGGGGAGAGAGCGGTGCAGTGGGATTAGTTTGGGATTGATACAGGTCTATAGGTAGAGAACGAGGCAATGGGATTAGTTTGCGGATTGATACAGGGCTATGGGGAGAGAGCGGGGCAGTGGGATTAGTTTGGGGATTGATACAGGGCTATGGGGAGGGAGCGGGGCAGTGGGATTAGTTTGGGATTGATACAGGACTATGGGGGGAGAGCGGGACAGTGGGATTAGTTTGCGGATTGATACAGGGCTATGGGGAGAGAGCGGGGCAGTGGGATTAGTTTGGGAATGATACAGGGCTATGGGGAGAGAGCGGGGCAGTGGGATTAGTTTGGGATTGATACAGGGCTATGGGGAGAGTGCGGGGCTGTGGTATTAGTTTGGGATTGATACAGGGCTATGTGGAGCGAGCAGGGCAGTTGGATTAGTTTGGGATTGATACAAGGCTATGGGGAGCGAACGGGGCAGTGGGATTAGTTTGGGATTGATACAGGGCTATGGGGAGAGAGCGGGGCAGTGGGATTTGTTTGGGATTGATACAGGGCTATGGGGAGAGAGTGGGGCAGTGGGATTAGTTTGGGATTGAAACAGGGCTATGAGGAGAGAGCGGGGCAGTGGAATTAGCTTGGGATTGATACAGCTTTATGGGGAGAGAACGGGGCAGTGGGATTAGTTTGGGATTTTTACACGTCTATCGGGAGAGAGCGGGGGCAGTGGGATTACTTTGGGATTGACACAGGGCTATAGGGAGAGAGCGGGGCAGTGGAATTAGTTTGGGATTGATACAGGGCTATGAGGTGAGAGCGGGGCAGTGGGATTATTTTGGGATTGATACAGCGCTATGGGGAGAGAGCGGGGCAGTGGGATTAGTTTGCGATTGATACTGGGCCTTGGGGAGAGAGTGGGGCAGTGGGATTAGTTTGGGATTGATACAGGGCTATGAGGAGAGAGCGGGGCAGTGGGATTAGTTTGGGATTGATACAGGGCTATGGGGAGAAGCGGGGCAGTGGGATTAGTTTGAGATTGATACAGGGCTATGGGGAGAAGCAGAGCAGTGGGATTAGTTTTGGATTGACACAGGGTTATGGGGAGAGAGCGGGGCAGTGAGATTATTTTGGGATTGATAGAGGGTTTTGGGGATAGAGCGGGGCAGTGGGATTAGTTTGGGATTTTTACATGCCTATCGGGAGAGAGCGGGGCAATGGGATTAGTTTGGGATTGACACAGGGCTGTAGGGAGAGAGCGAAGCAGTGGGATTAGTTTGGGGAGTGATACAGGGCTATGAGGAGAGAGCGGGGCAGTGGCATTAGTTTGGGATTGATACAGGGCTATGGGGAGAGAGCGGGGCAGTGGGATTAGTTTGGGATTGATACAGGGCCAAGGGGAGAGAGCGGGGCAGTGGGATTAGTTTGGGATTGATACAGGGCTATGGGAAGAGAACGGGGCAGTGGGTTTAGTTTGGGATTGACACAGGGTTATGGGGAGAGAGCGGGGCAGTGGGATTAGTTTGGGATTGATACAGGTCTTTGGGGAGAAGCGGGGCAGTGGGATTAGTTTGGAATTGACAGGGTTTTGGGGAGAGAGCGTGGCAGTGGGATTAGTTTGGGATTTTTACAGGTCTATAGGGAGAGAGCGGGGCAGTGGGATTAGTTTGGGATTTTTACAGGTCTTTGGGAGAGAGCGAGTCTGTAGGATTAGTTTGGGATTGATACAGGGCTATAGGTAGAGAACGAGGCAATGGGATTAGTTTGGGGATTGATACAGGGCTATGGGGAGAGAGCGGGGCAGTGGAATTAGCTTGGGATTGATACAGCTTTATGGGGAGAGAACGGGGCAGTGGGATTAGTTTGGGATTTTTGCAGGTCTATCGGGAGAGAGCGGGGCAGTGGGATTAGTTTGGGATTGACACAGGGCTATGGGGAGAGAGAGGGGCAGTGGGATTAGTTTGGGATTGAAACAGGGCTATGAGGATAGAGCGGGGCAGTGGAATTAGCTTGAGATGGATCCAGCGATATGTGGAGCGAGCAGGGCAGTGGGATTAGTTTGGGATTGATGCAGGGCTATGGGGAGAGAGAGGGGCCGTGGGATTAGTTTGGGGAGTGATACAGGGCTATGAGGAGAGAGCGGGGCAGTGGCATTAGTTTGGGATTGATACAGGGTTATGGTGAGAGAGCGGGGCAGGGGGAGTAGATGGAATTGATACAGGGCTATGAGGAGAGAGCGGGGTAGTGGAATTAGTTTGGGATTGATACAGGGCTATGGGGAGTGAGCGAGGAAGTGGGATTAGTTTGGGATTGATACAGGGCTATGGGGAGAGAGCGGGGCAGTGGAATTAGTTTGGGATTGATACAGGGCTATGGGGAGAGAGCGGGGCAGTGGGATTAGTTTGGGGATGGATACAGGGCTATGGGGAGAGAGCGGGGCAGTGGGATTAGTTTGGGATTGATACAGGGCTATGGGGAGAGAGCGGGGCAGTGGGATTAGTTTGGGATTGATACAGGGCTATGAGGAGAGAGCAGGGCAGTGGGATTAGTTTGTGATTGATATAGAGCTATGTGGAGCGAGCAGGGCAGTGGGACTAGTTTGGGATTGATACAGGGCTATGGGAAGAGAGCGGGGCCGTTGGATTAGTTGAGGATTGATACAGAGCTATGGGGAGAGACTGGGGCAGTGTGATTAGTTTGGAATTGATACAGGGCTATGGGGAGAGCGCGGGGCAGTGGGAGTATTTTGGAATTGACAGAGGGTTATGGGGAGAGAGCAGGGCAATGGGTTTAGTTTAGGATTTTTAGAGGTCTATCGGGAGAGAGCGGGGCAGTGGGATAAGTTTGGGATTGACACAGGGCTTTCGGGAGAGAGCAGGGCTGTGGGATTAGTTTGGGTTTGATGCAAGGCTATGGGGAGAGAGTGGGGCAGTGGGATTAGTTTGGGATTGATACAGGGCTATGGTGAGAGAGCGGGGCAGTGGAATAGTTTGGGATTGATACAGGGCTACGGGGAGAGAGCTGGGCAGTGGGATTAGTTTGGGATTGATACAGGGCTATGGGGAGAGACTGGGCAGTGGGATTAGTTTGGGATTGATACAGGGCTATGGGGATAGAGCGGGGCAGTGGGATTAGTTTGGGGATTGATACAGGGCTATGGGGAGAGAGCGGGGCAGTGGGATTAGTTTCGGATTGATACAGGGCTATGGGGAGAGTGTGGGGCAGTGGGATTAGTTTGGGATTGATACAGGGCTATGGGGAGAGAGCGGGGCAGTGGGATTACTTTGCGATTTTTACAGGTCTATGGGGAGAGAGCGGGGCAGTGGGATTAGTTTGTGATTGATTTTGGGCTATGTGGAGCGAGCAGGGCAGTGGGACTAGTTTGGGATTGATACAGGGCTATGGGGAGAGAGCGGGGCAGTGGGATTAGTTTGGGATTGGTACAGGGCTATGGGGAGAGAGCGGGGCAGTGGGATTAGATTGGGATTGATACAGGGTTATGGGGAGAGAGCGGGGCAGTGGGATTAGTTTGGGATTGATACTGGGCTATGGGGAGAAGCGGGGCAGAGGGATTAGTTTGAGATTGATACAGGGCTATGGGGAGAAGCGGGGCAGTGGAATTAGTTTTGGATTGACACAGGGTTATGGGGAGAGAGCGGGGCAGTGGGATTATTTTGGGATGGATACAGGGCTATGGGGAGAGCACGGGGCAGTGGGATTATTTTGGAATTGACAGAGGGTTTTGGGGAGAGAGCGGGGCAGTGTGATTAGTTTGGGATTGACACAGGGCTATAGGGAGAGAGCGAGGCAATGGTTTTAGTTTGGGAATTGATACAGGGCTATGAGGAGAGAGCGGGGCAGTGGGATTAGTTTGGGATTGATACAGGACAATCGGGAGAGAGCGCGGCAGTGGGATTAGTTTGGGATTTTTACAGGTCTATCGGGAGAGAGCGAGGCAGTGGGATTAGTTTGGGATTGACACAGGGCTATGTGGAGCGAGTAGGGCAGTGGGATTAGTTTGGGATTGATACAGGGCTATGGGGAGAGAACGGGGCAGTGGGATTAGTTTGGGGATGGATACAGGGCTATGGGGAGAGAGCGGGGCAGTGGGATTAGTTTGTGATGGATACATAGCTATGTGGAGCGAGCAGGGAAGTGGGATTAGTTTGAGATTTATACGGGGCTATGGGGAGAGAGCGGGGCAGTGAGATTAGTTTGGGATTGACACAGGGCTATGGCGAGAGCGCGGGGCAGTGGGATTATTTTGGAATTGACACAGGGTTATGGGGTGCGAGCGGGGCAGTGGGGTCAGTTTGGGATTGATACAGGGCTATGGGGAGAGAGCGGGGCAGTGAGATTAGTTTGCGATTGATACTGGACCATGGGGAGAGAGCAGGGCAGTGGGATTAGTTTGGGATTTATACATGGCTGTGGGGAGCGAGCAGGGCAGTGGGATTAGTTTGGGATTGATACAGGGCTATGGGGAGAGAACAGGGCAGTGGGATTAGTTTGGGATTGATAAAGGGCTATGTGGAGCGAGCAGGGCAGTGGGATTAGTTTGGGATTGATACAGGGCTGTGTGGAGCGAGCAGGGCAGTTGGATTAGTTTGGGGTTGATACAGGGCTATGAGGAGAGAGCGGGGCAGTGGGATTAGTTTGGGATTGATACAGGGCTATGGGGAGAGAGCGGGGCAGTGGGATTAGTTTTTGATTGATACAGGGCTATGGAGAGAGAGCGGGGCAGTGGGATTTGTTTGGGATTGATACAGCGCTATGGGGAGATTGTGAGGCGGTGGGATTAGTTTGGGATTGATACAGGGCTATGAGGAGAGAGCGGGGCAGTGGAATTAGTTTGGGATTGATACAGGGTTATGGGGAGAGAACGGGGCAGTGGCATTAGTTTGGGATTTTTACATGTCTATCGGAGAGAGCGGGGCCGTGGGATTAGTTTGGGATTGATACAGGGCTATGAGGAGAGAGCGGGGCAGTGTGATTAGTTTGCGATTGATACTCGGCCATGGGGAGAGAGCGGGGCAGTGGGACTGGTTGGGATTGATACAGGGCTATGGGAAGAGAACGGGGCAGTGGGATTAGTTTTGGATTGATACAGGGCTATGAGGAGAGAGCGGGGTAGTGGGATTAGTTTGGGATTGATACAGGGCTATGAGGAGAGAGCGGGGCAGTGGAATTAGTTTGGGATTGATACAGGGCTTTGGGGAGAAGCGGGGCAGTGGGATTAGTTTGAGATTGATGCAGGGCTATGGGGAGAAGTGGGGCAGTGGGATTAGTTTTGGATTGACACAGGGTTATGGGGAGAGAGCGGGGCAGTGGGATTAGTTTGGGATTGATACAGGGCTATGGGGAGAGAGCGGGGCAGTGGGATTAGTTTGGGATTGATACAGGGCTATGAGGAGAGAGCAGGGCAGTGGGATTAGTTTGTGATTGATATAGAGCTATGTGGAGCGAGCAGGGCAGTGGGACTAGTTTGGGATTGGTACAGGGCTATGGGGAGAGACTGGGGCAGTGTGATTAGTTTGGAATTGATACAGGGCTATGGGGAGGGAGCGGGGCAGTGGGATGAGTTTGGAATTGATACAGGGCTATGGGGAGAGCGCGGGGCAGTGGGAGTATTTTGGAATTGACAGAGGGTTATGGGGAGAGAGCAGGGCAATGGGTTTAGTTTAGGATTTTTAGAGGTCTATCGGGAGAGAGCGGGGCAGTGGGATAAGTTTGGGATTGACACAGGGCTTTCGGGAGAGAGCAGGGCTGTGGGATTAGTTTGGGTTTGATGCAAGGCTATGGGGAGAGAGTGGGGCAGTGGGATTAGTTTGGGATTGATACAGGGCTATGGCGAGAGAGCGAGGCAGTGGAATTAGTTTGGGATTGATACAGGGCTATGGGGAGAGAGCGGGGCAGTGGAATTAGTTTGGGATTGATACAGGGCTATGGGGAGAGAGCGGGGCAGTGGGATTAGTTTGGGGATGGATACAGGGCTATGGGGAGAGAGCGGGGCAGTGGGATTAGTTTGGGATTGATACAGGGCTATGGGGAGAGAGCGGGGCAGTGGGATTAGTTTGGGATTGATACAGGGCTATGAGGAGAGAGCAGGGCAGTGGGATTAGTTTGGGATTGATACAGGGCTATGGGGAGAGACTGGGCAGTGGGATTAGTTTGGGATTGATACAGGGCTATGGGGATAGAGCGGGGCAGTGGGATTAGTTTGAGGATTGATACAGGGCTATGGGGAGAGAGCGGGGCAGTGGGATTAGTTTCGGATTGATACAGGGCTATGGGGAGAGTGCGGGGCAGTGGGATTAGTTTGGGATTGATACAGGGCTATGGGGAGAGAGCGGGGCAGTGGGATTACTTTGCGATTTTTACAGGTCTATGGGGAGAGAGCGGGGCAGTGGGTTTAGTTTGTGATTGATTTTGGGCTATGTGGAGCGAGCAGGGCAGTGGGACTAGTTTGGGATTGATACAGGGCTATGGGGAGAGAGCGGGGCAGTGGGATTAGTTTGGGATTGGTACAGGGCTATGGGGAGAGAGCGGGGCAGTGGGATTAGATTGGGATTGATACAGGGTTATGGGGAGAGAGCGGGGCAGTGGGATTAGTTTGGGATTGATACAGGGCTATGGGGAGAAGCGGGGCAGAGGGATTAGTTTGAGATTGACACAGGGTTATGGGGAGAGAGCGGGGCAGTGAGATTATTTTGGGATGGATACAGGGCTATGGGGAGAGCACGGGGCAGTGGGATTATTTTGGAATTGACAGAGGGTTTTGGGGAGAGAGCGGGGCAGTGTGATTAGTTTGGGATTGACACAGGGCTATAGGGAGAGAGCGAGGCAATGGTTTTAGTTTGGGAATTGATACAGGGCTATGAGGAGAGAGCGGGGCAGTGGGATTAGTTTGGGATTGATACAGGACAATCGGGAGAGAGCGCGGCAGTGGGATTAGTTTGGGATTTTTACAGGTCTATCGGGAGAGAGCGAGGCAGTGGGATTAGTTTGGGATTGACACAGGGCTATGTGGAGCGAGTAGGGCAGTGGGATTAGTTTGGGATTGATACAGGGCTATGGGGAGAGAGCGGGGCAGTGGGATTAGTTTGTGAATGATACAGGGCTATGGGGAGAGAACGGGGCAGTGGGATTAGTTTGGGATTGATACAGGGCTATGGGGAGAGAGCGGGGCAGTGGAATTAGTTTGGGATTGATACAGGGTTATGGGGAGAGAACGGGGCAGTGGCATTAGTTTGGGATTTTTACATGTCTATCGGAGAGAGCGGGGCCGTGGGATTAGTTTGGGATTGATACAGGGCTATGAGGAGAGAGCGGGGCAGTGTGATTAGTTTGCGATTGATACTCGGCCATGGGGAGAGAGCGGGGCAGTGGGATTAGTTTGTGATTGATACAGGGCTATGGGAAGAGAACGGGGCAGTGGGATTAGTTTTGGATTGATACAGGGCTATGAGGAGAGAGCGGGGTAGTGGGATTAGTTTGGGATTGATACAGGGCTATGAGGAGAGAGCGGGGCAGTGGAATTAGTTTGGGATTGATACAGGGCTTTGGGGAGAAGCGGGGCAGTGGGATTAGTTTGAGATTGATGCAGGGCTATGGGGAGAAGTGGGGCAGTGGGATTAGTTTTGGATTGACACAGGGTTATGGGGAGAGAGCGGGGCAGTGAGGATATTTTGGGATTGATACAGGGCTATGGGGAGAGCGCGGGGCAGTGGGATATTAGTTTGGAATTGACAGATGGTTTTGGGGAGAGAGCGGGGCAGTGGGATTAGTTTGGGATTTTTACAGGTCTATCGGGAGAGAGCGAGGCAGTGGGATTAGTTTGGGATTGACACAGGGCTATGGGGAGAGAGCGGGGCAATGGGATTAGTTTGGGGAGTGATACAGGGCTATGAGGAGAGAGCGGGGCAGTGGCATTAGTTTGGGATTGATACAGGGCTATGGGGAGAGAGCGGGGCAGTAGGATTAGTTTGGGATTGATACAGGGCTATGGATGAGAGCGGGGCAGTGGGATTAGTTTGGGATTGATACAGGGCTATGGGAAGAGAGCGGGGCAGTGGGATTAGTTTGTGATTGATACAGGGCTATGGGGAGAGAGCGGGGCAGTGGGATTAGTTTGGGATTGATACAGGGCTATGGGGAGAGAGCGGGGCAGTGGGATTAGTTTGGGATTGATACAGGGCGATGGGGAGAGAGCGGGGCCGTGGGATTAGTTTGGAATTGATGCAGGGCTATGGAGAGAGCGGGGCAGGGGGATTAGTTTGGGATTGATACAGGGCTATGGGGAGAGAGCGGGGCGGTGGGATTAGTTTGGGATTGATAACGGGCTATGTGGAGAGATCGGGGCAGTGGGATTAGTTTGGGATTGATACTGGGCTATGGGGAGAGAACGGGGCAGTGGGATTAGTTTGGGATTTTTAGAGGTCTATCGGGAGAGAGCGGGTCAGTGGGATTAATTTGGGATTGACACAGGGCTATAGGGAGAGAGCGAGGCAATGGGTTTGGTTTGGGATTTTTACAGGTCTATCGGGAGAGAGCGGGGCAGTGGGATAAGTTTGGGATTGACACAGGGCTTTCGGGAGAGAGCGGGGCTGTGGGATTAGTTTGGGTTTGATGCAGGGCTATGGGGAGAGAGTGGGGCAGTGGGATTAGTTTGGGATTGATGCAGGGCTTTGGGGAGAGAGCGGGGCAGTGGGATTAGTTTGCGATTGATACTGGGGCATGAGGAGAGAGCGGGGCAGTGGGATTAGTTTGGGATTGATACAGGGCTGTGGGAAGAGAACGGGCCAGTGGGATTAGTTTGGGATTGATACAGGGCTATGAGGAGAGAGCGGGGCAGTGGGATTAGTTTGGGATTGATACTGGGCTATGGGGAGAAGCGGGGCAGAGGGATTAGTTTGAGATTGATACAGGGCTATGGGGAGAAGCGGGGCAGTGGGATTAGTTTGGGATTGACACAGGTCTACAGGGAGAGAGCGGGGCAGTGGGAAAAGTTTGGGGAGTGATACAGCGCTATGAGGAGAGAGCGGGGCAGTGGCATTAGTTTATTATTGATACAGGGCTATGGGGAGAGAGCGGGGCAGTTGGATTAGTTTGGGATTGATACAGGGCTATGGGGAGAGAGCGAGGCAGTGGGATTAGTTTGGGATTGATACAGGGCTATGGGGAGAGAGTGGGGCAGTGGGATTAGTTTGGGATTGATACAGGGCTATGAGGAGAGAGCGAGGCAGTGGGATTAGTTTGGGATTGATACAGGGCTATGGGGAGAGAGTGGGGCAGTGGGATTAGTTTGGGATTGATACAGGGCTATGAGGAGAGAGCGAGGCAGTGGGATTAGTTTGGGATTGATACAGGGTAAGGCTTGTCCGAGGTTCTCTCACATTCACTGTCGTTGACAGCTTCCCCCTCCCGGACTGATTTTCAGGGGAAGCTGGATGATTACATGAGGAAGAAATGCTGATAGGGTGAGATGAAAAGGGGTGGGAGGAGGCTCGTGTGGAATATAAACACCGGCATGGACCAGTTGGGCCAAAAGGCCTGTTTCTGTGATGTAAATTCCGTGTAATTCTTGTGAGGAGAAACTGCTTTCTGTGCTCTGCTTTGCTGGAGGTTTGTGAATGTTGCCTCTTTGTTCCCTTGTCCTGGGCTGGTGGCTCTGAACCTCAACAGTTTTGTCACTTTTTCCTTTCCTTTATTTAAAGGCCTTGCAAACTAAATATTAGCGAGTTCGCTGGCCCGGCTAATGCTGCATTCAGTGAATGAATCAGACTCCTTTATGGAAATAACACCGGCCTTGAACGCCAGATGAAAGAGGCAGATCTTTCATATCCATCTAATGAGGAATAAGACACCACAAAATATCCTTTCATTTCCTCCCATTCATATTTTAAACATTGAGGGCGAACAAACTGATCGCACTCTGGCAAACCATTTGCAAATGATTTCTTTCTGTGGCAGGAATATAATGAGTGCTCCTCCGCTCCTCGTGAATTCATTTTTCATCAATGCTTTTCTTTGACTAGCTCACAACAATTCTTCTCATTAGCTTCAGACCAAAGTGTTTTGTGTTCAACGGGCCACCAGTCCCAGAGCAGCATTTTGTTTGAGGACAATTGATACCTGCCAGTCTGTGACGGTGCAATTATAGTCCTTCGCTGTACTCTGTCACAGCGACACCGCACATTTTCCATGACGCGGGTTCAGTCTCCTAGCACCTAAAGCGCAGCTTCCCGGTAGACCAGAACTTCAAAGCGGCAGCAAATTTCTTTTATTTATTGATTGGAAGTTGTGACGGGCCACGGCGCACTGTGCTGGACACCACCTGGGCTGAAGAGAGTAGGAGAGGAAGATGGGGTGAATCAAGACGCAGTGATCAGGTTGTGCTGAGCGCGGGTTTGAAAGGTCTGCCGATTGTAGGAAGGTGGGGAAAGTTGGGGAGGTGAGGCGCTCCACCCCTAAGAGGGCATGGGAAGGAGTAAGTTTGGTAAGATGTCAGCCGTGGCTCAGTGGGTAGCACTCTCGCCTCTGAGTCAGAAGGTTGTGGGTTCGTGACCCACTCCAGAGACTGCAGCACATAATCCAGGCCAACACTCCAATGCAGTACTGAGATTTACCAGAATGATACCTGGACTTCAAGGGTTAAATTACGAGGAGAGATTGCACAAATTTATTTCCCTGGAATTTAGAAGGTTAAGGGGTGATCTGATCAAAGTTTTCAAGATATTGATGGGAACAGATAGGGTAGATAGAGAGAAACTATTTCCGCTGGTTGGGGATTCTAGGAGCAGGAGGCATAGTCTAAAAATTAGAGCCAGACCTTTCAGGAGTGAAATTAGGAAACACTTCTACACACAAAGGGTGGCAGAAGTTTGGAACTGTCTTCCACAAACGGCAATTGATGCTAGATCAATTGTTAATTTTAAATCGGAGATTGATAGAATTCTGTTAACCAAAGGTATTAAGGGATATGGGATATGTCACTGGGCTAGTAATCCAGAGGCGTGGACTAATGATCTGGAGACGTGAGTTCAAATCCCACCATGGCAGCTGGGAAATTTAAATTCAATAAAAAGCTCATATCAGTAATGGTGACCATGAAACTACCGGATTTTGGTAAAAACCCATCGGGTTCACTAATGTCCTTTAGGGAAGGAAATCTGCCGTCCTTACCCGGTCTGGCCTATACACGACTCCAGACCCAACTGCCCTCTGAGCAAGCCACTCATTGGCCAAGCCAACAACACCTTCTCAAGGGCAATTCGGGATGGGCAATAAATTCTGGCCTTGCCAGTGACGCCCACAACCCATGAATGAATTTTTAAAAAAGGGATATGGAGTTAGGTCGTAGAACAGCCATGATCTCACTGAATGGCGGAACAGGCTCGAGGAGCTAAATGGCCTCCTCCTGTTCCTATGTTCCTATGTTCCTACGAGTGCTGCACTGTCGGAGGTGCCGTCTTTCAGATGAGATGTTGAAATCGAGGTCCCGTCTGCCCTCTCGGGTGGACTTAAAAGATCCCAGGGCCACTAGTCGAAGAAAAGCAGGGGGAGTTCTCCCCGATGTCCTGGGGCCAATATTTATCCCTCAACCAACATTACTAAAACAGATTATCTGCTCATTATCACATTGCTGTTTGTGGGAGCTTGCTGTGCGCAATTTGGCTGCCGCGTTTCCTACATTACAACAGTGACTATACTTCAAAAAGTACTTCATTGGCTGTAGAGTGTTTTGGGATGTCCTGGGATGTGATGAGGAGAGAGGTCGAGGGGTTATACTGGATTTGATATATGTAACCATAAAATAAAGTAATGGAGGTGCTGGGTTGTATTCGCTGAGGGACAGAGTAAAAGGGTAAAATACTTTGCAGTTCTGAGCACATGATCTTGGGCGGAATATTATTGTTTTTTGAACGGTGCAGAGAAAGTAATAAAAGATCATTCAGGGTACCTGGAATTTCGGTTCTGAGGCAAGATTAAGGAAGTTGTGTTTATTTGCATTGGGAAACTGTCTGCACTCGATATTCAGCTGGGTTCAGCATCACTGTGTAAGCGGATCCCATGTCCCTTATGATCAGGAGTTTACCTTTACTGCCCAGCGCCCAGTGATATGATAGTGTGACCCGGAGCTCGGACCAATGAGACCACTTGTCATGTGAACTGTTTACTGTCACCGTGCATGTGTCCCCATGCAGATAGATTCTCCACGGTGCTTTGATAAGCACCCTACTGCGAACAGCCAACTGCAGACTGGGAACCTGGATTATTTACTCACAATGGCCCAAAAATTCATCCCGGTGCGCGAGAGTACGCACTGCGTACTCTCGCGTATTCCCTTTGCAATTGCCGGTTTTCTGCATGCCCTGCGCATGCGCTGAAAACCGGCAATTTCTCTTTTGAAAAGGGGGCGGGGCCTGGGTGCATCGCGTGCGCGCTACAGGCTGCGCGCACGCTGTGCACTTCATGCTTTGGACGCGCAGGTAAGTACTGAAGATTTTAGAAATGGAAAAAGGAGGAGTAAGACCCACTTTTAACAAGGTAAGTAGTGAATTAAGTATTTTTATGAATTTTTTTTAACAGATATATCTTTTTTAGAGACTTTAAAGACAGGTAAGTTTATTTTTATAACTTTTTAAAAGATTTAAAAATTTTTCAAAAATTTAATTTTTTATTTAAAATGGTTAATTTATTTAACTATACTTATTTTATTAATGTGATGGTTTTTTTTTAAATTTAATTGAGGTTTAGCTGTTATTTTGGGGGGGTGTAAGATTCATAGATTTCACAGCACGTATGTGAAACTTATGAATGGAAGATGGTGTGCTGCCATTGGCTCTAACTGAGTCACGTGATCCCACAGCTCGCACGAATTCACTACGCCGGTGGGATACGCAAGCACTGCCCGGCTGATGTCTAGAACATCAAGTTCGTGCGAGCTGGATCTGAAAAAGCACAAGCGAGGTGAGAGATCGCGGGGAAGGCTTACCCCCGCGGGAACAGAGCGAGATCAATTTCTGGGCCATTATATAACTGAACAGAACACGTTTTTAGATGATATTAAGCTTATTCCAATCTATATCAATGCCTTAGATGAAGGGACCGAGTGTAATGTATCCAAGTTTGCTGACGATACAAAGCTAGGTGGGACAGTAAACTGAGGAGGACACAAAGAGTCTGCAAAGGGATATAGACAAGCTAAGTGAGTGGGCAAGAACATGGCAGATGGAGTATAATGTGGGGAAATGTGAAGTCATCCACTTTGGTAGGAAAAATAGAAAAGCAGAATATTTTTTAAATGGTGAGAGATTGGGAAATGTTGGTGTTCAGAGGGACCTGGGTGTCCTTGTACACAAATCACGGAAAGTTAACATGAAGGTACAGCAAGCAATTAGGAAAGCAAATGGTATGTTGGCCTTTATTACAAGAGGATTTGAGTATAAGAGTAAAGGGGGGGAGAAATTCGGTATCGCCCCGTTTGGGGCACAACCGGGGCGTTGCACGCTCGACTGACGTCACGATCTGCGGGCACAGGAGATCATGACGGTAGTGTTTAGCGCCGCCGCAAAATGTCTGGTCAATATTGCGAGCGGCGCAAACATCGCCGTGCCCGGGCACTCGTTATTTTGTGACCCATTAGCGCCCTCCTAGGGTGCTAACGGGAGGCGCAAGGGTTCACCAGACTGGTTCCTGGGATTGGGGGGATTGTCCTATGAGGAGAGATTAAGTAGACTAGGCCTATATTCTCCAGAGTTTAGAAGAATGAGAGGTGATCTCATTGAAACATACAAAATTCTTACAGGGCTTGACAGGGTAGATGCAGGGAGGATGTTTCCCCTGGCTGGAGAGTCCAGAACCAGGGGTCACAGTCTCAGAATAAGGGGTCGGCCATTTAGGACTGAGATGAGGAGAAATTTCTTCACTCAGAGGGTTGTGAATCTTTGGAATTCTCTACCCCAGAGGGCTGTGGAGGCTCAGTCGTTGAGTATATTCAAGACAGAGATCGATAGATTTTTCGATACTCAGGGAATCAAGGGATATGGGGATAGTGCAGGAAAGTGGAGATGAGGTAGAAGATCAGCCATGATCTTATTGAATGGTGGAGCAGGCTCGAGGAGCTGAATGGCCTCCTCCTGTTCTTATGTATGGTAGAAAATAACAAAGTACATCACTCTACCCCTGTTAACTGGTTAAATTCACTTGAAACTGGGCGCCACTGACCTTAAGAAGAAAGATATCTCGCTTTCTGACTGTTTCCACACTGCAACTTAGTGTGAGTGTGTGTTTGAAAGTGTGTGTGTCTTTTTGTGTGTGAGAGTGAGAGTGTGAGTGTGAGTTCTTGTGTGTGCGAGATTGTGAGTGGGATTATGAGTGTGTGAGTGTGAGTGGATATTGGGTGAGAGCAGGGCTGTGTCCTGTGATTGGATGAGCTGCCGTGCTTGCTGCCCCGACTTCCAATGATGATTGGTTGAGGGGGCGGGGCTCTGGAAGCTGGGGGCCAATCAGCAGCTTCCGGGTCGGAAGGGCGAAAATTGAAAATCGCCCCGAACAGCACAAGTTTGATTGGTCGGAGACTGAAAGCTGCCATTAACACTGACCTCGTCTTCTGTCTGTTCCAGAACTAAAACTGAGGCACAAACTGGCAGAACTTGCAGAGGTGAGTGAACCGGGCAATTATTTATGAGGCTGCCGTGTCATTCACCACTCCCAGTGCTCACCCCCTGGTCGATCAGCCCTCGGCCTCACTCTGTCACTCCCAGTGCTCATCTCTGGTCGATCAGCCCTCGGCATCACTCTGTCACTCCCAGTGCTCACCCCCCGGTCGATCAGCCCTTGGCATCACTCAGTCACTCCCAGTGCTCACCCCCCGGTCGATCAGCCCCTGGCATCACTCTGTCACTCCCAGTGCTCACCCCCCGGTCAATCAGCCCCTGGCATCACTCAGTCACTCCCAGTGCTCACCCCCCGGTCGATCAGCCCTTGGCATCACACTGTCACTCCCAGTGCTCACCCCCCGGTCGATCAGCCCCTGGCATCACTCTGTCACTCCCAGTGCTCACCCCCCGGTCAATCAGCCCTTGGCATCACTCTGTCACTCCCAGTGTTCATCTCTGGTCGATCAGCCCTCGGCCTCACTCCATCACTCCCAGTGCTCATCTCTGGTCGATCAGCCCTCGGCCTCACTCCGTCACTCCCAGTGCTCATCTCTGGTCGATCAGCCCTTGGCATCACTCTGTCACTCCCAGTGCTCATCTCTGGTCGATCAGCCCTTGGCATCACTCTGTCACTCCCAGTGCTCATCTCTGGTCGATCAACTCTCGGCCTCACTCCATCACTCCCAGTGCTCACCCCCCGGTCGCTCAGCCCAATGTTTCTGTTAAGCTACATGAACGCGCAGCGGTCTGGAGGTCCCACGCAGCCGGCTCACCGGCTTTTAAGTGCAAAAACCGCGCATGCGCGGAATTTTGAATGGGCTGTGCAACCCTTAAAGGGGCCACGCACCCAAAAAAAATTAGAGGGAACATTGAGCTCCTGATCACTGTCCCGTGCCCCTGGGTTAGAGAGAGGGCAAATCAGCCTGGGTTCCTGCTCCTGATCACTGTCCCGTGCCCCTGGGTTAGAGAGAGAGGGGAAATCAGCCTGGGTTCCTGCTCCTGATCACTGTCCCGTGCCCCTGGGTTAGAGAGAGGGCAAATCAGCCTGGGTTCCTGCTCCTGATCACTGCCCAGTGACCCTGGGTTAGAGAGAGAGGGGAAATCAGCCTGGGTTCCTGCTCCTGATCACTGTCCAGTGACCCCTGGGTTAGAGAGAGGGCAAATCAGCCTGGGTTCCTGCTCCTGATCACTGCCCAGTGACCCCTGGGTTAGAGAGAGGGCAAATCAGCCTGGGTTCCTGCTCCTGATCACTGTCCCGTGCCCCTGGGTTAGAGAGAGAGGGCAAATCAGCCAGGGTTCCTGCTCCTGATCACTGTCCAGTGACCGCAGGGATAGAGAGATGGGAAATCAGCCAGGGTTCCTGCTCCTGATCACTGTCCAGTGACCCCTGGGATAGAGAGAGGGTAAATCAGCCAGTGTTCCTGTTCCTGATCACTGTCCAGTGACCCCTGGGTTAGAGAAATGGGAAATCAGCCAGGGTTCCTACTCCTGATCACCGCCCAGTGACCCCTGAGTTAGAGAGAGGTGAAATAAGCCTGGGTTCCTGCTTCTGATCACTGTCCAGTGACCCCTGGGATAGAGAGATGGGAAATCAGCCAGGGTTCCTGCTCCTGATCACTGTCCAGTGACACCAGGGATAGAGAGATGGGAAATCAGCCAGGGTTCCTACTCCTGATCACAGTCCAGTGACCCCAGGGATAGAGAGATGGGAAATCAGCCAGGGTTCCTGCTCCTGATCACAGTCCAGTGACCCCAGGGATAGAGAGATGGGAAATCAGCCAGGGTTCCTGCCCCTGATCACTGTCCAGTGACCCCTGGGTTAGAGAGAGAGGAAATCAGCCAGGGTTCCTGCTCCTGATCACTGTCCAGTGACCGCAGGGATAGAGAGATGGGAAATCAGCCAGGGTTCCTGCCCCTGATCACTGTCCAGTGACCCCTGGGTTAGAGAGAGGGGAAATCAGCCAGGGTGCCTGCTCCTGATCACTGTCCAGTGACCCCTGAGTTAGAGAGAGGTGAAATAAGCCTGGGTTCCTGCTCCTGATCACTGTCCAGTGACCGCTGGGTTAGAGAGAGGGGAAATCAGCCAGGGTTCCTGCTCCTTATCACTGCCGAGTGACCCCCTGGGTTAGAGAGAGAGGAAATCAGCCAGGGTTCCTGCTCCTTATCACTGCCGAGTGACCCCCTGGGTTAGAGAGAGGGGATATCAGCCAGGGTGCCTGCTCCTGATCACTGTCCAGTGACCGCTGGTTTAGAGAGAGGGGAAATCAGCCAGGGTTTTGCTCCATATCACTGCCGAGTGACCCCCTGGGTTAGAGAGAGGGGATATCAGCCAGGGTTCCTGCTCCTGATCACTGTCCAGTGACACCTGGTTTAGAGAGAGGGGAAATCAGCCAGGGTTCCTGCTCCTGATCACTGCCCAGTGACCTCTGGGTTAGAGAGAGAGAGGGGAAATCAGCCAGGGTTCCTGCTCCTAATCACTGCCAAGTGACCCCCTGGGTTGGAGAGAGGGGAAATCAGCCAGGGTTCCTGCTCCTGATCACTGCCAAGTGACCCCCTGGGTTGGAGAGAGGGGAAATCAGCCAGGGTTCCTGCTCCTGATCACTGCCAAGTGACCCCCTGGGATAGAGAGAGGGGAATCAGCCAGGGTTCCTGCTCCTGATCACTGCCAAGTGACCCCCTGGGTTGGAGAGAGGGGAAATCAGTCAGGGTTCCTACTCCTGATCACTGTCCAGTGACCCCTGGGATAGAGAGATGGAAAATCAGCCAGGGTTCCTACTCCTGATCACTGTCCAGTGACCCCTGGGATAGAGATATGGGAAATCAGCCAGGGTCCCTGCTCCTGATCACTGTCCAGTGACCCCAGGGATAGAGAGAGAGGAAATCAGCCAGGGTTCCTGTTCCTGATCACTGTCCAGTGACCCCTGGGTTAGAGAAATGGGAAATCAGCCAGGGTTCCTGCTCCTGATCACTGCCCAGTGACCCCTGAGTTAGAGAGAGGTGAAATAAGCCTGGGTTCCTGTTCCTTATCACTGCCGAGTGACCCCCTGGGTTAGAGAGAGCGGAAATCAGCCAGGGTTCCTGCTCCTGATCACTGTCCAGTGACCGCTGGGATAGAGAGAGAGGGGAAATCAGCCAGGGTTCCTGCTCCTAATCACTGTCCAGTGACCACTGGGTTAGAGAGTGGGAAAATCAGCCAGGGTCCCTGCTCCTGATCACTGTCCAGTGACCGCTGGGATAGAGAGATGGGAAAATCAGCCAGGGTACCTGCTCCTGATCACTGTCCAGTGACCCCTGGGTTAGAGAGAGGGGAAATCAGCCAGGGTTCCTGCTCCTGATCACTGCCCAATGAACCCTGGCTTAGAGAGAGAGGTGAAATCAGCCAGGGTACCTGCTCCTGATCACTGTCCAGTGACCCCTGGGTTAGAGAGAGGGGAAATCAGCCAGGGTTCCTGCTCCTGATCACTGTCCAGTGACCGCTGGGTTAGAGAGCAGGGAAATCAGCCAGGGTTCCTGCTCTTGATCACTGCACAGTGACCCACGGTCTCGCAGTAAGGAGTCAGCACCTTCAGGACAGGGTCCTGGGGAACATCCGTGAATGGGCTTGGCCATAGGTGTAAAGTTGCGTTGACCTGTGACCCATGACCTTTCAGTTTCTGACGGTCTTTAATCCTTTTCTCTGCAGTGGGAAAGAGCGACAGGACATCTCTCCAATCACAGGGACTCCTACACCGTAAACAGAATCCCCTCGCTACAATCCTCGAAACGGGGTGATGTTTATCTTACAATGAATTTCAGTCAGGATTCTGCCTCGCATTTCGAGTGACCTTTTTTTAATTAATTGTCGGGAAATAGCCCTTCCCGAGTTGCCCTGAGAAGGTGGTGGTGGGCCTGCTTCTTGAACCACTGGCAACGGGTTTGATACAAACTGAGTGACCACTTCAGAGAGCAGTTAAGAGTCAACTACCTTGGTTTGGGGCTGGAGTGTAGGCCCAGACCGGGTAAGGATGGCAGGTTTCCTTCCCGAAAGGTCATTGGTGAACCAGTTGGGTTTTTAAGTCAATCCAATAGTTTCATGGTCACTCTTACTGACACCAACTTTTTATTTCCAGATTTTTGAAACTGAATTCAGATTCCCAAACTGCCCTGGTGGAACTGGAACTCATGATCTCTGGATTTTTAGTCCAGTAACAATAGCGCTACACTAACGCACCCTCATAAAATATCTTCACCTCTGAACTCTCAACCTTGTTTTTTTGAAGTGTTTATATGAACTCCCAAACTCGTTCTGATTGGATTACGCTTCTCTTGAAGCCGCCCTCTACATTTTAAAATACGAATACATTATTTCCTTGTAGACTCTTTGGGGGAAAAATTCAGTCGCGCCCCATTTGGGGCGCAAATATCGTCCGGGCGCAAAGATTAGCGCCTGGCGCTAATTATCGCCACTGACTGGAAACTTCACTTTTAACGCCCCGGGAGGTGATTGGAGCGCTAAATCAGGCGCTGCACACCTGTCTTAAGGCTCAAAGGCCGAGGAGTGAGGCGCTACCTCAGAGTGCTGGCGAAGCTCATGTAATGTCAGTCAGCAATGGAACACACACACAATGGCACGGGCCAGTTCTTAAAGGGGATGGTTGATCTTGCTTTCCATCCACATCCTGCTCATTGCAGCCTTGAATCTCGGCCTGGAGAGACCTGCACATCAAATCTGCTGGAAAGAACAATGGAGAGTACCAGGCAAAGAGCTCAGAGTGCAGCCCCCACAGTCTCTTCTAAATCGATACAAGGAATGGCAAATCAAAATGAACCTGCAAAGTGCTGCTCAGTACCCAAAACTCCTTCACACAACGTTGAATCTCTCCAGAAGTCTCTCTCACTCTCTCTCAGAATGCATAGTTCAAAAATGGCACCAACAATAAAAGGCAGGAAGCGGTCACCTTTAAATAGCGCTCCCCCTTTCCCTTCATGACAGAAGAACGCTCCTATCAACCTGTCGTTGCTAACGTCAGGCGGTAAGGCAGGGGGCGCCACTCAATATCCGCTCCGGGGCGATACCGGGGCGTTGCACACTCGTCTGACGTCACGATCTGCCGGCGCAGGAGATCGTGGCGGTAGTGTTTAGCGCCGCCGCAAAATGTTGAGTTAATTTCGCGAGCGGCGCAAACTTCGCCGCGCCCGGGCGCTAGCTGCTTTGCGCCCCATTAGCGCCCTCTTAAGGCGCTAACGGGAGGCACAACCAACTGAATTTTTCCCCCTTTGATCTGCACGTGGGGGGGTTCATGGCCTCGGCAGCGGGGGGGTGAATATCCCCGGGGCTGATCCCACTTTTGCTGCTGTGCCTTCGAAAGAAACCTAATTTCCGCTCAAATAAGGTTTCTGCCCAAGTTACTTTGATAAAGTGGGACAAATTCACCCCCCACCCACCCCACCACCACCTCACCCAAGTGTGGTCTTCATGTGATGTGGGTCAGAGGGCGGCTAATCAGACCAGGGTCTGCATGGGGTCAGGGAGGGGGGAGGGAGAAGGAGAGGAGAGGGGGAGGGTAGAGGGGGGGGAGGGGGAGGGAGAAGGAGAGGAGAGGGGGAGGGTAGAGGGGGGGAGGGGGGAGGGAGAAGGAGAGGAGAGGGGGAGGGTAGAGGGGGGAGGGGGAGGGAGAAGGAGAGGAGAGGGGGGAGGGTAGAGGGGGGGGAGGGGGGAGGGAGAAGGAGAGGAGAGGGGGGAGGGTAGAGGGGGGAGGGAGAAGGAGAGGAGAGGGGGAGGGTAGTGGGGGGGAGGGGGGAGGGAGAAGGAGAGGAGAGGGGGAGGGTAGAGGGGGGAGGGAGAAGGAGAGGAGGGGGGAGGGGGGAGGGACAAGGAGAGGAGGGGGGATGGTAGAGGGGAAGGGGGGAGGGAGAAGGAGAGGAGTGGGGAGGGTAGAGGGGAAGGGGAGAGGAGGAGAGGAGAGGGGGAGGGTAGAGGGGGGGAGGGGGAAGGGGAGAGGAGGAGAGGGTAAAGGGGGAGGGGGAGGGAGAAGGAGAGGAGGGGGGAGGGTAGAGGGGGAGGGAGAAGGAGAGGAGGGGGGAGGGTAGAGGGGGAGGGGAGAGGAGAGGAGGGGGGAGGGTAGAGGGGGAGGGGAGAGGAGAGGAGGGGGGAGGGTAGAGGGGGAGGGGGAAGGGGAGAGGAGGAGAGGAGGGGGGGAGGGTAGAGGGGGGAGGGGGAAGGGGAGAGGAGGAGAGGGTAGAGGGGGAGGGGGGAGGGAGAAGGAGAGGAGGGGGGAGGGTAGAGGGGGAGGGGAGAGGAGAGGGGGGAGGGTAGAGGGGGGGAGGGGGAAGGGGAGAGGAGGAGAGGGTAGAGGGGGGAGGGGGAGGGAGAAGGAGAGGAGGGGGGAGGGTAGAGGGGGGGAGGAGGGAGGGGAGAGGAGGAGAGGGATGGGGGGGAGGGGGATCGTTTGATTCAATCAATGCGTCAAACAGCAAGGGCAGCTGCTGTGATTTTTCCAGTGTGTAGAGAGATGTCGGCCTTTTAATGGAATGAGATATTGATTGCAGATGATACTAAAATTGGCCATGTGGTTGACAATGAGGAAGAAAGCTGTAGACTGCAGGAAGATATCAATGGACTGGTCAGGTGGGCAGAACAGTGGCAAATGGAATTCAATCTGGAGAAGTGTGAGATAATGGGCCAAAAATTCATCCCGCGACGCGAGAGTACGCACTGCGTACTCTCGCGTATTTCCTCTGCAATTGCCGGTTTTCTGCATGCCCTGCGCATGCGCTGAAAACCGGCAATTGCTCTTTTGAAAAGGGGGCGGTTCCTCGTTGCATCGCGTGCGCGCTACAGGCTGCGCGCACGCTGTGCACTTCATGCTTTGGACGCGCAGGTAAGTACGGAAGATTTTAGAAATGGAAAAAGGAGGAGTAAGACCCACTTTTAACAAGGTAAGTAGTGAATTAAGTATTTTTATGAATTTTTTTTAACAGGTATATCTTTTTTAGAGACTTTAAAGACAGGTAAGTTTATTTTTATAACTTTTTAAAAGATTTTAAATTTTTTCAAAAATTTAATTTTTTATTTAAAATGGTTAATTTATTTAACTATACTTATTTTATTAATGTGATGGTTTTTTTAAAATTTAATTGAGGTTTAGCTGTTATTTTGGGGGGTGTAAGATTCATAGATTTCACAGCACATATGTGAAACTTATGAATGGAAGATGGTGTGCTGCCATTGGCTCTAACTGAGTCACGTGATCCCACAGCTCGCACGAATTCACTACGCCGGTGGGATACGCAAGCACTGCCCGGCTGATGTCTGGAACATCAAGTTCGTGCGAGCTGGATCTGAAAAAGCACAAGCGGAGTGAGAGAACGCGGGGAAGGCTTACCCCCGCGGGAACAGAGCGAGATCAATTTCTGGGCCATTGCATTTGGGGAGGGCTAACAAGGCAAGGCAATGCACAATAAATGGTAGGACACTGAGAAATGTAATGGAACAGAGGGACCTTGGAGTGCATGTCCACAGATCCCTGAAGGTAGCAGGCCAGGTAGATAAGGTGGTTAAGAAGGCATACGGG
Organism: Squalus acanthias; assembly: GCA_030390025.1. NCBI lineage: Eukaryota > Metazoa > Chordata > Chondrichthyes > Squaliformes > Squalidae > Squalus > Squalus acanthias. Next base: position 1,514,969 of record CM059429.1, on the reverse strand, counting down.
ATACTTTCCTTTATTAGCCGTGGCATAGAATATAAGAGCAGGGGGGTTATGCTTGAACTGTATAAAACACTAGTTAGGCCACAGCTAGAGTACTGCATACAGTTCTGGTCACCACATTACAGGAAGGATGTGATTGCACTAGAGAGGGTGCAGAGGAGACTTACGAGGATGTTGCCTGGACTGGGGAACTTTAGCTATGAGGAAAGATTGGATTGGCTGGGGTTGTTTTCTTTGGAACAGAGGAGGATGAGGGGAGACTTAATTGAGGTGTATAAAATTATGAGAGGCCTAGATAGAGTGGATAGGAAGGACCTATTTCCCTTAGCAGAGAGGTCAATAACCAGAGAGCATAGATTTAAAGTAATTGGTAGAAGGATTCGAGGGAAGTTGAGGTGAACCTTTTTCACCCAGAGGGTCATAGAGTCATAAAGTCATAGAGTTATACAGCACAGAAAGAGGCCCTTCAGCCCATCGTGTCCGCGCCGGCCATCAAGCCCTGTCTATTCTAATCCCATTTTCCAGCACTTGGTCCGTAGCCTTGTATGCTATGGCGTTTCAAGTGCTCATCTAAATGCTTCTTGAATGTTGTGAGGGTTCCTGCCTCTACCACCCTTTCAGGCAGTGAGTTCCAGATTCCAACCACCCTCTGGGTGAAAAGGTTTTTCCTCAAATCCCCTCTAAACCTCCTGCCCCTTACCTTGAAACTATGCCCCCTGGTTATTGACCCCTCTACTAAGGGGAAATGTTCCGTTCTATCTACCCTATCTATGCCCCTCATAATTTTGTACACCTCAATCATGTCCCCCCTCAGCCTTCTCTGCTCTAAGGAAAACAACCCCAGCCTGTCCAGTCTCTCTTCATAGCTGAAGCGCTGCAGCCCAGATAACATCCTGGTGAATCTCCTCTGCACCCTCTCCAATGCAATCACCTCCCTCCTATAGTGTGGCGACCAGAACTGCACACAGTATTCCAGCTGTGGCCTAACTAGCGTTTTGTGCAGCTCCATCATAACCTCCCTGCTCTTATATTCTATGCCTTGGCTAATGAAGGCAAGTATCCCATTTGCCTTTTTAACCACCTTATCTACCTGTCCTGCTGCCTTCAGGGATCTATGTATATGCACACCAAGGTCCCTCTGATCCTCTGTCCTCCCTAGGGTCCTACCATTCATTGTGTATTCCCTTGCCTTGTTAGTCCTCCCAAAATGCATCACCTCACACTTTTCAGGGTTAAATTCCATTTGCCACTGTTCTGCCCATCTAACCATCCCGTCTATATCGTCCTGTAGCTTGAGGCTTCCCTCCTCGCTATTTACCACCCCACCAATTTTCGTGTCATCTGCGAACTTACTGATCATACTTCCTACATTCATATCTAAATCATTAATGTACACTACAAACAGCAAAGGACCCAGCACCGATCCCTATGGTACACCACTGGACACAGGCTTCCAGTCACAAAAACAACCTTCAACCATCACCCTCTGCCTCCTGCCACTAAGCCAATTTTGGATCCAATGTGCCAAATTACCCTGGATCCCATGGGCTCTCACCTTCTTGACCAGTCTCCCATGCGGAACTTTGTCAAAAGCCTTACTGAAGTCCATGTAGACTACATCAACTGCACTACCCTCATCCACACACCTGGTCACCCCCTCGAAAAATTCAATCAAATTGGTCAGACATGATCTCCCCCTGACAAAGCCATGCTGACTATCCTTGATTAATCCCTGCCTCTCCAAGTGGAGACTAATTCTGTCCCTCAGAATTTTTTCCAATAATTTCCCTACCACTGATGTTCGGCTCACTGGCCTGTAATTCCCTGGTTTATCCCTACTACCCTTCTTGAATAATGGTACTACGTTAGCTGTTCTCCAGTCCTCTGGCACCTCCCCTGTGGCCAGAGAGGTTCTGAAAATTTGTGTCAGAGCCCCTGCAAACTCTTCCCTGGGTTGTGGGGGTCTGGAACTCACTGCCTGAAAGGGTGGTAGAGGCAGAAACCCTCATCACATTTAAAAAGTACTTGGATATGCTCTTGAAGTGCCGTAACCTACAGGGCGACGGACCAAGAGCTGGAAAGTGGGATTAGGCTGGAGAGCTCTTTGTCGGCCGGCACGGACACAATGGGCCGAATGGCCTCTTCCTGTGCTGGAAATTCCTGTGATTCTCTGATTCTTCGCTCCTGGGCCGGAGTGTTGGGCGTGGCCTTGTCTCAGTTGGTGATTTATGGTCTCTGTCAACATCTTACCAAACACCAAGAGGATCATTCACTTTTCAAAATAACAACAGAAAACGCTGGAAAAACTCAGCAGGCCAGGCAGCATCCGTGGAGAGAGAAAGAGAGTTAACGTTTCAGGTCGATGACCTTTCATCAGAACTGATGAAAGGTCATCGACCTGAAACGTTAACTCTCTTTCTCTCTCCACGGATGCTGCCTGGCCTGCTGAGTTTTTCCAGCGTTTTCTGTTGTTATTTCAGATTTCCAGCATCCGCAGTATTTTGCTATCGTATTCACTTTTCAAACATGGTCCATGAGCTCGAAGTCCTTCAACTTCAGTTCCCTCCTCCTACCTGCAATGTGGGTGCAGGGGCGTGTTTATACATCCATTACCTCGCCTCTTGTTTCTAATAACACTTAGTAAATGTCCTGTACCCATCTATCCACCATATCCCCCAACCCCACCTACCCACCCTCTCCCCATATCCCCCAACCCCACCTACCCACCTTCTCCCCATATCCCCCAACCCCACCTACCCACCTTCTCCCCATATCCCCCAACCCCACCTACCCACCTTCTCCCCATATCCCCCAACCCCACCTACCCACCTTCTCCCCATATCCCCCAACCCCACCTACCCATCTACCCACCATATCCCCCAACCCCACCTACCCACCCTCTCCCCATATCCCCCAACTCCATCTACCCACCATATCCCCCAGCCCCACCTAACCACCTTCTCCCCATATCCCCCAACACCACCTACCCATCCTCTCCCCATATCCCCCAACCCCACCTACCCACCTTCTCCCCATATCCCCCAACCCCACCTACCCACCTTCTCCCCATATCCCCCAACCCCACCTACCCACCTTCTCCCCATATCCCCCAACCCCACCTACCCACCTTCTCCCCATATCCCCCAACCCCACCTACCCATCTACCCACCATATCCCCCAACCCCACCTACCCACCCTCTCCCCATATCCCCCAACTCCATCTACCCACCATATCCCCCAGCCCCACCTAACCACCTTCTCCCCATATCCCCCAACACCACCTACCCATCCTCTCCCCATATCCCCCAACTCCATCTACCCACCATATCCCCCAACCCCACCTACCCATCTACCCACCATATCCCCCAACTCCACCTACCCATCTACCCACCATATCCCCCAACCCCACCTACCCATCCTCTCCCCATATCCCAAAACCCCACCTACCCATCTACCCACCATATCCCCCAACCCCACCTACCCATCTACCCACCATATCCCCCAACCCCACCTACCCATCTACCCACCATATCCCCCAACTCCACCTACCCACCCTCTCCCCATATCCCCCAACCCCACCTTCCCACCTTCTCCCCATATCCCCCAACCCCACCTACCCACCCTCTCCCCATATCCCCCAGCCCCACCTACCCACCTTCTCCCCATATCCCCCAGCCCCACCTACCCACCTTCTCCCCATATCCCCCAACCCCACCTACCCACCTTCTCCCCATATCCCCCAACCCCACCTACCCACCTTCTCCCCATATCCCCCAACCCCACCTACCCACCCTCTCCCCATATCCCCCAACACCACCTACTCACCTTCTCCCCATATCCCCCAACCCCACCTACCCACCTTCTCCCCATATCCCCCAACCCCACCTACCCACCCTCTCCCCATATCCCCCAACCCCATCTACCCACCCTCTCCCCATATCCCCCAACCCCATCTACCCACCTTCTCCCCATATCCCCAACCCCATCTACCCACCCTCTCCCCATATCCCCCAACCCCACCTACCCACCTTCTCCCCATATCCCCAACCCCATCTACCCACCTTCTCCCCATATCCCCCAACCCCACCTACCCACCTTCTCCCCATATCCCCCAACCCCACCTACCCACCTTCTCCCCATATCCCCAACCCCACCTACTCACCTTCTCCCCATATCCCCCATCCCCACCTACTCACCTTCTCCCCATATCCCCCATCCCCACCTACTCACCTTCTCCCCATATCCCCCAATCCCCACCTACCCACCCTCTCACTATATCCCTGAACTCCACCTACCCACCTTCTCCCTCAACCCTAAGAGATGTTACTGAGTGGCTGCAGAACATAATGAGGGAGGAGGGTGAACAGCCAGAGGTTGTGGTCCACATCGGTATCAATGGCATAGGTAGCAAAAGGGATGAGGTCCTGCAGGCAGATTTTAGGGAGCCAGGAAAGAGATTAAAAAGCAGGACCTCAAAGGTAGTAATCTCTGGATTACTCCCTGTGTCACGAGCTAGTGAGCATAGAAATAGGAGGATAGAGCAGATGAATGCGTGGCTGGAGAGATGGTGCAGGAGGGAGGGTTTCAGATTCCTGGGACAGTGGGACCGGTTCTGGGGGAGATGGGACCTGTACAGGCCAGACGGGTTACACCTCAACAGGGCCGGAACCAATATCCTCACAAGGGGGATTTGCTAGTGCTGTTAGTGAGGGTTTAAACTAATTTGGCAGGGGGATGGGCACCAGGATGTAGCATTAGAAAGGAGAAACAAGGTGCACAAAGGATTGGGAGAGACAGATAGCACTAGAGTAAGAAATAGTACGGTATTAGGTGGGGTCAGACTAAGAGAGAATACAAGGTCTAAGATAGGTTTACAGTGCATGTGTGTAAACGCATGAAGTGTGGTAAATAAGGTTGGTGAGCTGCAGGTGCAAATAGCCACATGGGAATATGATGTTGTGGCAATAATGGGGTCCTGGCTAAAAAAAGGGCAGGATTGGGTTTTAAATATTCCTGGATATAAGGTGTTCAGGAAAGATAGGGAAGGAAAGGAAGGAGGTGGGGTGGCAGTATTGATTAAGGAGAATATTACAGTGCTGGAGAGAGAGGATGTCCTGGAGGGGTCAAGGACAGAATCTATTTGGCTAGAGTTAAGAAACAATAGAGGTGCCATTACACTACTAGGTGTATTCTATAGATCACCAACTAGTGGGAAGGATATAGAGGAGCAAATTTGCAGGGAAATTACAGAGAGGTGTAAGAACTATAGAGTAATAATAATGGGGGACTTCAACTATCCTAATACAGACTGGGATAGTAATAGTGTAAAGGGCAGAGAAGGGGAAGAATTTCTGAAGTGTGTTCAGGAGAACTTTCTTGATCAGTACGTTTCTGGCCCAACGAGGAAGGAGGCATTGCTGGATCTGGTTCTGGGGAATGAGGTGGGTCAAGTGGAGCAAGTGTCAGTAGGGGAACATTCAGGGAACAGTGATCATAGTATCATAAGGTTTAGATTAGCTATGGAAAAGGACAGGGAGTTATCTACAGTAAAAATACATAATTGGAGGAAGGCAAATTTCTGTGGGTTGAGAACGGATCCGGCCCGGGGAAAATTGGAATCAAAGAATGGCAGGCAAATCGAACAATGGGCTGCCTTTAAAGAGGAAATAGTTCTGGTACAGTCGAAGTACATTCCTACAAGGGGGAAAGGTAGGGCAACAAAAGCCAGAGCTCCCTGGATGACGAAAGAGATAGAGAGTACAATGAAGCAGAAAAAGAGCGCATATGACAGATGTCAGTTTGAGAATACAAGTGAAAATCAGGCTGAATATAGAAAGTTCAGAGGGGAAGTGACAGAGAAAATAAGAGGGGCAAAGAGAGAGTATGAGAATAGATTGGCAGCTAACATAAAAGGGAATTCAAAAGTCTTCTATAGGCATATTAATAATAAATGGGTACTAAGGGAACATAAGAAATAGGAGCAGCAGTCGGCCATTCTGGCCCTTCGAGCCTGCTCCGCCATTCAATAAATCATGGCGGATCTTCTACCTCAACTCCACTTTCCTGCACTATCCCCATATCCCTTGATTCCCTTAATATCCAAAAATCTATCGATCTCTGTCTTGAATATACTCAACGAATGAGCCTCCACAGCCCTCTGGGGTAGAGAATTCCAAAGATTCACCATCCTCTGAGTGAAGAAATTTCTCCTCATCTCAGTCCTAAATGGCCGACCACTTATCCTGAGACCTGACCCCTGGTTCTAGACTCCCCAGCCAGGGGAAACATCCTCCCTGCATCTACCCTGTCAAGCCCTGTAAGAATTTTGTATGTTTCAATGAGATCACCTCTCATACTTCTAAACTCCAGAGAATATAGGCCTAGTTGACCCAATCTCTCCTCATAGGATAATCCCCCATCCCAGGAACCAGTCTGGTGAACCTTCGTTGCACTCCCTCTATGGCAAGTATATTTTCATCCTTAAGTAAGGAGACCAAAACTGTACACAATACTCCAGGTGTGGTCTCACCAAGGCCCTATAAAATTGCAGTAAGACATCTTTACTCTTATACTCAAATCCTCTTGTAATAAAAGCCAACATATCATTTGCTTTCCTAATTGCTTGCTGTACCTGCATGTTAACTTTCAGTGATTCGTGTACAAGGACACCCAGGTCCCTCTGAACACCAACATTTCCCAATCTCTCACCATTTAAAAAATACTCTGCTTTTTTATTTTCCCTACCAAAGTGGATAACTTCACATTTCTCCACATCATTTAGCCTGTCTATATCCCCTTGAAGCCTCCTTGCATCCTCCTCACAGCTGCATTCCCATCCAGCGTTGTATCATCAGCAAACTTGGTTATATTACATTTGGTCCCCTCATCCAAATCATTGATATAGATTGTGAATAGCTGAGGCCCAAGCACTGATCCTTGCAGTGCCCCACTAGTTACAGCCTGCCAACCCGAAAATGACCCATTTAGAAAGAGGGGAATGGGGCCGATTAGGGACCAAAAAGGAGACCTACGCATCGAGGCAGAGGACTTTGCATCTGTCTTCACCAAGGAAGAAGATGCTGCCAAAGTCACAGTGAAGGAAAAGGTACTCGAGATACTGGATGGGATAAAAATTGATAAAGTCACCAGGACCAGATGGGATGCATCCTTGGATGCTGAGGGAGGTTAAGGAGGAAATCGCGGAGGTACTGGCCATAATCTTCCAATCCTCCTTAGATACAGGGATGGTGCCGGGGACTGGAGAATTGCAAATGTTATACCCTTGTTCAAAAAAGGGTGTAAGGATAAATCCAACAACTACAAGCCAGTCAGTTTAACCTCAGTAGTGGGGAAGCTTTTAGAAATGATAATCAGGGACAAAGTTAACAGTCACTTGGACAAGTGTGGATTCATTAAAGAAAGCCAGCACAGATTTGTTAAAGGCAAATCGTGTTTAACTAACTAGATTGAGTTTTTTGATGAGGTAACAGAGAGGGTTGATGAGGGTAATGCGGTTGATGTGGTGTACATGGACTTCCAAAAGGCATTCGACAAAGTGCCACATAATATGCTTGCCAGCAAAGTTGAAGCTCCTGGAATAAAAGGGACAGTGGCAGCATGGATACCAAATTAGCTAAGTGACAGGAAACAGAGAGTAGTGGTGAACGGTTGTTTTTCGGACTGGAGGAAGGTACACAGTGGTGTTCCCCAGGGGTCGGTATTAGGAGCACTGCTTTTCTTGATATATATTAATGACTTGGACTTGGGTGTACAGGGCACAATTTCAAAAATTTACAGATGACACAAAACTTGGAAGTATAGTGAACAGTGAGGAGGATAGTGATAGACTTCAAGAAGACATAGACAGGCTTGTGGAATGGGCGGACACGTGGTAGATGAAATTTAACACAGAAAAGTGCGCAGTGATACATTTTGGTAGAAAGAATGAGGAGAGGCCATATAAACTAAAGGGTACAATCCTAAAGTCGGTGCATGAACAGAGAGAGACCTGGGGGTATATGTGCACGAATCGTTGAAGGTGGCAGGGCAGGTTGAGAAAGCGGTTAAAAAAACATACGGGATCCTGGGCTTCATAAATAGAGGTATAGAGTACAAAAGCAAGGAAGTTATGATGAACCTTTATAAAAATGAGAAGTCGCACAACACCAGGTTATAGTCCAACAGATTTATTTCAAGTTACAAGCTTTCGAAGCTGTTGCCCCTTCGTCAGGTAAAGGTACCTTTACCTGACGAAGGGGCAACAGCTTCGAAAGCTTGTAACTTGAAATAAATCTGTTGGACTATAACCTGGTGTTGTGCGACTTCTCATTTTTGTCCACCCCAGTCCAACACCGGCATCTCCGCATCAGAACCTTTATAAAACATTGGTTCAGCCTCAACTGGAGTATTGTGTCCAATTCTGTGCACCGCACTTTAGGAAGGATGTGAAGGCCTTAGAGAGGGTGCAGAAAAGATTTATGAGAATGATTCCAGGGATGAGGAACTTCAGTTACGTGGATAGACTGGAGAAGCTGGGGTTGTTCTCCTTAGAGCAGAGAATGTTGAGAGGAGATTTGATAGAGGTGTTCAAAATCATGAGGGGTCTGGACAGAGTAGAGAGAGAGAAACTGTTCCCATTGGTGGAAGGGTCGAGAACCAGAGGACACAGATTTAAGGTGATTGGCAGAAGAACCAAAGGCGACATGAGGAAAAACTTTTTTATGCAGCAAGTGGTTATGATCTGGAATGCACTGCCTGAAAGGGCGGTGGAGGCAGACTTAATCGTGGCTTTCAAAAGGGAATTGGATAAATACCTGAAGGAAAGAAATTTGTAGGGCTACGGGGAAAGGGCGGGGGAGTGGGACTAGCTGAAGTGCTCTTGCAGAGAGCCGGCACGGGCTCGACGGGCCGAATGGCCTCCTTCTGTGCTGCAACCATTCTATGATTCTATGATTCTATGAATCCCACCTACCCACATCACCATCTTCGCCAATCCCTTCTCTCTCTCTCCAGAAGCTCCTCTCATTGTCTGTTGACCCCACTCATCGTGTCTGCTTTAGTTTCCTTCCCTTGTCACGTATGCCACAGCTGCCTTTTCCCCCTTTAGTTTCCCATCTAACTCTGGCTTTGGTCTCTTTCCCTCCTGTCCAATGCAGCTTGCTTTTGGAAATACTGCGTCTGAGAATCAATCCCTTCCCAGGACTTCGCCGCAGCCACAATCCGTCAACATCGGATCACCGTGCGGAATTATCCACCTGCGTGCTTTCATTGTGTGTGTTTCAATATTGATTCTGGAGCTCCCACTATTGACAAAAGAATTTGCAACGCATGAGGAGGCCTCCGAGAGTTCCAACCTTCCCAGATTGTCCTGGAGCATGCGGGAATTCAAGATTCATCTCCAGCAACACCTGGGAGAAAAATCACTGGGCATTAAAAAAAAATGTTATTTTACATTTTCTTTGATCACTTTTGTTCATTGGAGATAATAAAAAAGCGTCTGTTTGAGTGGATGGGGTGGTTGGAGGTGGGAGGTCATGTGATGCAAGCTCCAGGAATATGTTCAATCACAGTTGGCAACTGTAATCGGAGAAAGCTTTTCTGTCAGTCTCTCATACTCATTAAAATCCTGCACTTTAATGGGGTGGATTTGATGCTTTCCGGAGTTGATGTCCAGAAGGTCGTGGGTTCAAGTACCACTCCAGAGACTTGAGCACAAAATTCTAGGCTGACACTTCAGTGCAGTACTGAGGGAGTGCTGCACTGTCGGAGGGGCAGTACTGAGGGAGTGCTGCACTGTCGGAGGGACAGTACTGAGGGAGCGCTGCACTGTCGGAGGGGCAGTACTGAGAGAGAGCCGCACTGTCGGAGGGGCAGTACTGAGGGAGCGCTGCACTGTCGGAGGGTCGGTACTGAGGGAGTGCTGCACTGTCGGAGGGACAGTACTCTCGGAGCGCTGCACTGTCGGAGGATCAGTACTGAGGGAGCGCTGCACTGTCGGAGGGACAGTACTGAGGGAGCGCAGCACAGTCGGAGGGTCAGTACTGAGGGAGCGCCGCACTGTCGGAGGGTCAGTACTGAGGGAGCGCTGCACTGTCGGAGGGTCAGTACTGAGGGAGCGCTGCACTGTCGGAGGGTCAGTACTGAGGCAGCGCTGCACTGTCGGAGGGGCAGTACTGAGGGAGTGCCGCACTGTCGGAGGGGCAGTACTGAGGGAGAGCCGCACTGTCGGAGGGGCAGTACTGAGGGAGTGCCGCACTTTCGGAGGGGAAGTACTGAGGGAGAGCTGCACTGTCGGAGGGGCAGTAATGAGGGAGCGCAGCACTGTCGGAGGGGCAGTACTGAGGGAGCGCAGCACTGACGGAGGGGCAGTACTGAGGGAGCACTGCACTATCGGAGGGGCAGTACTGAGGGAGGGCTGCACTGTCGGAGGGGCAGTACTGAGGGAGCGCCGCACTGTCGGAGGGGCAGTACTGAGGGAGCGCTGCACTGTCGGAGGGGCAGTACTGAGGGAGCGCTGCACTGTCGGAGGGGCAGTACTAAGGGAGCGCCGCACTGTCGGAGGGGCAGTGCTGAGGGAGTGCTGCACTGTCGGAGGGGCAGTACTGAGGGAGCGCCGCACTGTCGGAGGGGCAGTACTGAGGGAGCGCTGCACTGTCGGAGGGGCAGTACTGAGGGAGCGCCGCACTGTCGGAGGGGCAGTACTGAGGGAGTGCCGCACTGTCGGAGGGGCAGTACAGAGGGAGCGCCGCACTGTCGGAGGGGCAGTACTGAGGGAGTGCCGCACTGTCGGAGGGGCAGTACAGAGGGAGCGCCGCACTGTCGGAGGGGCAGTGCTGAGGGAGTGCTGCACTGTCGGAGGTGCCGCTTTCAGATGAGACGTTAAGCCGAGGCCCCGTCTTCCCTCTCAGGTGGATGTAAAAGATCCCAACACACTATTTTGAAGAAGAACAGGGGAGTTTTCCCTGGTGTCCTGGAGCCAATATTTATCCCTCAATCAACATCACTAAAACAGATTATCTGATCATTATCACGTTGCTGTTTGTGGGAGCTTGCTGTGCGCAAATTGGCTGTCGTTTTCCTACATTACAACAGTGACTGCACTTCAAAAGTACTTCATTGGCTGTAAAGTGCTTTTTTATGGTTAGTTACAGACCTTAACCCTGTGGGACCTGGGTTCATGTCCAGCGAGACTCATGGCTTTTCAGTCTCCTCTCCCAGTGTGAGGGTCCGACACAAAATAATTTTGGATCATCCAGTTTCACCAAAGTCTGCTCCACAATTGGCCCTCTCACTCAGAGAGAATGGTGTAGGCAATGGGACAATGTCACGCTGGTCAGTGGACAATGCTGCTCTAAGATTGCAGCACAGGTATGTCGTTGGACGATTTACAGGGAGCTTTATCTCCAGACTATGGTATCCCTCAACTTCTCCAATAAAGCAGCTGAGGGTTTGAGTGCCTCACTGGTCAGTGGGAGATTGTAAAGATCACCCAAGTATGTCTCTCACAGCTGAATTTCCCTCTCCCGCATTGCACAAGATGCTGCAGCCGCCATTCTGCACTGCTGACATTAGAGCAGCTCGAGCCCGCTCCCATCCCGTGACACTGGGAGTTGGTGCTCTCTCGCTCCCATCCACTGGGAGTTGCTGCTCTCACTCCCATCCACTGGGAGTTGCTGCTCTCACTCCCATCCACTGGGAGTTGGTGCTCTCTCGCTCCCATCCACTGGGAGTTGCTGCTCTCACTCCCATCCACTGGGAGTTGCTGCTCTCACTCCCATCCACTGGGAGTTGCTGCTCTCGCTCCCATCCACTGGGAGTTGCTGCTCTCACTCCCATCCACTGGGAGTTGCTGCTCTCACTCCCATCCACTGGGAGTTGGTGCTCTCACTCCCATCCACTGGGAGTTGGTGCTCTCTCGCTCCCATCCACTGGGAGTTGGTGCTCTCACACTCCCATCCACTGGGAGTTGGTGCTCTCGCTCCCATCCACTGGGAGTTGCTGCTCTCACTCCCATCCACTGGGAGTTGGTGCTCTCTCGCTCCCATCCACTGGGAGTTGGTGCTCTCACACTCCCATCCACTGGGAGTTGGTGCTCTCGCTCCCATCCACTGGGATTTGGTGCTCGCACTCCCATCCACTGGGAGTTGCTGCTCTCTCGCTCCCATCCACTGGGAGTTGGTGCTCTCACTCCCATCCACTGGGAGTTGGTGCTCACACTCCCATCCACTGGGCGTTGGCGCTCTCACACTCCCATCCACTGGGAGTTGGCGCTCTCACACTCCCATCCACTGGGAGTTGGTGCTCTCTCGCTCCCATCCACTGGGAGTTGGTGCTCTCACTCCCATCCACTGGGAGTTGGTGCTCTCTCGCTCCCATCCACTGGGAGTTGATGCTCTCGCTCCCATCCACTGGGAGTTGGCGCTCTCTCGCTCCCATCCACTGGGAGTTGGTGCTCTCACACCCCCATCCACTGGGAGTTGGTGCTCTCGCTCCCATCCACTGGGAGTTGGCGCTCTCTCGCTCCCATCCACTGGGAGTTGGTGCTCTCTCGCTCCCATCCACTGGGAGTTGGTGCTCTCACACCCCCAGCCACTGGGAGTTGGCGCTCTCACACTCCCATCCACTGGGAGTTGGTGCTCTCTCGCTCCCATCCACTGGGAGTTGGCGCTCTCTCGCTCCCATCCACTGGGAATTGGCGCTCACGCTCCCATCCCGTGACAGTGGGAGTTGGTGCTCTCACATTCTATCCACTGGGCGATGGCGCTCTCTCACACTCCCATCCCTTGACACTGGGCGTTGGCGCTCTCTCGCTCCCATCCACTGGGAGTTGGCGCTCTCTCGCTCCCATCCCGTGACACTGGGAGTTGGCGCTCTCTCACTCCCATCCACTGGGAGTTGGTGCTCTCGCTCCCATCCACTGGGAGTTGGTGCTCTCGCTCCCATTCACTGGGAGTTGGCGCTCTCACACTCCCATCCACTGGGAGTTGGCGCTCTCACACTCCCATCCACTGGGAGTTGGCGCTCTCTCACACTCCCATCCCGTGACACTGGGAGTTGGCGCTCTCTCACTCCCATCCACTGGGAGTTGGTGCTCTCGCTCCCATCCACTGGGAGTTGGTGCTCTCGCTCCCATTCACTGGGAGTTGGCGCTCTCACACTCCCATCCACTGGGAGTTGGCGCTCTCACACTCCCATCCACTGGGAGTTGGCGCTCTCTCACACTCCCATCCCGTGACACTGGGAGTTGGTGCTCTCTCGCTCCCATCCACTGTGCGTTGGCGCTCTCTCGCTCCCATCCACTGGGAGTTGGCGCTCTCTCGCTCCCATCCAATGGGTATTGCTGTTCTCTCGCTCCCATCCCGTGACACTGGGAGTTGGCGCTCTCACACTCCCATCCAATGGGCATTGCTGCTCTCTCGCTCCCATCCACTGGGGGTTGGTGCTCTCTCGCTCCCATCCACTGGGAGTTGGTGCTCTCACACTCCCATCCACTGGGAGTTGGTGCTCTCTCGCTCCCATCCACAGGGAGTTAGTGCTCTCTCGCTCCCATCCACTGGGAGTTCGTGCTCTCACACTCCCATCCACTGGGATTTGGTGCTCTCAGACTCCCATCCACTGGGAGTTGGTGCTCTCACACTCCCATCCACTGGGAATTGGTGCTCTCAGACTCCCATCCACTGGATGTTGGTGCTCTCAGACTCTCATCCCCTGGGAGTTGGCGCTCTCACACTCCCATCCACTGGGAGTTGGTGCTCTCTCGCTCCCATCCACTGGGAATTGGCGCTCGCGCTCCCATCCACTGGATGTTGGTGCTCTCTCACTCCCATCCACTGGGATTTGGTGCTCTCACTCCCATCCACTGGGAGTTGGCGCTCTCTCACTCCCATCCACTGGATGTTGGCGCTCTCACTCCCATCCACTGGGAGTTGGTGCTCTCACTCCCATCCACTGGGAGTTGGCGCTCTCACACTCCCATCCACTGGGAGTTGGTGCTCTCTCACTCCCATCCACTGGGAGTTGGTGCTCTCGCTCCCATCCACTGGGAGTTGGTGCTCTCTCACTCCCATCCACTGGGAGTTGGTGCTCTCGCTCCCATCCACTGGGAGTTGGTGCTCTCTCGCTTCCATCCACTGGGAGTTGGTGCTCTCACACTCCCATCCACTGGGAGTTGGCGCTCTCACACTCCCATCCACTGGGATTTGGTGCTCTCACTCCCATCCACTGGGAGTTGGTGCTCTCGCTCCCATCCACTGGGAGATGGTGCTCTCACTCCCATCCACTGGGAGTTGGTGCTCTCTCACTCCCATCCACTGGGAGATGCTGGTCTCACGCTCCCATCCACTGGGAGTTGGCGCTCTCACACTCCCATCCACTGGGAGTTGGCGCTCTCACTCCCATCCACTGGAAGTTGGTTCTCTTGCTTCCAGCCACTGGGAGTTGCTGCTCCCTCGCTCCCATCCACTGGATGTTGGTGCTCTCACTCCCATCCATTGGATATTGGTGCTCTCACTCCCAGCCACTGGGAGTTGGTGCTCTCACTCCCATCCACTGGGAGTTGGTGCTCTCACGCTCCCATCCACTGGATGTTGGCGCTCTCACACTCCCATCCACTGGGATTTGGTGCTCTCAGACTCCCATCCACTGGGGGTTGGTGCTCTCACACTCCCATCCATTGGGAATTGGTGCTCTCAGACTCCCATCCACTGGATGTTGGTGCTCTCAGACTCCCATCCACTGGGAGTTGGCGCTCTCACACTCCCATCCACTGGGAGTTGGTGCTCTCTCGCTCCCATCCACTGGGAGTTGGCGCTCTCTCGCTCCCATCCACTGGGAATTGGCGCTCACGCTCCCATTCGTGACAGTGGGAGTTGGTGCTCTCACATTCCATCCACTGGGCGATGGCGCTCTCTCACACTCCCATCCCTTGACACTGGGCGTTGGCGCTCTCTCGCTCCCATCCACTGGGAGTTGGCGCTCTCAGACTCCCATCCACTGGATGTTGGTGCTCTCACTCCCATCCATTGGATATTGGTGCTCTCACTCCCAGCCACTGGGAGTTGGTGCTCTCACTCCCATCCACTGGGAGTTGGTGCTCTCTCACTCCCATCCACTGGGAGTTGGTGCTCTCACGCTCCCATCCATTGGATGTTGGCGCTCTCACACTCCCATCCACTGGGATTTGGTGCTCTCAGACTCCCATCCACTGGGAGTTGGTGCTCTCACACTCCCATCCATTGGGAATTGGTGCTCTCAGACTCCCATCCACTGGATGTTGGTGCTCTCAGACTCCCATCCACTGGGAGTTGGCGCTCTCACACTCCCATCCACTGGGAGTTGGTGCTCTCTCGCTCCCATCCACTGGGAGTTGACGCTCTCTCGCTCCCATCCACTGGGAATTGGCGCTCGCGCTCCCATTCGTGACAGTGGGAGTTGGTGCTCTCACATTCCATCCACTGGGCGATGGCGCTCTCTCACACTCCCATCCCTTGACACTGGGCGTTGGCGCTCTCTCGCTCCCATCCACTGGGAGTTGGCGCTCTCTCACACTCCCATCCCGTGACACTGGGAGTTGGTGCTCTCTCGCTCCCATCCACTGGAAGTTGGCGCTCTCTCGCTCCCATCCACTGGGAGTTGGCGCTCTCTCGCTCCCATCCAATGGGTATTGCTGCTCTCTCGCTCCCATCCCGTGACACTGGGAGTTGGCGCTCTCACACTCCCATCCAATGGGCATTGCTGCTCTCTCGCTCCCATCCACTGGGGGTTGGTGCTCTCTCGCTCCCATCCACTGGGAGTTGGTGCTCTCACACTCCCATCCACTGGGAGTTGGTGCTCTCACACTCCCATCCACTGGGAGTTGGTGCTCTCTCACTCCCATCCACAGGGAGTTAGTGCTCTCTCGCTCCCATCCACTGGGAGTTCGTGCTCTCACACTCCCATCCACTGGGAGTTGGTGCTCTTGCTCCCATCCACTGGGTGTTGGCGCTCTCTCACTCCCATCCACTGGGAGCTGGTGCTCTCTCGCTCCCATCCACTGGGATTTGGTGCTCTCACTCCCATCCACTGGGAGTTGGTGCTCTCTGACTCCCATCCACTGGGAGTTGGTGCTCTCACATTCCCATCCACTGGGAGTTGATTCTCTTGCTCCCATCCACTGGGGGTTGGCGCTCTCTCGCTCCCATCCACTGGGAGTTGGTGCTCTCTCACTCCCATCCACTGGGAGTTGGCGGTCTCACACTCCCATCCACTGGGAGTTGGTGCTCTCGCTCCCATCCACTGGGAGTTGGTGCTCTCTCACTCCCATCCACTGGGATTTGGTGCTCTCACTCCCATCCACTGGGAGTTGGCGCTCTCACACTCCCATCCACTGGGAGTTGGTGCTATTGCTCCCATCCACTGGGAGTTGGCGCTCTCTCGCTCCCATCCACTGGGAGTTGGTGCTCTCTCACTCCCATCCACTGGGAGTTGGCGGTCTCACACTCCCATCCACTGGGAGTTGGTGCTCTCGCTCCCATCCACTGGGAGTTGGTGCTCTCTCGCTCCCATCCACTGGGAGTTGGCGCTCTCTCACTCCCATCCACTGGATGTTGGCGCTCTCGCTCCCATCCACTGGGATTTGGTGCTCTCGCTCCCATCCACTGGGAGTTGGTGCTCTCGCTCCCATTCACTGGGAGTTGGCGCTCTCACACTCCCATCCACTGGGAGTTGGCGCTCTCACACTCCCATCCACTGGGATTTGGTGCTCTCACACTCCCATCCACTGGGGGTTGGTGCTCTCTCGCTCCTATCCACTGGGAGTTGGCGCTCTCACACTCCCATCCACTGGATGTTGGTGCTCTCAGACTCCCATCCACTGGGAGTTGGCGCTCTCACACTCCCATCCACTGGGAGTTGGTGCTCTCTCGCTCCCATCCACTGGGAGTTGGCGCTCTCTCGCTCCCATCCACTGGGAATTGGCGCTCACGCTCCCATTCGTGACAGTGGGAGTTGGTGCTCTCACATTCCATCCACTGGGCGATGGCGCTCTCTCACACTCCCATCCCTTGACACTGGGCGTTGGCGCTCTCTCGCTCCCATCCACTGGGAGTTGGCGCTCTCAGACTCCCATCCACTGGATGTTGGTGCTCTCACTCCCATCCATTGGATATTGGTGCTCTCACTCCCAGCCACTGGGAGTTGGTGCTCTCACTCCCATCCACTGGGAGTTGGTGCTCTCTCACTCCCATCCACTGGGAGTTGGTGCTCTCACGCTCCCATCCATTGGATGTTGGCGCTCTCACACTCCCATCCACTGGGATTTGGTGCTCTCAGACTCCCATCCACTGGGAGTTGGTGCTCTCACACTCCCATCCATTGGGAATTGGTGCTCTCAGACTCCCATCCACTGGATGTTGGTGCTCTCAGACTCCCATCCACTGGGAGTTGGCGCTCTCACACTCCCATCCACTGGGAGTTGGTGCTCTCTCGCTCCCATCCACTGGGAGTTGGCGCTCTCTCGCTCCCATCCACTGGGAATTGGCGCTCGCGCTCCCATTCGTGACAGTGGGAGTTGGTGCTCTCACATTCCATCCACTGGGCGATGGCGCTCTCTCACACTCCCATCCCTTGACACTGGGCGTTGGCGCTCTCTCGCTCCCATCCACTGGGAGTTGGCGCTCTCTCACACTCCCATCCCGTGACACTGGGAGTTGGCGCTCTCTCGCTCCCATCCACTGGGAGTTGGCGCTCTCTCGCTCCCATCCAATGGGTATTGCTGCTCTCTCGCTCCCATCCCGTGACACTGGGAGTTGGCGCTCTCACACTCCCATCCAATGGGCATTGCTGCTCTCTCGCTCCCATCCACTGGGGGTTGGTGCTCTCTCGCTCCCATCCACTGGGAGTTGGTGCTCTCACACTCCCATCCACTGGGAGTTGGTGCTCTCTCACTCCCATCCACAGGGAGTTAGTGCTCTCTCGCTCCCATCCACTGGGAGTTCGTGCTCTCACACTCCCATCCACTGGGAGTTGGTGCTCTTGCTCCCATCCACTGGGTGTTGGCGCTCTCTCACTCCCATCCACTGGGAGCTGGTGCTCTCTCGCTCCCATCCACTGGGATTTGGTGCTCTCACTCCCATCCACTGGGAGTTGGTGCTCTCTGACTCCCATCCACTGGGAGTTGGTGCTCTCACATTCCCATCCACTGGGAGTTGATTCTCTTGCTCCCATCCACTGGGGGTTGGCGCTCTCTCGCTCCCATCCACTGGGAGTTGGTGCTCTCTCACTCCCATCCACTGGGAGTTGGCGGTCTCACACTCCCATCCACTGGGAGTTGGTGCTCTCGCTCCCATCCACTGGGAGTTGGTGCTCTCTCACTCCCATCCACTGGGAGTTGGTGCTCTCGCTCCCATCCACTGGGAGTTGGCGCTCTCTCACTCCCATCCACTGGATGTTGGCGCTCTCGCTCCTATCCACTGGGAGTTGGCGCTCTCACTCCCATCCACTGGGAGTTGGTGCTCTCGCTCCCATTCACTGGGAGTTGGCGCTCTCACACTCCCATCCACTGGGAGTTGGCGCTCTCACACTCCCATCCACTGGGAGTTGGCGCTCTCTCACACTCCCATCCACTGGGAGTTAGTGCTCTCTCGCTCCCATCCACTGGGAGTTGGTGCTCTCACACTCCCATCCACTGGGAGTTGGCGCTCTCTCACACTCCCATCCACTGGGAGTTAGTGCTCTCTCGCTCCCATCCACTAGGGGTTGGTGCTCTCTCGCTCCCATCCACAGGCAGTTAGTGCTCTCACGCTCCCATCCACTGGGAGTTCGTGCTCTCACACTCCCATCCACTGGGATTTGGTGCTCTCAGACTCCCATCCACTGGGAGTTGGTGCTCTCACACTCCCATCCACTGGGAATTGGTGCTCTCAGACTCCCATCCACTGGATGTTGGTGCTCTCAGACTCCCATCCACTGGGAGTTGGCGCTCTCACACTCCCATCCACTGGGAGTTGGTGCTCTCTCGCTCCCATCCACTGGGAGTTGGCGCTCTCTCGCTCCCATCCACTGGGAATTGGCGCTCGCGCTCCCATTCGTGACAGTGAGAGTTGGTGCTCTCACATTCCATCCACTGGGCGATGGCGCTCTCTCACACTCCCATCCCTTGACACTGGGCGTTGGCGCTCTCTTGCTCCCATCCACTGGGAGTTGGCGCTCTCTCACACTCCCATCCCGTGACACTGGGAGTTGGTGCTCTCTCGCTCCCATCCACTGGGAGTTGGCGCTCTCTCGCTCCCATCCACTGGGAGTTGGCGCTCTCTCGCTCCCATCCACTGTGCGTTGGCGCTCTCTCGCTCCCATCCACTGGGAGTTGGCGCTCTCTCGCTCCCATCCACTGGGAGTTGGCGCTCTCTCGCTCCCATCCACTGGGAGTTGGCGCTCTCTCGCTCCCATCCAATGGGTATTGCTGCTCTCTCGCTCCCATCCCGTGACACTGGGAGTTGGCGCTCTCACACTCCCATCCAATGGGCATTGCTGCTCTCTCGCTCCCATCCACTGGGGGTTGGTGCTCTCTCGCTCCCATCCACTGGGAGTTGGTGCTCTCACACTCCCATCCACTGGGGGTTGGTGCTCTCTCGCTCCCATCCACTGGGAGTTGGTGCTCTCAGACTCCCATCCACTGGGAGTTGGTGCTCTCACACTCCCATCCACTGGGAGTTGGTGCTCTCTCGCTCCCATCCACTGGGAGTTGGTGCTCTCACACTCCCATCCACTGGGAGTTGGTGCTCTCTCGCTCCCATCCACAGGGAGTTAGTGCTCTCTCGCTCCCATCCACTGGGCGTTCGTGCTCTTACTCCCATCCACTGGGGGTTGGTGCTCTCTCGCTCCCATCCACTGGGAGTTGGTGCTCTCACACTCCCATCCACTGGGGGTTGGTGCTCTCTCGCTCCCATCCACTGGGAGTTGGTGCTCTCACACTCCCATCCACTGGGAGTTGGTGCTCCCGCTCCCATCCACTGGGAGTTGGTGCTCTCGCTCCCATCCACTGGGAGTTGGTGCTCTTGCTCCCATCCACTGGGGGTTGGTGCTCTCTCGCTCCCATCCACTGGGAGTTGGTGCTCACTCTCCCACCCACTGGGAGTTGGTTCTCCCTCACTCCCATTCACTGGGAGTTGGTGCTCTCACACTCCCATCCACTGGGAGTTGGTGCTCTCTCACTCCCATCCACTGGGAGTTGGTGCTCTCACTCTCATCCACTGGGGGTTGGTGCTCTCTCGCTCCCATCCACTGGGAGTTGGTGCTCTCTCACTCCCATCCACTGGGAGTTGGTGCTCTCACTCCCATCCACTGGGAGTTGGTGCTCACTCACTCCCATCCACTGGGAGTCGGTGCTCTCGCTCCCATCCACTTGGAGTTGGTGCTCTCGCTCCCATCCACTGGGAGATGGTGGTCTCACGCTCCCATCCACTGGGAGTTGGTGCTCTCACACTCCCATCCACTGGGAGATGGTGGTCTCACGCTCCCATCCACTGGGAGTTGGTGCTCTCACACTCCCATCCACTGGGATTTGGTGCTCTCACTCCCATCCACTTGGATTTGGTGCTCTCTCGCTCCCAGCCACTGGGAGTTGGTGCTCTCGCTCCCATCCACTGGGCGTTGGCGCTCTCTCACACTCCCATCCCTTGACACTGGGTGTTGGCGCTCTCTCCCTCCCATCCACTGGGAGTTGGTGCTCTCGCTCCCATCCACTGGGAGTTGGTGCTCTCTCGCTCCCATCCACTGGGAGTTGGTGCTCTCTCGCTCCCATCCACTGGGAGTTGCTGCTCTTGCTCCCATCCACTGGGAGTTGGTGCTCTCTCGCTCCCATCCAATGGGAGTTGATGCTCTCACTCCCATCCACTGGGAGTTGGTGCTCTCACACACCCATCCACTGGGAGTTGGTGCTCTCGCTCCCATCCACTGGGAGTTGGTGCTCTCTCGCTCCCATCCACTGGGAGTTGCTGCTCTTGCTCCCATCCACTGGGAGTTGGTGCTCTCTCGCTCCCATCCAATGGGAGTTGATGCTCTCACTCCCATCCACTGGGAGTTGGTGCTCTCACACACCCATCCACTGGGAGTTGGTGCTCTTGCTCCCATCCACTGGGAGTTGGTGCTCTCACACACGTGCCCATTGGTTGTTGACGCTCTCACACTCAAGGTGAAAGGCCCACCAGAATCTGTCACTTCAACCAGTTCGTCACATATAAAGAGTGTGATGTGATCCCATCCGATCTGTAAGGACCATGAAAGGAACTCAGATCCCAAGCAAGGACATGAGGTAGCCTAAGCAAGAGATAGCAATTCGGCCCATCAATCCCAATCCATCTACGGACACTGCACACTCTACCCTATCATGGACTCTACCCACCCTTTTAATCTCCTTTCACGGCCCCTGTACACTCAACCCTATCATAGAATTGTACAGCACAGAAGGAGGACATTCATAAGAACATAAGAAATAGGAGCAGGAGGGCAACACGGTGGCATAGTGGTTAGCACTGGTGCCTCACAGCGCCAGGGACCCGGGTTCGAATCTGGCCTCGGGTGACTGTCTGTGTGGAGTTTGCACATTCTCCCCGTGTCTGCGTGGGTTTCCTCCGGGTGCTCCGGTTTCCTCCCACAGTCCAAAAATGTGCGGGTTAGGTTGATTTGGCTATGATAAAATTGACCCTTAATGTTAGGGGGGGATTAAATATGTGGGGTTATGGGGATAGGATGGGATATGTTAGGGGGAATTAAATACGTGGGGTTACGGGGGTAGGGTGGGATATGTGTACTGTGGGGATTAAAGCAGCGACAGGGTACTGGATTTGAATGATCAGCCATGATCGTATTGAATGGCGGAGCAGGCTCGACGGGCCGAATGGCCTACTCCTGCTCCTAGATTCTATGTTTCTATGAGTCGGCCATTCGGCCCCTCGAGCCTGCTCCGCCATTCAATAAGATCATGGCTGATCTTCTACCTCAATTCCACTTTCCTGCACTATCCCCATATCCCTGATTCCCTTAATATCCAAAAATCTATCGATCTCTGTCTTGAATATACTCAACGACTGAGCCTCCACAGCCCTCTGGGGTAGAGAAAACCAAAGATTCACCACCTTTTCAGTGAAGAAATTTCTCCTCATCTCAGAGTAAATGGCTGACCCTTTTATTCTGAGACTGTGATCCCTGGTTCTAGACACCCCAGCCAGGGGAACCATCTTCCCTGTCAAGCCCTGTAAGAATTTTGTATGCTTCAAAGAGATCACCTGTCATTCTTCTAAACTCCAGAGTATAGGCCTAGTCTACTCAATCCCTCCTCATAGGACAATGCCCCCATCCCAGGAATCAGTCTGGTGAACCTTCGCTGCACTCCCTCTATGGCAAGTATATCCTTCCTTAGGTAAGGAGACCAAAACTGTACACAATACTCCAGGTGTGGTTTCACCAGGGCCCTATAAAATTGCAGTAAGTTTTCCTTACTCTTATACTCAAATCCTCTTATAATAAAGGCCAACATACCATTTGCTTTCCTAATTGCTTGCTGTACCTGCATGTTAACTTTCAGTGATTCGTGTACAAGGACACCCAGGTCCCTCTGAACACCAACATTTCCCAATCTCTCACCATTTAAAAAATACTCTGCTTTTCTATTTTTCCTACCAAGGTGGATAACTTCACATTTTTCCACTTTATATTCCATTTGTCATGTTCTTGCCCACTCACTTAGCCTGTCTATATCCCCTTGAAGCCTCCTTGCATCCTCCTCACAACTTACAATCCCACCTAGCTTTGTATCATCAGCAAACTTGGATATATTACATTTGGTCCCCTCATCCAAATCATTGATATAGATTGTGAATAGCTGAGGCCCAAGCACTGATCCTTGTGGAACCCCACTAGACTTTTGTGGATTTGTCTACTTTTTGTGCTACTGACTGTATTTGGTTTGTCTAATAAAGTGCTGCTAATCACATTTACCTGCCCTGTTCCCATCTCCCTTCAACCCTTCTCCTTCATCCACCTCTCCAATCTGAGCTACGATCCTTTCTCTCTACTGTCTTTATCCCATTAGAACATCGCTGCAGGAGTTCCTCAGGGCAGTGTCCTAGGCCCAACCATCTTCAGCTGCTTCATCAATGACCTTCCCTCCAACATAAGGTCAGAAGTGAGGATGTTCGCTGATGATTGCACAGTGTTCTGCGCCATTCACAACTCCTCAGTCCATGCCTACATGCAGCAAGACCTGGATGATATTCAGGCTTGGTCTGATAAGTGGCAAGTAACATTTGTGCCACACAAGTGCCAGGCAATGACTATCTCCAATAAGCGAAAGTCTAACCACCGCTCCTTGACATTCAATGGCATTACCATCGCTGAATCCACCACCATCAACATCCTGGGGTTCACCATTGACCAGAAACTTAACTGGACCAGCCACATAAATACTGTGGCAACAAGAGCAGATCAGAGGCTGGGTATTCTGTGGCGAGTGTCTCTCCTCCTGACTCCCCAAAGTCTTTACACCATCTACAAGACACAAGTCAGGAGTGTGATGGAATACTTTCCACTTGCCTGGATGAGTGCAGCTCCAACAACACTCAAGAAGCTCGACACCATCCAGGACAAAGCAGCCCGCTTGATTGGCACCCCATCCACCACCTTAAACATTCACTCCCTCCACCACCAGCGTACCATGGCTGAAGTGTGTACCATCTACAAGATGCACTGCAGCAACTCGCCAAGGCTCCTTCGGCAGCACCTCCCAAACCCGCGACCTCTTCCACCTAGAAGGACAAGAGCAGCAGGCGCATGGAAACACCACCACCTCCAAGTTCCCCTCCAAGACACACATCGTCGCTGGGTCAAAATCCTGGAACTCCCTCCCTAACAGCACTGTGGGAGTACCTTCATGACACGGACTGCAGCGGTTCAAGAAGGCGGATCACCACCACATTCTCAAGGGTAATTAGGGATGGGCAATAAATGCTGGCCTTGCCAGCGACACCCACATCCCAGGAACGAATAAAAAAAAAATTATCAGGGCTACCCCTCCTCCTTTTCCATTTTGCCTATCTCTTCTAAAAGTTAAGTATCCTGGAATATTTAGTTCCCAACCCTGGTCACTTTGCAACCACGTCTCCGTAATGGCAATTAGATCAAACCTATTAATTTCTATCTGCGCTATTAATTCATCTATTTTGTTGCGAATGCTTCGCGCATTCAGATATAGTGCCTTTAGCTTTGACTTATTTTTATTTTTCCCTGATGTCACCTTAGTCACTGATGCCCTATTACCTTTGTTACTCTCTCTGTCCCTTCCTGACCCACTCTGCTTATTTTTACCCAAAACTCTGCTCTGCTCGAGAGCCTTGACATTTCTCTCACTGCTTTTAATTTACTCTTTCCTGAATCCTCCCACCCCACCATCAATAGTTTAAAGCTTATCGTGCCTGTGGACGAGCTCTCCAATTAGTCCCACTCCCCTGCTCTTTCCTCATAGACCTGCAGTTCTTTCCTTTTCAAGTATTTATCCAATTCCCTTTTGAAAGTTACTATTCAATCTGCTTCTAGCACCCTTTCAGGCAGTGAGTTCCAGATCACAACAACTCGCTGTGTAAAAACATTCTCCTCATCTCCCCTCTGGTTCTTTTGCCAATTACCTTCAATCTGTGTCCTCTGGTTATCGACCCTCCTGCCACTCTATCAAAACCCCTCATGATTTTGAACACCTCTGTTAATCTCCCCTTAACCTTCTCTGCTCTAAGAGGAACAACCCCAGCTTCTCCAGTCTCTACACATAACTGAAGCCCCTCATCCCTGGAACTATTCTGGTAAATGGCAGATGCACTATAATGTGGACAAGTGCGAAGTTATCCACCTTGGGTGCAGGAACGGGAGGGCAAATTATTATTTAAATGGCAATAAATTGGGAGAGGGGGAAGTACAGAGAGACCTGGGTGTTCTTGTACACCAGTCACTGAAGGCGAGCATGCAGGTGCAACAGGCGGTCAAGAAGGCAAACGGTATGCTGGCCTTCATAGCAAAAGGGTTGGAATACAGGAACAGGGATACCTTGCTGCAGCTGTACAGGGCACTGGTGAGACCACACCTCGAGTACTGTGTACAGTTTTGGTCGCCTCATCTGAGGAAAGATGTTCTTGCCATGGAGGGGGTGCAGCGGCGATTCACCAGGCTGATACCAGGAATGGCGGGATTGACCTATGAGGAGAGACTATGTAGTTTAGGGATGTACACACTGGAGTTTAGAAGATTGAGAGGGGACCTCATAGAAGTGTATAAAATTCTGACAGGTCTAGACAGACTAGATGCAGAAGGAATGTTTCCCTTGGCGGGTGAGAACAGAACTAGAGGACATAATTTAAGGATAAGGGCTAAACCATTTAGGACAGAAATGAGGGGGAATTTCTTCACTCAGAGGGTGGTGAACCTGTGGAACTCATTGCCACAGAGGGCAGTGTACGCCAGCTCATTAAATATATTTAAGAGGGAATTAGATATATTTCTACAGGCAAAAGGGGTTAAGGGTTACGGAGAGAAGGCGGGGACGGGATACTGAATTGGAGGATCAGCCATGATCTCATTAAATGGCGGAGCAGGCTCGAAGGGCCGGATGGCCTACTCCTGCTCCTATCTTCTATGTATCTATGTATCTATGTAAATCTCCTCTGCACCCTCTCCAAGGCCTTGACATCCTTTCTAAAGTGCGGTGCCCAGAATTGGGCACAATACTCCAGCTGGGACCTAACCAGAGATTTATAAAGCTTTAGCATAACGTCCTTGCTTTTGTTAATAAAGCCAAGGATCCCGTGTGCTTTTTAAAAAAATTATCAATTTGTCCTGTCACCTTCAAAGATTGAATCTCCTCCCACAGCGCGTGTACAATCTGCCCTATCACAGACTCTACCCACCCATTTAATCTCCTCCCACAGCCAATGTACACTCTGTCCTTTCACGGACTCTACCCACCCATTTAATCTCCTCATACAGTCCATGTACACGCTGCCCTATCACGGACTCTACCCACCCATTTAAACTCCTCCCACAGCCCATGTACACTCTCCCCTATCATGGACTTTACCTACCCATTTAATCTCCTCCCACAGCCCATTTACACTCCGCCCTATCACGGACTCTCCCCACCCATTTAATCTCCTCCCACAGCCCATGTACACTCTCCCCTATCATGCACTCTATCACCCATTCAATCTCCTCCCACAGCCCATGTACACTCTCCCCTATCATGGACTCTACCCACCCATTCAATCTCCTCCCACAGCCCATGTACACTCTCCCCTATCACGGACTCTCCCCACCCATTTAATCTCCTCCCACAGCCCATGTACACTCTCCCCTATCATGGACTCTACCCACCCATTTAATCTCCTCCCACAGCCCATGTACACTCTGCCCTATCACGGACTCTACCCACCCATTTAATCTCCTCCCACAGCCCATTTACACTCTGCCCTTTCACGGACTCTACCCACCCATTTAATCTCCTCATACAGTCCATGTACACTCTACCCTATCATGGACTCTACCCACCCATTTAATCTCCTCCCACAGCCCACGTACACTCTGCCCTATCATGGACTCTACCCACCCATTTAATCTCCTCCCACAACCCATGTACACTCTCCCCTATCATGGACTCTACCTACCCATTTAATCTCCTCATACAGTCCATGTACACGCTGCCCTATCACGGACTCTACCCACCCATTTAAACTCCTCCCACAGCCCATGTACACTCTCCCCTATCATGGACTTTACCTACCCATTTAATCTCCTCCCACAGCCCATTTACACTCCGCCCTATCACGGACTCTCCCCACCCATTTAATCTCCTCCCACAGCCCATGTACACTCTCCCCTATCATGCACTCTATCACCCATTCAATCTCCTCCCACAGCCCATGTACACTCTCCCCTATCATGGACTCTACCCACCCATTCAATCTCCTCCCACAGCCCATGTACACTCTCCCCTATCACGGACTCTCCCCACCCATTTAATCTCCTCCCACAGCCCATGTACACTCTCCCCTATCATGGACTCTACCCACCCATTTAATCTCCTCCCACAGCCCATGTACACTCTGCCCTATCACGGACTCTACCCACCCATTTAATCTCCTCCCACAGCCCATTTACACTCTGCCCTTTCACGGACTCTACCCACCCATTTAATCTCCTCATACAGTCCATGTACACTCTACCCTATCATGGACTCTACCCACCCATTTAATCTCCTCCCACAGCCCACGTACACTCTGCCCTATCATGGACTCTACCCACCCATTTAATCTCCTCCCACAACCCATGTACACTCTCCCCTATCATGGACTCTACCTACCCATTTAATCTCCTCCCACAGCCCATGGACACTCTCCCCTATCACGGACTCTACCCACCCATTTAATCTCCTCCCACAGCCGATGTACACTCTCCCCTATCACGGACTCTACCCACCCATTTAATCTCCTCCCACAGCCGATGTACACTCTCCCCTATCATGGACTCTACTCACCCATTTAATCTCCTCCCACAGCCCATGTACACTCTCCCCTATCACGGACTCTACCCACCCATTTAATCTCCTCATACAGTTTATGTACACTCTACCCTATCATGGACTCTACCCACCCATTTAATCTCCTCCCACAGCCCATGTACACTCTCCCCTATCATGGACTCTACCCACCCATTTAATCTCCTCCCACAGCCCATGTACACTCTGCCCTATCACGGACTCTACCCACCCATTTAATCTCCTCATACAGTCTATGTACACTCTACCCTATCATGGACTCTACTCACCCATTTAATCTCCTCCCACAGCCCATGTACACTCTCCCCTATCATGGACTCTACCCACCCATTTAATCTCCTCCCACAGCCCATGTACACTCTCCCCTATCATGGACTCTACCCACCCATTTAATCTCCTCCCACAGCCCATGTACACTCTGCCCTATCACGGACTCTACCCACCCATTTAATCTCCTCCCACAGCCCATGTACACTCTCCCCTATCATGGACTCTACCCACCCATTTAATCTCCTCCCACAGCCCATGTACACTCTCCCCTATCATGGACTCTACCCACCCATTTAATCTCCTCCCACAGCCCATGTACACTCTGCCCTATCACGGACTCTACCCACCCATTTAATCTCCTCCCACAGCCCATGTACACTCTCCCCTATCATGGACTCTACCCACCCATTTAATCTCCTCCCACAGCCCATGTACACTCTCCCCTATCATGGACTCTACCCACCCATTTAATCTCCTCCCACAGCCCATGTACACTCTGCCCTATCATGGACTCTACCCACCCATTTAATCTCTTCATACAGCCCATGTACACTCTGCCCTATCACGGACTCTACCCACCCATTTAATCTCCTCATACAGTCTATGTACACTCTACCCTATCATGGACTCTACTCACCCATTTAATCTCCTCCCACAGCCCATGTACACTCTCCCCTATCATGGACTCTACCCACCCATTTAATCTCCTCCCACAGCCCATGTACACTCTCCCCTATCATGGACTCTACCCACCCATTTAATCTCCTCCCACAGCCCATGTACACTCTGCCCTATCACGGACTCTACCCACCCATTTAATCTCTTCATACAGCCCATGTACACTCTGCCCTATCATGGACTCTACCCACCCATTTAATCTCCTCCCACAGCCCATGTACACTCTGCCCTATCATGGACTCTACCCAACCATTTAGTTTCCTGAGGGAAAGTTCTGTATAAATACTCCCTGATCCACAAAAGCTCCAGAATAATCCTCCATCCCCCCCCCGGCCCCCGCACTATCCAATCTCAGCCTGTTCTCTCCAACAGTACAGTCGCCATTGTGTCCATCAATCTCTGGAACCTCCTTCCCTGTTCCCAATGGCCCAGCACTGTTTTCGAAGGACTGAATGCGATCAGCATCGGCTGCTGTTCCTGGGAGCCTGTTCCACCTCCAAATAGGAAAAACATTTCTTCCAAAGAGTGGCCTTGCTCGAGGGTAGTTAATTTTAACCCTTTGTCACCTAATCCCATCGTCAAAGTCCATGTTTACATGTCAACAACAACTTGTATTTATTAGCGCATTTAATGTAGTAAAACGTCCCAAGGCGCTGCACTGGAGCGATTATCAGACAAAATTTGACACCGAGCCACATAAGGAGATATTAGGACAGGCGACCAAAAGCTTTGTCAAAGAGGTGGGTTTTAAGGAGTGTCTTAAAGGAAGATGTTGAGTCAGCCTCCCTCTGTGGTCTGACAGCACACTTTGAGTAAGCACGAGACAGTTGAGTGTACGCAACAGGCTTTATTCATACAGTCTAGGTGATCAGTCCAGACATTACTAAGGGCAGTAATTCGGGCTCCTCTCGCTGCTGCTGCCCACCTTAGCCCCGTATCCTCACCCTCTTTACACACTGGCTGTTTGCCACAAAGATGGCTTCATGCGTAGTCAGTCCGTAACTCCCTTATGATTCCCCCCGATTTAAGATTGCACTAGTTGTTTATTTCAAAGGAGCTATGCTATGGACTAGAGTTCTACATTAATCACTCGTGGCCGATGACCGTGCTAGCCAGCACGCCTTGCAGTCACTAAGCAGACATCTGGAGTGGGACACAACCCTTTATTCATGTTCCGTGTGACATCTCTCCTTGTGTTTCCCTGGCAACCGGCTGCTCCATCGACCAGTTGCGGTTACGGTAGTTCAGTTTGATTATTAACTCTCAACTCTCAACATGTCCAACAGAGGAGCGAGAGGCGGAGAGGTTTAGGGAGGGAATTCCAGAGCTCCGGGCCCAGGCAGCTGAAGGCACGGCCGCCAATGGTGGAGCAATTAAAATCGGGGATGTGCAAGAGGTCAGAATTGGAGGAGTGCAGAGATCTCAGGGAGTTTTTTACACAGGATTACATCGGATATACGGTACAGAAACAGGCCATTCGGCCCAACCAGTCCATGTCGGCGTTTATGCTCCACTCGAGCCTCCTCCCGTCTTTCTTCATCTAAATCTATCAGCATAACCCTCTATTCCCTTCTCCCTCATATGCTTGTCTCGCCTCCCCTTAAATGCATCTATACTATTCACTTCAACCACTCCCTGTGGTAGCGAGTTCCACATTCTCACCATTCTCTGGGTTGTGGGGCTGGAGGAGATTACAGAGATAGGGAGGGGCGAGGCCATGGAGGGATTTGAAAACAAGGATGAGAATTTTAAAATCGAGGCCTTGTTGGACCGGGAGCCAATGTAGGTCAACGTCATTGCCTGTACCTCGCTGAGGTTTAGAAAGCTGGATCACATTCCCCCACTCTTGTGTTTCTGTAAGGAGCAGGACAGAGGCCCACATGATGTTGGGGTGAGGTGAGTGATGCTTCCTCCCTACTGGGGCCTTGGTCTGTGGGAGCGGAGACCCTGATATTCCAGGAAGCTGGTCCTCTCGCCCGCACTCCTGTCCAGTGAGGCTGCTGTCCAGCATCACAGCACCGGTGACCTCACCCTGTCATCGCAACAGTTCTTCAGGTGTGTGTGTCTCTGTGTGTGTGTGTCTGTGTGTGTCTCTGTGTGTGTCTGTGTGTGTGTGCCTGTGTGTCTGTGTGTGTCTGTGTGTGTGTGCCTCTGTGTGTCTCTCTGCGTGTCTCTGTGTGTGTCTGTGTGTGTGTGCCTGTGTGTCTGTGTGTGTGTGCCTCTGTGTGTCTCTCTGCGTGTCTCTGTGTGTGTCTGTGTGTGTGTGTCTGTGTGTGTCTCTCTGTGTGTGTCTCTCTGTGTGTGTCTGTGTGTGTGTGTCTGTGTGTGTCTCTCTGTGTGTGTCTCTGTGTGTGTGTCTCTGTGTCTGTGTGTGTGTCTGTGTGTGTGTGTCTGTGTGTGTGTCTCTGTGTGTGTGTGTCTGTGTGTGTGTCTGTGTGTGTGTCTCTGTGTGTGTCTCTGTGTCTGTGTGTGTGTCTGTGTGTGTGTGTCTGTGTGTGTGTGTCTGTGTGTGTCTCTGTGTCTGTGTGTGTGTCTGTGTGTGTGTCTCTGTGTCTGTGTGTGTGTCTGTGTGTGTGTCTGTGTGTGTCTCTGTGTCTGTGTGTCTCTGTGTCTGTGTGTGTGTCTCTGTGTGTGTGTCTCTGTGGCTCTGTGTGTGTCTGTGTGTGTGTGTCTGTGTGTGTCTCTGTGGCTCTGTGTGTGTCTGTGTGTGTGTGTCTGTGTGTGTGTCTCTGTGTGTGTCTGTGTGTGTGTGTCTGTGTGTGTCTCTGTGTCTCTGTGTGTGTCTGTGTGTGTGCGTCTGTGTGTGTCTCTGTGTCTGTGTGTGTGTCTGTGTGTGTGTCTGTGTCTGTGTGTGTGTCTGTGTCTGTGTGTGTCTCTGTGTCTGTGTGTGTGTTTGTGTGTGTGTGTCTGTGTGTGTGTCTGTGTGTGTCTGTGTGTGTGTGAATGTCTTTTTTTTATTCGTTCCTGGGATGTGGGTGTCGTTGGCAAGGCCCAGCATTTATTGCCCTTGAGAAGGTGGTGGTGAGCCGCCTTGAACCGCTGCAGTCCGTGTGGTGAAGGTGCTCCCACAGTGCTGTTAGGGAGGGAGTTCCAGGATTTTGACCCAGCGATGATGAAGGATCGGCGATATATTTCCAAGTCAGGATGGTGTGTGTGACTTGGAGGGAACGTGCAGGTGATGGTGTTCCCAGGCACACTGGAACACAAAGCATTAATCACAGAGACAGCTGGGTCGCTTGTCATTTCTCAGTCTCATTTCATCCCATTTGAGAAATTAATATTTTACGGTCTCACTGAGGCACTCTCATTAATGAAAGTCCTTCAGCAACACTCAAAAAGCAGTGTTTATTAAACCAAGGGCACAATGATACGTCTTGCCTAAAAATGCATCACTGCGTTGGGAAAGATCGATTCAGGGCTCCCTGGTCAGGGGGTAAAGGCACCAAGTGCTGTGGTACTGAGCCCCACTCACAGATCAGGAAGAGCCAAGGCTCCTTCCCCAGCCTGTGCTGATCAAGCAGATCTCACTGGGATCAGCAGTAGTGGACGCTACAATCAGTCTTAGTGACCCGAGCTGGGGAAAAATAAAATCATCCAGTGTCAGGCTTAGCTCGGAATCAGATG
This sequence comes from Squalus acanthias, assembly GCA_030390025.1. Lineage (NCBI taxonomy): Eukaryota > Metazoa > Chordata > Chondrichthyes > Squaliformes > Squalidae > Squalus > Squalus acanthias. The sequence continues at coordinate 1,482,835 of CM059429.1, read as the reverse complement.
GTCGTTAGTTCAAGTCCCACTCCAGAGGCTTGAGCACAAAAATCCAGGCTGACACTCCAGTACAGCACTAAGGGAGCGCCGCACTGTCGGAGGGGCAGTACTGAGGGAGCGCTGCACTGTCAGAGGGGCAGTACTGAGGGAGCGCCGCACTGTCGGAGGGGCAGTACTGAGGGAGCGCCGCACTGTCGGAGGGGCGGTACTGAGGGAGTGCTGCACTGTCGGAGGGGCAGTACTGAGGGAGTGCCGCACTGTCGGAGGGGCAGTACTGAGGGAGCGCTGCACTGTCGGAGGGGCAGTACTGAGGGAGCGCTGCACTGTCAGAGGGGCAGTACTGAGGGAGCGCTGCACTGTCAGAGGGGCAGTACTGAGGGAGCGCTGCACTGTCGGAGGGGATGTACTGAGGGAGCGCCGCACTGTCGGAGGGGCAGTACTGAGGGAGCGCTGCACTGTCGGAGGGGCAGTACTGAGGGAGCGCTGCACTGTCGGAGGGGCAGTACTGAGGGAGCGCTGCACTGTCGGAGGGGCAGTACTGAGGGAGTGCTGCACTGTCAGAGGGGCAGTACTGAGGGAGTGCTGCACTGTCAGAGGGGCAGTACTGAGGGAGCGCTGCACTGTCGGAGGGGCAGTACTGAGGGAGCGCCGCACTGTCAGAGGGGCAGTACTGAGGGAGCGCTGCACTGTCGGAGGGGCAGTACTGAGGGAGTGCCGCGCTGTCAGAGGGGCAGTACTGAGGGAGCGCTGCACTGTCGGAGGGGCAGTACTGAGGGAGCGCCGCACTGTCGGAGGGGCAGTAATGAGTGAGCGCTTCACTGTCGAAGGTGCCGTCTTTCGGATGAGACGTTAAGCCGAGGCCCCGTCTGCCCTCTCAGGTGGATGTAAAAGATCCCACGGTTGCTATTTGGAAGTGAGTTTGAAAGTCTCGTTTTGTGTTCCATTAGCCTGGATCGAAGTCCCCGGGGCAAGAAAATGGCCAATTGCCTTCAGGAGATGCAGAATGAACCTCCGGCTTGTCAGCGATCCTCTACCCTCTACCACCCTCTGGTGGTGAACTGTCATCACAACAAACTTTGGGAAAAAATATTGCAAGGAGACCTGTGCATATAATTTCAGAAACATTTCATACAGAATTATTAACGTTGAAGTATAATTAATTTGTCGGCAATTGTGTAAGCCATTTTGCGCACAGGGATCGGTGCTGGGACCACTGTTTACATTAACGATTTGGACTTGGGAATCGGAAGAGCAATTTCAAAATTTGTGGATGACACCAAATTGGGGGGTTTAGTTAATAGAGGAGGACTGTGCCAAAATACAGGAAAACATTAATAAATTTGCAGAATGAGCGTTTAATTGGCAAATGAACTTCAATATAGATAAGTGTGAGGTGGTACATTTTGGTAGGATGAATAAGGAGGTCACACACTCCTTGGAATTTAGGGCTGGATTTTGAATCTGGGGTCGGACTGATGTCGGGAAGCCCACATTTCAGCAATGAAAATAGGGATTATGCAAAAAACTGCCTGTTAACACGCATTAATTGTCACTAATCCCTTCCCGCCTCGGGGAGTCGGGTCTCAGCACAGGTCAGATACCCGCTGCCAGAGAAACTGGCATGGAGGCGGGTTGGAGGTGGGATGGGGTCGGGACCGCCGAATCTGCAACTTTAACCCCCCCCCCCCCCCCCCCCGGCCTCCAAACCCGACTCCACGGGTCATTGAAAATCCAGCCCTAAGAGTCCAAATGGGGTGGAGGAGCAGGGGGATCTGGGAGTACAGGTACACAGATCACTAAAAGTACCAACACAGGTTAATAAGGCTACAAAAAATCAAACAAAGCACTGGGGCTCATTTCTAGAGGGATAGAATTGAAAAGCAGAGAAGTTGTGTTAAACATGTATCGAACCTTAGTTAGACCACTCTTGGAGCACTGTGCACAGTTCTGCTCTCCATATTATAAAAAGGACATAGAGGCACTGGAGAGGATGCAGAGAAGATTTACTTGAATGATACCAGAACTAAGAGGTTATAGAATCATAGAAAGTTACAGCACGGAAGGAGGCCATTTCGGCCCATCGTGTCCGCGCTGGCCAACAAAGAGCTATCCAGCCTAATCCCACTTCCCAGCTCTTGGTCCGAAGCCCTGCAGGTTACAGCATCCCAAGTGCACATCCAAGTACTTTTTAAATGTGGTTAGGGTTCCTGCCTCTATCGCCCTTTCAGGCAGTGAGTTCCAGACCCCCACCACCCTCTGGGTGAAGAAATTGCCCCTCAAATCACCTCTAAACCTTCCACCAATTACTTTAAATCTGTGCCCCCTGGTTTTTGACCCCTCTGCTAAGGGAAATAGGTCCTTTCTATCCACTTTATCTCTGCCACTCATAATTTTATACACCTTAATAAGGTCTCCCCTCAGCCTCCTCTGTTCCAAGGAAACAGATCCAGCCTATCCAATCTTTCCTCATAGCTAAGATTCTCTACTCCCGGCAACATCCTTGTAAATCTCCTCTGTACCCTCTCCAGTGCAATCACATCTTTCCTGTAATGTGGTGACCAGAACTGCACGCAGTATTCTAGCTGAGGCCTAACTAGTGTTTTATACAGTTGAAGCATAACCCCCCTGCTCTTGTATTCTATACCAAAGCTAATAAAGGCAAGCATTCCGTATGCCTTCTTAACCACCTTATCTACCTGGCCTGCTACCTTCAGGGATCTGTGGACATGCACTCCAAGGTCCCTTTGTTCCTCTACACTACTCAGTGTCCTACCATTTAATGTGTATTCCCTTTCCTTGTTAGCCCTCCCCAAATGCATTACCTCACACTTCTCCGGATTGAATTCCATTTGCCACTGTTCTGCCCACCTGACCAATTTATTGATAGCTTCCTTCTTCAGTATCAACCACACAGCCGATTTTAGTATCATCTGCAAATTTCTTAATCATACCCCCTATATTCAAGTCTAGATCATTGATATATATCACAAAAAGCAAGGGACCTAGTACTGAGCCCTGTGGAACCCCACTGGAAACAGCCTTCCAGTCACAAAAACACCCATCAACCATTACCCTCTGCTTCCTGTCTCTGAGCCAGTTTTGAATCCAACTTGACACTTTGCCCTGGATCCCATGGGCTTTTAACTTCGTGACCAGTCTGCCATGTGGAACCTTATCAAAAGCCTTGCTAAAGTCCATATACACTACATCAAATGCACTACCCTGATCTACCCTCCTTGTTACCTCCTCAAAAAATTCAGTCAAGTTCGTCAGACACGACCTTCCCTTAACAAATCCGTGCTGACTATCCTTGATTAATCCATGACTTTCTAAATGAAGATTTATCCTGTCCTTCAGAATTCTTTCCAATAATTTTCCCACCACCGAGGTTAGGCTGACTGGCCTGTAATTACTCGATCTATTCTTTTCTCCCTTTTTAAACAAGGGTACCACATTAGCAGTCCTCCGGCACCACACCTGAAGCCAGAGAGGATTGAAAAATGATGGTCAGGGCCTCTGCTATTTCCTCTTTTGCTTCGCTTAACAGTCTGGGATACATTTCATCCGGGCCTGGGGATTTATCCACTTTTAAAGCTACTAAACCCCTTAATACTTCCTCTCTCACTATGTTTATTTCATCTAATATTTCACACTCCTCCCCCCCGATAGCTATGTCTGCTTCGCCCCTCTCCTTTGTGAAAACAGACGCAAAGTATTCATTAAGAACCCTACCGACGTCTCCCGCCTCCACACACAGATTACCCTCATGATCTCTTATAGGCCCTACCCTTTCTTTAGTTATCCTCTTACTCTTAATATATTTATAAAACATCTTTGGGTTTTCCTTGATTTTACTTGCCAAGAATTTTTCATGCTTTCTCTTTGAAAACATAGAACATAGAAGAGTACAGCACAGTACAGGCCCTTCGGCCCTCGATGTTGTGCCGAGCATTGTCCGAGACCAAGATCAAGCTATCACACTCCCTATCACTCTGGTGTGCTCCATGTGCTTATCCAATAACCGCTTGAAAGTTCCTAAAGTGTCCGACTCCACTATCACAGCAGGCAGTACATTCCACACCCCAACCACTCTCTGAGTAAAGAATCTACCTCGGACATCCCTTCTATATCTCCCCCCATGCACCTTATAGTTATGCCCCCTTGTAACAGCTGCCTCTACCCGAGGAAATAGTCTCTGAACATCCACTCTATCTATCCCCCTCATCATCTTATAAACCTCTATTAAGTCGCCTCTCATCCTCCTCCACTCTAAAGAGAAAAGCCCCAACTCCCTCAATCTTTCCTCATAAGACCTCCCCCCCAAACCAGGCAGCATCCTGGTAAATCTCCTTTGCACTCTTTCCAATGCTTCCACGTCCTTCCTATAGTGAGGTGACCAGAACTGCACACAATATTCCAAATGTGGTCTCACCAAGGTCCTGTACAGTTGCAGCATAACCTCACGGTTCTTAAACTCAAACCCTCTGTTAATAAACGCCAACACACCATAGGCCTTCTTTACTGCTCTATCCACTTGAGTGGCAACCTTCAGAGATCTGTGGATATGAACCCCCAGATCCCTCTGCTCCTCCACGTTCCTCAGAACCCTGCCGTTGACCCTGTAATCCTTATTCAAATTTGCCCTACCAAAATGAATCACCTCGCACTTATCAGGGTTAAATTCCATCTGCCATTTTTCGGCCCAGCTCTGCATCCTATCAATGTCTCTTTGCAGCCTACAACTGCCCTCCACTTCATCCACTACTCCACCAATCTTGGTGTCATCAGCAAATTTACTGATCCACCCTTCAGTCCCCTCCTCCAAGTCATTGATAAAAATCACAAACAGCAGAGGACCCAGCACCGACCCCTGTGGCACACCGCTGGTAACTGGTCTCCAGTCCGAAAATGTTCCATCCACCACCACCCTCTGCCTTCTATGAGATAGCCAGTTACTTATCCAATCGGCCAAATTTCCCTCTATCCCACAACTCCTTACTTTCTTCATGAGACGACCATGGGGAACCTTATCAAACGCCTTACTAAAATCCATGTATACGACATCAACTGCTCTACCTTCTTAGTTACCTCCTCAAAGAATTCAATCAAATTTGTTAGGCAAGACTTACCCTTCACGAATCCGTGTTGACTATCCCTGATTAAGTTGCCCCTTTCCAAATGGTCATAAATCCTATCCCTCAGGACCTTTTCCATTATCTTACCAACCACCGAAGTAAGACTAACCGGCCTATAATTACCAGGGTCATTCCTATTTCCTTTCTTGAAGAGAGGAACAACATTCGCCACTCTCCAGTCCTCTGGCACCATCCCCGTGGACAGTGAGGACCCAAAGATCAAAGCCAGAGGCTCTGCAATCTCCTCCCTTGCCTCCCAAAGAATCCTAGGATATATCCCATCTGGCCCAGGGGACTTATCGACCCTCAGGTTCTTCAAAATTGCTAGAACATCTTCCCTCAGAACATCTACCACCTCCAGCCTATCCACCTTTATCACACTCTCATCCTCAAGAACATGGCCCCTCTCCTCGGTGAACACTGACGAAAAGTATTCATTCATCACCTCTCCTATCTCTTCTGACTCCATGCACAAGTTCTCACTACTGTCCTTGACCGGCCCTACCCTCACCCTGGTCATTCTTTTATTTCTCACATAAGAGTAAAAAGCCTTGGGGTTTTTCTTGATCCGACCCGCCAAGGACTTCTCATGCCCCCTCCTAGCTCTCCTAAGCTCTTTTTTTAGCTCATTCCTTGCTACCTTGTACCCCTCAATCGACCCAACTGAACCTTGTTTTCTCATCCTTACATACGCTTCTTTTTTCCTCTTGACTAGACATTCAACCTCTTTTGTGAACCATGGTTCTCTCACTCGGCCATTTCCTCCCTGCCTGACAGGGACATACCTATCAAGGACACGCAGTAATTGCTCCATGAAAAAGCTCCACTTTTCGTTTGTGCCTTTCCCTGATAGTTTCTGTTCCCATCTTATACTCCCTAATTCTTGCCTAATCGCATCATAATTACCCCTCCCCCAATTATAAACCCTGCCCTGCCGTATGGCCCTATCCCTCTCCATTGCAATAGTGAAAGTTACCGAATTGTGGTCACTATCTCCAAAGTGCTCTCCCACATACAAATCAAACACTTGGCCCGGTTCATTACCCAGTACCAAATCCAACGTGGCCCCACCTCTTGTCGGCCTATCCACATATTGTGTCAGGAAACCCTCCTGCACACACTGTGCAAAAACTATCCCATCCGAACTGTTTGACCTATAAAGGTTCCAATCAATATTTGGAAAGTTGAAGTCACCCATGACAACTATTCTGTGACCTCCACACCTATTCATAATCTGCTTTGCAATTTCTTCCTCCACATCTTTATTACTATTTGGGGGCCTGTAGAAAACTCCTAACAATGTGACCGCTCCTTTCCTATTTCTAACTTCAGCCCATATTACCTCAGACGGCAGATCCCCCTCGAACTGCCTTTCTGCCGCTGTTAAACTATCCTTGATTAACAATGCTACTCCTCCACCTTTCTTACCAACTTCCCTACTCTTACTGAAACATCTATACCCCGGAACTTCCAACAACCATTCCTGTCCCTGTTCTAACCATGTCTCCGTAATGGCCACCACATCGTAGTCCCAAGTACCAATCCACGCTCCAAGTTCTCCTACCTTATTCCGGATGCTCCTTGCATTGAAGTAGACACACTTCAAGCCATCTTCCTGTCTGCCGGTACATTCCTGTGACCTTGATACCCTCCTCAGTACCTCCCTACACTCACCACTGGCTCGTGGACTACAGCCCTTTTTCCCATCCCCCTGACAAATTAGTTTAAACCCCCCCGAAGAGCCGTAGCAAATTTCCCTCCCAGGATATTGGTGCCACTCTGGTTCAGGTGCAAACCGTCCTGTTTGTACAGGTCCCACCTTCCCCAGAATGTGCTCCAATTATCCACATAACTGAAACCCTCCCCCCTACACCATCCCTGCAGCCACGTGTTTATCTGCACTCTCTCCCTGTTCCTCAACTCGCTAGCACGTGGCACCGGCAACAAACCAGAAATTACAACATGGTTTGTGCTGGCTCTCAGCTTCCAACCTAGCTCCCTAAATTCCTGTTTTAAATCCCCGTCCCTTCTCCTACCTATGTCGTTGGTACTGATGTGTACCACAACTTGTGATTGTTCCCCTTCCCCTTTGAGGATTCTGAAAACACGGTCCGAGACGTCACGGACCCTGGCACCCGGGAGGCAACATACCATCCGTGAGTCTCTTTTGCTGCCACAGAACCTCCTATCTGTCCCTCTGACTATTGAGTCCCCAATAACTATTGCTCTCCTGCTCTCCCCCCTTCCCTTCTGAGCCACAGGGACGGACCCAGCGCCGGAGATCCGGTCACCGTGGCTTACCACTGGTAAGTCGTCCCCCTCAACAGTATTCAAAGCGGTATACCTGTTACTGAGGGGAACGACCACAGAGGATCCCTGCACTGACTGCTTCCTCCTAGCCCCTCTCACCGTCACCCATCTATCTTCATGCTTTGGAGTAATTACATCCCTGAAGCTTCTATCTATGACCTCCTCTGCCTCCCGAATGATCCGAAGTTCATCCAGCTCCAGCTCCAGTTCCCTAACACGGTTTTCGAGGAGCTGGACATGGGTGCACTTCCCACAGGTGTAATCAGCAGGGACACCTACGGCGTCCCTCACCTCAAACATTCTGCAGGAGGAACATTTCACTGCCTCCCCTGCCATCCCCTCCAGCTAACTTGCAGATTAACCTTAGAACAAAAAAGAGCTTACCTGATAGTCACTCACCTCCTTTAGGTTAGAGGAGGAGGAAGGGTGGGGGACACTACAAGTGTAGTGTCTCGGGTTTAGGAACCGCCCAACTTTGCTTTCCTAATATCATTTTTAATTGCACCCCTGCACTTTCTGTACTCCTCTAAAGATTCTGGAGTATTTAGCCCTCGCTATCTGTCATACGCCTCCCTTTTTTTCTTTATCCTACCCTGTATGTCCCTAGTCATCCAGGGGGCTCTAGATTTGTTAGTCCCACCTTTTTTCTTTAAGGGCACATGTTTGCTCTGAACCCTCCGGATCTCCTCCTTGAATGCCTCCCACTGCTCTGACACTGATTTACCTTCAAGTAGCTGTTTCCAGTCCACTATGGCTAAATCCCCTCTGAGCTTAGCAAAATTTGCTTTTCCCCAATTTAGAATTTTTATTCCTGGTCTATCCTTGTCCTTTTCCATAACTACCTTAAATCTAACTGAATTATGGTCACTAGCACCAAAATGCTCCCCCACTGATACGCCTTCTACCTGCCCAGCTTCATTCCCTAAAACTAAGTCCAGAACCGCCCCCTCCCTTGTTGGGCTTGCTACACACTGACTAAAAAAGTTCTCCTGGATGCATTTTAGAAATTCCGCACCCTCTATACCCTTCACACTAATATTATCCCAGTTAATATTGGGGTAGTTGAAATCCCCAACTATTACTGCCCGATAGTTTTTGCACTTCTCAGAAATTTGTCTATTTGCTCTTCTATCTCCCTCTCACTGTTTGGGGGTCTGTAGTACACTCCCAGCAGTGTGATCACCCCTTTTTTGTTTTTCAATTCAACCCATATGGCCTCGTTTGATGATCCCTCCAACATATCATCCCTCCTCACAGCTGTAATAGTTTCTTTAATCAATACCGTGACCCCCCCTCCTCCCTTTTTACCTCCCTCTCTATCCCATCTGAAAATCCTGTAACCAGGAATGTTGAGCTGCCATACCTGCCCCTCTTTCAGCCACGTCTCTGTAATAGCTATAATATCATAGTCCCAAGTATCTACCTGTGCCCTCAGCTCATCTGCCTTGTTATTGCATCCTTTATAATAGATTCCAGCATTTTCCCAACTACTGATGTGAGGCTAACAGGTCTGTAGTTCCCCGTTTTCTCTCTCCCTCCTTTCTTATTGAGCGAGGTTACATTTGCTATCCTCCAATCTGCAGGAACCGTTCCAGAATCTATAGAATTTTGGAAGATGACAACCAATGCGTCCACTATCCCAATGGCCACCTCTTTCAAAACCCTAGGATGTAGGTCATCCGGTCATTGGGATTTATCGACTTTTAGTCCCATTAATTTTGCTAGTACTGTTTTTTTACTAATAATTATTTATTTAAGTTCCTCATTCTCGTCACACCTTTGGTTTTCTCGTATTTCTGGAAGTTTTTTGTGTCTTCCTCCGTGAAGACAGAAATAAAGTATTTATTTAATTTCTCAGCCATTTCCTCATTCCCCATTATAAATTCTCCTGTCTCTGACTGTACATTTACCTTCGCCAGTCTTTTCCTTTTCACACACCTATAGAAGCTTTTACAATCCGTTTTTATATTTTTCGCTAGCTTGTGCGCATATTCCATTTTCCCTTTCTTTATCAATTTCTTGGTCCCCCTTTGCTGATTTCTAAAAAGATCCCAATCCTCAGGCTGACTGCTTTTTTTGGCAACTTTATAAGCTTCCTCCTTTGACTTAATACTAGCTTTAATTTCTTTTGTTAGCCATGGTTGGATCACTTTTCCTTTTGGGTTTTTATGCCCCAGAGGAATATATGTTTGTTGCAAATTTTGCATTATTTCCTTGAATGTTAGCCATTGTATGTCCACCTTCATACCTTTCAGTGTAGTCTCCCAATCTACCATGGCCAACTTGTCCCTCATACCCTTGTAGTTTCCTCTGTTTAGATTGAAGACCTTAGTTTCATATTGGACTACATCTCTCTCAAACTTAATGTAAAATTCAATCATATTATGGTCACTTGTCCCTAAAGGCCCCTTTACCACAAGATTATTGATTAGCCCTTTCTCATTACACAGTACCAGCACGTGGCACTGGTAGTAATCCGGAGATTACTACCTTTGAGGTCCTGTTTTTTAACCTCTCCCCTAGCTCCCTAAACTCTGCCAGCAGGACCTCATCCCTCTTCCTACCTATGTCGTTGGTACCGATATGGACCACGACCTCTGGCTGTTCACCCTCCCCCCTCAGAATGCCCTGCAGCCGTTCATTGACATCCTTGACCCTGGAACCAGGGAGGCAACATACCATCCTGGAGTCACGTCTGCGGCCGCAGAATCGCCTGTCTGCTCCCCAAACTATTGAATCCCCTATCACTATTGCTCTCCCTCTGTTCATCCCCCCGGCCTGTGCAGCTGAGCCTTCCATGGTGCTGTGGACTTGGCTCTGGCTGCACTCCCCAGAGGGACCATTGCCCTCACCAGTACTCAGCACTGAATACTGGTTGGTGAGCAAGATGGGCTTAGTGGACTCCTGCACTACCTGCCTGATCCTCCTCTTCTGTCTGACGGTCACCCATTCCCTCTCTGCCAGCACACTCTTAAGCTGCGGGGTGACCACCTCTCGAAACATGCTATCCACGTAGCTCTCAGCCTCGCGGATGCACAGCAGTGACTGCAGCCGCCGCTCAAGCTCTGTAACCCGGTGCTCGAGCTGCTGTAGCTGGCGACACTTCCCACACATGTGGTCGTTCAGACCACGGGAGGTGTCCAGGACTTCCCACATGGCACAGGATGTGCATTCCACGGGTGTGAGCTGCCTTGCCATACCTCTAATTAACAGACTATTTACTAACCTAGCTGGAATAAACTTAAAAACTTGAAGAAAGCCAAGTAAAAACACTTACCAGATACTCACCAATCAGCTCCCTCTTTTTGAACATTTAGGGCT